>CM036598.1:4200000-4490000 GCA_020745705.1 Hemiprocne comata | reverse complement strand
AGATGTTGGAAGGTCCAGTTTGTCTATGTTTGTTGGAAAACTCAAAAATTGAGGAAAACTGTTTATGCAATTGGCCTGTCTTGCTTGTAAATAGGAGAGAGAGAAGTTTGTTTCTGAGCTAGGCAGACATTTAATTTCATTGTCACCTATGCAAAACTTGTGGCTGGGAGAACCCAGAGAAATTGGATTTAATGACGTGGTTTTTAATGGGGCTTTCTATCAACACTAGAAAATAAATTTATGAAATTGCAAAAGAATGTGCATGCAGAAAATTCACAGTGCTGTAAAGGAAAGGCTCTGTATTTCTTTCGTAGAATCTCTATATTCCATGTGTGCAGGGGTGGGGGAGAGTTAGCATTATTATGTTTTATTGTGTAATTGATTTTGCTATGCAAAGATCACACAGTACAGGAGATGGGTGGCCTAATGTAACATTTTTGTCAAGGCCATTGTAGATGATGTTTATATTTTCAGAACAGCACAAAGCAGATATTTTGAGGACATGAGCAGAAGTAAAATGCCAGAAGGACCCAGGTTACTGTAGCTCAATTAAACTTGTTGGTTTTCCAGCCCCTGCATTAGGCTGAAGAGAAACTATTTTTCATAACTCACATTTTGAGATCTCCTGAGTGAGAACTTACAGAAGTTCAGTTTGACCTTCCATGAAATAATATCATAGAATCATAGAATGCCAGGTTGGAAGGGACCTCAAGGATCCTCCTCCGGTCCAACCTTTCTAGGTGCTACTATAGTTTATATGACATAGCTCAGCACCCTGTCAAGCTGAGACCTAAAACTGTCCAATGTGGGGGATAATATATTTACCTCCTTTCCGATTTGTCAAGTTAGGCTTAGAGCACATTTCATTTTCTACAACTCTTATCTTTGTCTCCGAGCACTGACGGCTGGGGGGAGCCCAGCCCACCAGCAACATGCACTATCAGCCTGAAACTTAGAGTTAAATCCTCACCACAACGACCCAAGCAGGACAAACAGTGGCCCAAAACACTTGTGGAAAACTGTCAAACTAATCATGCCTATAATTGCTTCTTGACTTTTGCTCCTGCTGTGGCAGGACTTAATAATAACCTCAAAGGTTATGTTGGAACACACACACCATTTAAATGACTCCAGGATGACACACCGCACTAACATTATTAATTCTTGCAGGCCCACTCTCCAGTGCTTCCAAAAGATTCAAAAGAAAATAGCTTAAAAGCTGGTAAGAGGAAGCGTGTGTCAGGTTAGTTTCACTAATTAGAACTTAGGGCTCATTGTAACACAGCTATGAACTTGTCTGATAGCTTCTTGAAGGCAGATGATTCAAATAAATACATGAGCCAGTTTCTATAACTGCTTTCGTGTCAAATTACTTAGCAGTTCCCTCAAATAGGAGTCGTGAATGGAAAGCATCTATATTTTGGTTCGTTCTGATAATTAAAGACAAATGGAGATTTAAAGACAATGGATTCAAGAAGACTGCCCCTCTGCATACTGTTTGAAAAAGTAACTGGCACTCAGCATCACATTATGAATGTAGTCCAAAGCAGAGAAGTCAATGAGAAGTGTCTTTCAGCCAGACAGTGTTTTGGATAAAGCCATGTCAGAAAATGATTTGAATGGAAAATGCTTCAGATCTCTAGAATGATTCAGTGTTCAGAAAACCAACCACACTTACAAACTACAGACCACAAGATAAACTGTTTCATTAGTCTCAACTGCAAGAGATTATCTGGCAACATCCCTGCTGATGGGACTCTTTCAGGTTCTTTATCAACAAATATTTTGTATTTAAAATAAACTCACTATTGTATACTTTGGTGTTGCTAGACACTTTGCTTTTCACATCAGAAATTCAGTTTTAACAGCTTCCATACAAAAGTGGACAACTTTAAAAACTAATAGCCAAAAAAAATCAAGTTTTGAAGACAAAATAGCTAATGAAGTTAGTAAAATGCAGTATGATCCCACAGGTAAATGAAGGTAGAAAGCATATTTAACAAATACTAAAATAGCTGATGCTTTGAAATAAAAATTTGAAAGTTCTGAGGCAGATTGTTCTCATTTAAGCACAGACCTAAATTAAAAGGAAAGATTAAACAAGAGCTACGTAACTCCCCAAAAGAAGTAAAATGCCTTCCTTTTAATAAACTAAAATGCCCATATTGACCTTAAATAGTATTTTCAATTTTAAAAAGAATCCTTCACTGATCATTGTAGGCCATGGGAGCAAGGAGGTATCAGTCTGGGCTCAGGCAGCTATGTGTGCAACCCAATCACCACAGTGGCAAAGGGGTCTTTGCTTTGACAAAAGCAGCAGTAGAGGTGTTAGCAAAGCAAAGTACCTGTGTCTCCCCAAAACAATACAGATACCTTCACTTGGCAACAGAAAATAATATAATTTTCAAAGCAATAAGAACTGGACATCCTTAGCTGGCAGACAACTATTTTATTTTCCTCTTATTTTATTTATTCTTCACTCGTTCTATATCTCAGTTCAGAACTTTCAGCTTCACTTAGTTATTAGATTAAGCTGGAGAATTTATCATAATTATCCAATTCCCTCCTCTTTGCAGTGAAGCAGGTAGCCCATAATGTAGGAAAGCTTTACACGGATGCATTTTTTATATATATATATATGTGTGTGTGTGTATAAAAATCATCCAAGAGTCCTTGACTTCATTTACCAACAGCATCTAAGCACAGGTTTTTCCTAAGTTGGCACTCTAAAAAACTTTCATTTATTAAGTTGCATAGGAGGTTTAGAAAGTAGACTGTGGCAAACACTGGACTTTGGGGACAAGAGATCCAGTGTTTTGTGCTTTGCCAGGGTTGTGAGATCTCAGCCAACCCTTTAAATACCATGACCACACACAGCTTGAAGGGCCTTTGCCCTTCTTAGGATGATCAGAAGCTGCATTTCCATAAACCAAGGGGGAAAATATATTGTGTACATCCCAAAAGTTTCTAACTGTATCCATCCAACAAGTTCTTAGTATGTCAAACATACTGAAGAGCACTGATATTCAGAAAAAGAGCTAATACTGTAATTTTTTTCCCTTCTAGAAAGTCATCTAGTTGTTAAGAGCAAATTAATTTCCTGTACAAAATTCAGCTTAAGCAAATTATTAAGCATAAAGCAGTCCTCCTTCTTTGCTTTTCAAGGCATGCATTAACTTCTTTTCTGAATTAAACATCAATAAAAAGGCATGTCATTAGTGTTTATTCTGAATGGTATTTTTTTAATATTATTTCATTGACTTTCAAGTAAGTCCAAATTCTAATATGATTTCCATCCCTCTGTCATGTTAATTTCTCCAGTGCAGTCCATCTAAGGCATTATATAACAGTATTATAAATAATCTTCTCACATCCACTTCACAAGTCTTTAATTGATAGTACTCACCAGACCACATTATGCAGGTGCTCATTCTTTTTTTAAGAATAAAATGAAACATTTTAAAACAAGTTTCATTTTTTCTTTATCAGGCAGTTCCTCCTTCAGCATAACCAAGGCTTACACTGCTGCTACCTACTCTGCATAATGCCCCAAAGACAGAAAGTATCCGCTGGCAACGTTCAATTAAACCAGGAGGCAAGGGAGCCAACAGCAATATATACTCCTAAACAAAGGTGTACATGTGTAGCAAAGAGACCTGATGCTACAAGAAAAAAGGGTTTTTTTAATTTTTAAAGTATAAAATAACTTTGGTCAATTATTTTGGTTTACTGTTTAGTAACAAAAGCAACAGTAAAAACATTCTTCTGCTGCCTAAATCTTAATACTATATATACAGTATATCCTACAAGATGGTGTTTTAACATGCCTTAATATTGAACATACAGGGCAAAACACACACCCAGATTACTAGTCTGATTTGTGTGAGCCTGACCTTATATATCAATATCACTTTTACATCTAAAGAGAAGGAACTATTCAGGAGGAGCATCCTTCTCTCCTAAGTACTACTGTAAAGGAAAAAAACCCACTGTTATTGACAAATATGTACATTTTCCAAGTCTGGATTCTGATTCTTGGCAAACCTAATTAAGTGATTTAAAGCAAGGTTGAAACCTCTGGCTGCCATGGCAGGCTCTGAATAAAAAGCTAGTAAGTACTATTTGTATTTATGCTGCCCCATGTATAAAAACTTTATCAACTTCAGTTGCTACTAAAGTTGTCAGTTGTCCACTTGAAATATTTAGACAGTACCAGTGCAGCATATCCTCTGGTTAATCTTACACTTTCCAACGACTGTCGGTTGTTCAGGAATCTGTAACTTACTGAAGTGAGCTGAAGTTTTTGTATTAAAACTACAAGCTCAGTTCTAAAACTTGAACCCATACATAAAATGCATCATGAAGTAGCCATGTGATGCAGAACTTCCTGGCTGCTGGCAAGCAGATAGACCAGAATATCTGTTAAACTCTGGGACAGCAGAGTGCATTTTCTGTTGCTCCACAGATACATCAGCACCTGTCAGTTGGCTGTGGTGTGTCCTGTGCTATTTGACATACCTAAGAGAAGCTGCCAGCTCTGTAGCTACAACTACTTCACATCTCCCTTCATCTTGATCAATAAAGTTTCTCATTTCAACTCACTCCTTTCCTACAGGCTCCACAAAGCGCTGGAGTAACACCTCCTCACAGATGGCCATATTGGCTATTTACCTTTCAAGTTGCTTTTATTCACTGTTTTACATTTGTTTTTATCAAGTTGACGCCTCTTGCCTGCACCTTGAAAACTCTGCTGTGTATCACTTTTACCCTTACATTATCACTGCTCATTTACATCCCTCCCAAAACTCTTTTGAATTACAGCATTTCATACCCTGTTCCCTAGTCTTATTGTGCCCCTGCGAGTTTCACCTCTGTGAAAATCAACTCGTAGCTGGCCTGGTAATCCTCTAGCTCAGGGAAAATGCCACACTGGCACAAGAGGACACTTGGTTCACAAAGAAAGGCAGCTGGAAGCAAGATGAGGAGGCTCAGAGCTGACTGCAGGGAAAAGCTGGGGGAGCTGGGGGTCTGGAAGGCAAGGAGCCAGGTTTGGTTGCAGCCTTTGCAGGGCATGGACAGTTCGATACTGATTTGCCTGGCATGCAGGAAATCAGGAGACTGGGAAGACTGACCTGAACAATTCTGCCTATTTCAGATGAAAGGACCGACTGTGGGCTGGGAACCAACAGGCACGAGGAGACTGAGTGTGGAGGAGGTGTGGGGAGGGAGGCCCCACCTTAGTACCCTGAACCAGACTTCCCATTCTTGGGAGCTGGCGTGTGCTGCTTCTCGTCTGCACTTGCACTCTGCAGCAGCTATGCTAGTAAAGCAATTCTGCTCCTTATCAGGCCACACGTTCATAGGAAACTCTCTCAGGCTCAGACACTGGAAGAGCTGGTTCTTGGAAAACTGAGAGCATTTGCTTCCAGTTACTGGATTTACAAACGTTTCTAACCAGCCAGTGGGACTCAAGTGCACCCGTGCAGGGGCTCTTGGCAAGATTAGTTTTGTCTTCCCCCGACTTAGGTCCTCATCCCTTTTTTTCTTCATAGCACACTCTTACTACAAAAACAAAGCTCTCAGTAATATACAATAAGGTTAAAAGATGAGGCACCCCTACTTCGCCACTGCTCCAAAATGTAGTAACACAAAGTCAGTCATGGCAAAGGTTTCTACAAATAGGTTTGTTCACAGACTTGGTCTTCAAGGAGCAAAGAATGAAGGAGAGGTGGTTTTCTGTAGTTTCAGACAGTGTTAAACTCATCCCAGTATGTTTCCATCCTTCATGAAACTGTATAACTCATTATAAAGAAGGCAGCACTACTGTCTACACATATAAACCCAATTTTAAGAGAGTGACTTTGAAACAAAGAACATTTATATATAATGCAGATTTGGTAAGGAAAAGCCTTTTCTAAACCATTTAACTCTATGAATATGGAATGGATCAGATTCTGGAGTCATGTCATTAATACAGCCCCAAGAGAGCTATGCACTGGCCTCTATGGGTGTCAGCAGGATTGGGCCATACATATTTTCTTCAACTGTATCAGAGCATCAGTGCAGTAAGCCTGAAATTCTGCTAGGGGAGAAAAAAACCCACCAGCTTCAAAGGAAAATGAGTGTTTTGATTGATTTTGTTTCCTCTAAGTCACAGACATTAGCTATGTTCAAATAACCTAAATGTTATAAACCAGGAGTAAAAACCTAGAGTCCAGAATAGAGAATTCTGCTTCTTTCTTTATATTGAATATCAGCTTTAACTCTTTTCCTCCCATTTCAGCTCAGATGCTTAAAATTATCAAAACATAAGATTCCTACCATTTCCATAAGCAGATTTTCAGCTTTTAGCTTGCTGTTCTGATTAAAGTAAGCTCTTACAAAGTTTTAACTCACCAAATTAAAGCTAAATACTTGAGATCTTGACACTTCTATGACAATTATTCTCCGAGATCCATTTTTTCCCCCTTAATTGCTAACATACTAATGTTGCAAAATGATATTTCACAGGCACATTACTTCTGAAATTACTTATTAATGCCAGGATTTTCCCATAGCACTAAACCTAGGCTGCAGTTGTCTCCTTCTTCTTAGTTCTGGCATGACTTTGACCGGTTGAATCCCCAAATATGTATCAGTAATCAAAAGGTATATTTCAGTACAGGAGAACCTGTTTGGAAGAATTCTTCTCATTTCTTCTCTGCTTGTTTTATCTTTGCTTGAGATGTGAATAATTCATAGGCCTCTGTCTGCTTTACAGTCAAACGCATTCTGTCCACCCAAGACTGTTCGACTTTGTGATTTATTATTTAATAATTTGCAGGGCTGCGCTGTTGTAAGGTGAGCATTGTGACTGCTTGCAGAACTGTTACAATCTGGTCTAGTTAGCTGTCCTTTCTTTCCCTCTCTCCAAACAGCAGCAGTTATTGATTTTTTTTACAAACCTCTGCCATGTAATCCCACAGCTGCTGATCTCAAAGCTGTTACTATAAAGTAAAAGTTGGCCCTTCTTCTTGAAAACAAGAAGTCATGTTTTGATTCACTTTTTCTTTCTTTTTCTTTTTTTATCAATTGTTTCTTTTTTCTCCTTCTTTTGTGCCTTAGTCAATGACAATACCCAGGAAGCGCCACTGGCTTCTCTGAAGGATAAAAATGAAAAATGAAAGCCTTTGGGGGAAATACATGCTGATCCTTTCATTACACCTACAAAAAATGCCTGTCTGAAACTTTTCAACCTTTGAAACTTTTCTGATGGAAGTTGAGCTATTTCATCTACTATCTTGGCAACAATTACACATAGCGTTGTCTCCCAAAAATATGATACTTGTGTTTAAATCCCACTGCAAAATATCAGTCACACATAATGGTGAAAAGAACGACTCCAAAAAACACAGCTACTCCTAATTCTTAAAGATTTACTATGCTGCCAAGCACAGCGATACTAATCAGTGTGCAATTAGGGACTGATCGATTGGCTTCAACTGACTTTGGATCAGGACTGTAACAGGCACTGAGGGCACAGGCACAGGAATTGTAGTCCCTAGTGAGTTAACTTCTGTACAGCCTATTTTCTACCTGTCAGTTAATTACAGGATTTGTAGCCTTTGAAGACTTAAAGACATTCTAGGACAAACTTCAAATTATTTCTCTTCTGCTACTATGAACCCTCAATAAGAGATCTGTGAAAATATTCTCATACTGTTCTCTTTCTCTCTAGTTCCTGCCTTAATCATACAGTTGCAATGAAAACATTTACATGTATGCCTAAACTGGGAAATGAAACCTTTCTGAGCCAATGTGTGCAATTCAAAAACATCCTGACTTCATTTCAGCATAAGGCTTGGTGGAAACAAGCTTGTGGGTTTATCCTGCAATGGGAGGAAAACCTAATCCCTTGGGCAAGGCTGGAGCTGGTCCTTCTCTGGCTATGTAGCCCAAGACTCATACAGAGGACTTTGGACCAGGATTCCTGGATATTTATGGTAGGCTTCTGAAATTAAGTTTAACTGTAACTGAAGATTCATACAGAATTACCCCAAATGGAAGCTATTTCTTATCCCTAACCACAGTGCTCTGTTTTACCACTCTACCACCTCGCACTCCTTGGTTTCTATTTGGTTATAACGTTCAGTAATGACTTACGTTGTACTAGTAGAAACACCTTTGTACAAACGTAAGTCTTTGCACAACTTTCAGCAAATAACTTTGACTCAGCCATATACCTTAAAGCAGATAATTCAAGAGATGCTCATGAATACAAAATCCCTTACTCTTGGTTTACTTTAGTTTGATTAGCTACTGTAAGACATGCCACAGTTGTTGCATGTATATCTTGGTTGGCCATGAATGGAAAGGCCTGAAAATAAACTCCAGCCTACAGAGAGTTGTTGTAAGAACTACTCTTGGGATCTTCCCCACGGCAGAGCTGGGTTGCTGCCTTGTGGGCTAGCTGAAGTTTCTGAATTAGTACTTTTACTATCAGCTCTTGAGGCATACTGGAGGAAGAAAATACACATCTCTGCAAAGAGAGGAAGAATTTATTTCCCTTTTCCGCTTATTCTTCTCTCCATTATTTATTCAAGCCAAGGAGTAAAAAGAGTAGAATTTTGGCAGTGCCTAATGTTTTACATTAAAAGTACTGAAAAATCTTAAGATAGCAGATGCTCACATTGCTGAAATAGTTCACTCTGCATATTGCTACTCTACTTGATTTTTAAAAATATATAGACAGTGAAAGAAAATATTGCAATAACACAGCAAACCTTGCAGCCCACAGTGAGGTGGGTAATTCAATTGTATTCCAAAGTAAAACCCTAAAAGGTGCACCTTCTTCCCTTGAACACAAAAACTACACACACTTAGTTTTTTTCTCCAGCATTTGAGAAAACTGACATATTTACCTGCTTAAACTACACATTGTCTTCCACTCTCACCCAACACCCCTCAGCCCCAGCCCACAGGCTTGATTTTACACCTGGGAAAACCACTACTCAGAAGCTCTTCCTTTAGACCTCCTAGTTTGAAAGGTCTAATAGCCCAGATAAAGAAGAGTACTTAAACTTGCATAATACCTTTAATGACTCCCCGGGGAAAGCTACTGCGCAATTTATTTAACTCTTTTTACATAGACTTTCATCCTGGGTGCTTACATGTTAATGACCTCTAATGTGCAAGCCATTAGCACCTTTCACCATAATCTCCTCCCAATGTCCATTTAGATTACAGTAATGGCCACTAGTAATGTAAAGTAACGGCTACCAGCAATGATATCATCATAATGACTTCACTGAACTTGCTCACAAGTCTCCTGACACATGGTAATCACATACCCTTGCACATACTCTCCTAACACATGGAACACATGCACCTTGTCCAGATACTCCAGTTCTCAACTTTTATAGATACAGACCTTCCCTTTGATGTGGCTATCTCCATGGACACAATCTTATAGTCAAAAAATGAAATAGTTTATCCAATATTTCCAGGCCTAAAATAGAAGTAAGCAAATAAAAATTTAAGTACCTGCTTTTTTCAGATAGGAAAGACAATACTGTAAAGGTTAGGGATAGTTCTGGTGGAAAAACAACATTACTGAAAAGGAGGAAGTTCTGGAGAAGAATCAGGCCCTTAGACTTGAGTAGCAGGATGATGACTTTAACAGCTTGCTTCTGTATACAAGAAGTAGACAAGTATATTGCAGACAAAGTGCTTCTCATGCTGCACAAATAATCTTACTGATTAAGATAGGTAAGAATCATCAATTATGACCTTTTTCAATTACCTTGGCCCATAAATCTATATTGCACCTTAATGGTTTCCCTGCTAATAAGCCTTTTTTCAGCTGAAGGACTAGCTGACCGATTTTCAGTATCACGCATTTCCCATCCCTCTTTTGTTTTACACACAGCTTAACTTTGGAAAATTCCGGGCACAGTTTGAAGTGATCTTTGCAGGGCTTTTTTCCATCATAATGCAGGGGGAAAATAGTGAACTCTAACACTACCAATTGTGATACCCTTTTGCAGAAATAGGGACAGAGCCAATTATACAAAATATTCAAGCATATGCCTTCATGTAAGAATCTTGATTGTTGTATTCACTGCAGAGGAGCAAGTGTGTATTTGAAATACGGGCCCTTATGAGATGCTGAGTACTCTGATGGCTGAATGTCTTCAGTTCAGTGTGTAATGAGATGAGACCTCTGAAAAAAGCCAAACCTGACAGCTTCATTCCCAATGTAATTTCACTTTATTATGTGAGAACAGCATGTAGATTGCTGGCTGAATATAAAGAGATATCTTAGGCTATTAGGCAACTCTGAAACTTGATCATTCTGCACAGAAACAAACAGTTTAAAATGAACTGAGCTACTGAAGCGGAGGGCAGGGGGAGTGGGGCTTTCCCTCTTTTCTATTTATAAAGTCTAAATATGTTCATGTATCAGAAACTTCTCTTCCTCGTTAGGTCTGGCAGGTAAATCCCAGCCCTTGGCACAACAGCAACTAGTATCTTAGTAATTGCAGAGAGATGGATGAATAATTAATAATAGAAATAAATAACTGATTATTAAACAAGCAAATGTTTTCTTCTGTAACTGATAAAGTAAACAGTTTCCAAGTTATATTCAGCTTTCCAGTGAAGGCTTCCAAACATTACCTTCAATACAGACAAAAGCATCTCAGTTCTTTCATACAGAATGGTAAATTATGTTATTGCTTTTGTACACTATTCCCACTGCTTATTGCATATTCACTTGTATACATCTAGTGCAACATTATTATCTTGATTTTCTTTCTTCCTCCATCCATATCCCCCTAACCTCCTGTCAACAGTTGGGGAAGCTGCTAATACTGTATTGTATATTCATTATCCTAGCTTTTTCTTTACAAATATCATTATAACATCCTGCATTTGTAAAGTAAATAATTAAACGTTCTAGAGAGTCTTACAGGACACAGTAATCTAACAGATGAAAGACATCAGAAATGTGAAAATCAAATGGAAGCACATGTAATATGTATCTTTTAAAAGAGTTTTCATAAAATAGGGTTAATGTGTTAATCAACCATATTTAAAATGCTAATTAATCACTGACTTAGAGTCTATTCATAAATAATTGAATGTCCTATTTATGCAGAATTTTTTATCCTTGGAAATGTGTGGCATTCATTCTGGTCTTGCAGGATGCAGCACAGCATTAACACTCCTTGAACTCTCTTAGCTGTGTGTTTGGATAGTGCAATCACAACAGCATGGTAGTTGGCTACATTTGCCAATTGTATTCTTGCCATTAACCTAATCAGTCCCATCACTACACATATCATCATACCGGCAAAACACAAAGATCTGCATTAACCATGTCATTTTGCCAGCACTCTAAACATGGAAGTGAGAGGCACAGAAGGTGAATTCTTGGGGAACCAAGCCAGTTGTGGATATTCTATTTTTTCCCCCCTCCTTCTTTTCAAGGCATCTCCCCCCTTTCTCCTTTGAAGGCCAGTCATGCCCCTAGCCATGGGGAAATAGCCCACACTCAAACAGCAGTGGAATTAGAACCAGGTTTCTAACTTTACCATGTACATTTCTTGCTTCTCTAAGGACTCTGTCTTAGAGAATCTAGGTCTCAGTCTTCATGTTTACACCCATGAGCAGTGATGCTGGCTGCAATGTGAGATCTATACGTACGCGTAAAGGTGAAAACGGTGCTGGTAAACATAGCATAAACTCAGACTCCTTCTGAGAGGATGAAAGAGATGATCCCTGATAAGGAATGTGAATAAGAATCTCATGGAACTAGTTGAAAATTTCTCTATCAAAATACCTTAACTCTTTATGATTTTGATTAAATTCTTAAAAATGGATTGTTTTAAAGCTTCACAATTACTTAAAATGGGTGCAAATAAAAGAAAAAAGCAGCAGGGGTAATACACATTTTCATGCTAATAAAATGCTAGCTCTTAAAATAAAATTACCATAGCACAGGAATTATCTGAATTCTCAACACACATCCTAAGTGGGAGATTTTTTTTCCCTGCTTTCTCTCTGCTTTGGTATGAAGAGGTAAATTAGTCCTTGCCTAATATGATTTAGTGGACAGGCTGGCAATGTAACTTTTCATTAAAGAATGAGAATAAGAAGAATAGATCCCTCCTCCTAATCCTTTTTGACAGCCTAACTGAATACCAATTTACCATTTGATGAAGGCTTTAGGATGTTATGAAACCACTACAGGGACTTTAGAGTTCTGTACAGAAAGGGATGAAGATGAGAAGCAGCCAAAGTTGGTGGGGAAAAAATGGCTCTGGAAGAGGAGCTGCTCTATAAATGGCTGGTTGCAAGCCAGTTGGTATCCTTTAAAATGTGGACACTCTAGCTAACCCCACAGAAAGGAAAGGAGCTGGTGGACCCTGTGAAGAATCATTCAGCATTAAAAGAGGGAGGTATGGTTCAAGGGCCAGAGCTTTCCAAAGAAAGCTTGGGTTGACCATTTCCTGTCAGCATGCTTGGGAATATTTGACACGGTTGGTCATGTGTTCATGGTACAGCAGTGTGATTATCACTATTAAAGGGTACATCTTTGCCTGTAAGACCCTTTTAAAAAAAGGACTCATAATCCAAACACATTACTCCAAAACAGGCAAATGCTTTTCCTCTACTGGGTAGGTAGTACCTGCACAGCTGAAGCTGTCAATGGGCAATTCTAAGTTCACTAACTTTCTCCCCAAGGAACAGCCTCTGTGCTAGTACAAGCAAGTAAACAGTGGTCTAGAAACAAGCTAGTTCTGAAATATTTTGCTTTTATCATGTTACCCAAGGAATACTGGTTGACACTAAAGTGGAAATCCAGCATCCAAATACTTTGGAGTTCTCACTGTGGAGGAGATCTGTGGTAATACCCAATTTCCCCTTCCATTCCTATTTCCAAGGAAAAATACATCTATTTTTGAAATGCAACTTATTGCCACCTCTCACTTGAAGATATTTTTCAATAGTCCTCTTCCCTCAAGAGCCTAATTCCAAAATTTGAACTTGATGAGCATTGCTAATAACATAGCAACACGTTATTTTCAGCAACAAGGAAATTTGGTTTGCGATCGAGATTACTCTTTTCTGGCAGCTCTGTAATTACAAGAATAGTGACAACACAAGAAGGAGCAATTCTAGTGGAAATGATCCTCAGTCAATACGGAGGTTTTGGTAGCAGTGAGAAATGCAAGGTTCTCCTGCAATCGTTATGCCTTTTGCCAATCATGCATGATGCGGTTAATTCGTTGATGCTATCTCCCTCTCACATATTCAGTGTTTGTGTCTATCCGCTTCCCTCTACTGGACAAAATCAGAGCTGTTCGAGTGTTTATGATACCTTGTTGTTGTAAGTGGTTGGCCCAAGAGAGGGATACGTGCCCCGTGACAAGCCACTACTAATGGAGATTCTCCTTTAGCACAAGTGATAGAAGCTTGTGCTGTTGGAGCAGAAGGTCACGAGTGTAATTCTTCCTGTTAAGTTATGCTATTAAGCTGATAACCATGATGGCTACATGCCAGCAGGGAACAGATACACCTCCACCCTTTGTGTTCTGGGTTAGCACTGTTCAACCTCCTTTAAACTGCCTGCTTTTCTCTTGTCACCAAGCTCCTTTTTCAATCAGAGATTAAAGAAAGAGAAAGAAAGAGAAAAGGCTGAGAGAAGCTCACCCAAAAAACCCAGAAGAAACCTTCCTTTGCTGGTGGGCACCACAGCTTCCCGCTCTACAGAAAACAGCCTGTGGTTATGGCAGAAATGCTAAATGTTACTCTAGCAATTAGTTGGGCATTTGCTTGTCCCAGAACAGTGAATAAAAACCCAGAACCTTCTCTATATCAGTCCATAGCTCAAAGAGGGCTACAACAGTGTTAGATGCAGCTTGAAAAGAGACTTTCCCATTCTTCTACCAAAGACAGGGCTTCTGTGGCATCCCTCCCCCTGCAAGTCAGCACTAAGGATTGAGGAGGCACAGTGCTCATTGACATCATGCCCTTGTTCTCTTTCGCTAAGTTTTTTGTCTGCCAAGCTTATTTCTCTCTCCATTCCACCCAGCACATAACAAGATGGAAGTGAAAATTGACTTCCTTTGTGAGCTTTTGTACTAAGAACCTAACACATTGCTTTCCAAGTACTAAGTGTGGTTGTAATGGGGTATTTCAGTCCCAACCCATCTCTATTTCAAAGTCAAACTTTAATCTGGAATGTCAGGTAGAACATGAAACAATATTAATCTATGCTACATAAATAATTTCCTTCAATTATCAGGAAAGAGCAGCAAGACATGAATTTTCAGGTTGATTGAGTTTTAATCTCTAAGTTCAAAATTAATAATTTAGGTTGGTGAGTTGCTTTTTTTTTTAAACAGAAAATTAAAGGTTTGATATTTCCCTTCCTAGAGAAAGAAAAAAAAAAGATAGTTTGGATTCAAAGGTCAGGGAACATTCATAGCTTGGAAATGTAACAATTATGAAATTATTCACAGAAGGAAATACTTAGAATTCAATGCAAGACACCCAGATTCATCACAAGGCACAAGAGATTGACAATCTATTATGAATGCCTCACGTCACAGATAAATATTTCAATGCAAATAAATAAAGGATGCTGAGTGTTTCTCTTCTGAATGCCTTTTCACAGCTCACTGAACACAATAGTTCTGGGACTTCTCTATGTCCCAGACTCCTGTCCAAACTTTGGCATCCTTAAAGGCCTCCTGTACTGAGCACAACCAGGTTATACTGTGATTTCAATTTGGATTTACAAAGAACCAATTAATCAGTTTCCCTCTAACAGAACATAAAAGCATTCTTTGGTGCATTAGGATATTCACGGACAGTGTGAAACTGGCCTGGTTTTGTTTTGTGCTCCCTTGTAATTACCATGAAATGTACCATTCTTGTCAAACCTAATGACTTTTCTTTTTGGTGCAGGGGAGAAAAAAACAGAAAAGACAACGATGTCTCTAAGCATATGGCTGTATTACTCTGCAGACAAATGCAAGAATAAACTAAGATGCACGTCTAGTAACTTGTACTCAATAAAGCTTTTCTGTTACCCGTTTCTTACCTGCCACTCTGATTATTCTTCTTGATCTGTGTTGTATGCCAAAAACCCCAAAGAATAAAAATATTTATTCTATGCCAAGATTATTTTCCTCTTGTTTTCATGCAAATTTTTATAAAGGATATTTCAGAAGAAAGGGTTTTTCTTTTTTCAAATAAGGACCTGCTTAACTGTTTTCATCTGTTAAAAGTAATTGTATTATTTTAACCACCAGAAGGAAATGCCATGCTGTGGATTGCTTCATATGGAGCCATTTGTAACTTTACAGCTTTTTAATTTTGCAACAGCTGCATAGAAAACGAAAATGACAGTGTAGGATTACATCACTCATGGCTGCTTCCCCATTAAAACAATATAACTAGAAGATGTTTGCATGTTTACAATAAATGCCAAGAAGTAGATTTGAGTGAACAGAAACAAACATTTTCAGGTCTTGCAGAGATTCCAGATAAGTCTAGAAAGCTTTCCATTTAAGACGCCAGCAAATGAGAGTTCATCAG
Source organism: Hemiprocne comata (assembly GCA_020745705.1). Lineage (NCBI taxonomy): Eukaryota > Metazoa > Chordata > Aves > Apodiformes > Apodidae > Hemiprocne > Hemiprocne comata. Next base: position 4,474,412 of record CM036598.1, on the reverse strand, counting down.
ATAGTCATCTGAACTCTGATAAAACTTAATGCTTCAAAAAAAGGGGACAGTTATACACAGGAAATTCGGTGTTCTTCTTATTATAATGGTATGGAAAGATTTGTGTGGAAAATTAGCTTTAAAGTACTGATATCAACATACAGGAGTGCAACATCCACAGTGGATGTTGGAATATTAACAAAATTACTATTTCATAAGATTATAGACCCATTCTAAAATTTTAAGGCAAGTACTCAGCCCTTGATATAAGCCTGATTTTCACAGAATGGAGGTTATGCACTAAATGATGCTTCTCACAAGTATCCACAGCCTAGGGTATCACTAGATCCTTAGTCTCTTCTGAAAATACTGAGTACTAAAGACACACCAAAGAATATTTGTGATCAACTGATGATTCTGGAGAGTACTTTGCTGCTCATACACTTTCTGAATCGTGACTGGTGTTATCTAGGCTGCAGAGGATGCAGGAAGAAGGGAAAGTAAAAAGGGAAGTTTGTTCCTCTGAAAGACAATATTGAAACTAGATGGACAGTATTTATAATACCTTTACAGACTTGAGACGTGCATGTTCATAATAATAATAAACCATGTTCATAAATTATACAAACATTATGATATAATCAATAAATGCATTTGTAAATACACATGTGCACACGAGTGGTAGAGAGCTACATGTTCACATGTCCAGACTATTAGCTATGAACTATTTTCAAATATTATTTAAATACAGAAATATCAATGAGAATTAGATCCTACCACGTAAAACTTTCTCAGGTCCTATAGAAAGGTAGCATGTAGAACCATGTTTCTGCCCAACAAGTTTGGATTTTTCATGACGCCAGTTTTGTTGTTTATGAAATTATTTCATAACCTGATTTCCACAGCATGAACGTTTCTGCCCACTACCTCTTATTTGCATCATTTTTTACTGCAAAATCTCTGTTGCCTAGATGAGGTACACTCCCACTATCCTCACTCTAAAGCAAACGCATTCGTAGGCTCTTTTCCCACTGCTGGGCCACCTATTTTCATGAAACTTAACATTACAGACTTTTCTGCCAAGTGTAACAAACAAAATGGTTCAAAAATTACTAGTGGAAAACATGCAAAGAACAATATAATTTTGTTGGAAAATCAGATTTAAAGGAACATCAGAAGCTTTGAAAATTATAAGTTCTAACCACATGGATTTGTGATCTGAATTCACCTGAAAGAAATTTTTGCAGTGGCCTTTAACCTTCATTGCACAACAAAGCCCAACCTAGAGCATGAGCTAGATTGGCTTAGATGTAGTTCTCAAACACAGGCTCTGCTCCAGAAGATACTAAATATCTTTGTAAAACAAAAATCAAGACACACAGAATAATTAATAGATTCTGTGATCATCTTTTCAGACAAACACTGGCAAGTCTCAATCACAGAAAACGAGAACAGCAAGACCTGTGATACATTGCAATGATTTGACAGCTCAGGCTAGCTCCCCAGGAAAGCCAGCTGGGACTGAAAGCACTTCAGGAGGTTTCAGTAGGTTTTCAAGAAATTCCTTCCCTATTTTGTGCTATACTTGGATCAGGAACTAAGAGTTATCATCTGTAAGTAAAAATATGGGAAAGCACATAGGGAAACAGCTTCTCACAGATTTCCAATAATGCCTTACATGTGTCATAAATATTGATTGTTACTGATTCACCAATTTCCCACCCAGCTCTTCTTACCAGCACAAAATTATTACACAGACATGGCATTTGTGTCACAGGCATGATCTTACAGGATTCTGCTCTGACAGTAGGGCAGGTCAAATCCAATCAGACATAAGAGTTAGATTCCCATTTGATAACTTCATCTTAATCCAAAAATATACATTTGAAATCAATTCTCTCTGTTCAGCATCACAGGAAATTACACATATCCCAGAACTGATTCAGGTATCAGTTACATTTTCTAATGCACTAAAATACATGTTTTGGTAATGACACCAAGGAATAAGGGAAAACAAGATGAAAACAAGACTTATACTTATCCCTGATATGCAAGCAAGATTTTTTTTTTTCATTTACAGTGCAGCTTTACATTGATTTTTGATATGAGAAAGCTCTGTCAAGTTCTCATTCTAAAATTTTTAACCATATGTACAAAACTTCTAACATACAAAAAATACTACTTTATATTTATATTCTCTCTATTTTTTTTTAAATACAACAATGTCTATTTCCATTACAAATATTTCCATCCTGCAGTACTTCCAGGACTTAACCATCATGTTTGTTACGTATGAAACAAAACAATGTTTTCTTTTTTTTTTTTTGCTTAAAAATTCAAAAATATTTTGTTAGGAGGACCCAACAGTTCCCTATTTTTCTGAAGGTGTATCTGATGCTGACACAGCATCATTCTTCCACCCATTCACAGTAACTGAACAATAAGCACGCACTGTAAAAGACCCCAAATTCCAAAAGACACCAAAGTACATGCTGACCTTACTGAGTCCTACACCATTATTTTGAACAGATCCCTCAAAGTCACTGCTGATCCCAAATCAGTTCCTACTGATTCTCTCTACACTACCATTTCCAATTAATCAATACCAGGACATGAATCATAGAAACATTGAAGGTTTGATTCTATAGACAAGTCACTACAATGTAAGGTGAGGTGTGGATTTATAAGCAGACCGACTACCCTGCAGAACCTTCTTTTGCACGTATACTTATTCCACAGTAACCATGAAGTTGCATCAATCCCTGCCTTCCCTGAGGGGTAAAGCCACCTCACTTTTACTGGGAAGTATGGACAGGGCTAGGGGGCAATTGTTACAGAGTGGTCATTGGTTCAAACCTCCCAGGTTGCCTGAGGTTAACTTGTGCTTGTAGCCTTTCCAAACACTAATCCCTCTCCCTTATCAATTCCAGTTGGGCAGAAGGTTATTTGCAAGCAGCAGAACAAACATGCAGAGCAGATAGAAACAATCTCCAAAGTGTGCACATTTCAGCCAGGAGTTACTCACACTATTGCTGAACAAATGCATGCACTCTGCAATCACATGGAAGGATAAGGGTTTTCAAAAAAACCATACATGTTTTTCAGTTCATTAAGGCTGCATCATAAGATACAGGATTTAATTTTCAAGTTAGCTGCTTACTGGACAAACACTGGACTGGAAACAGCTGCACAGCAGTCATGTCAACTAATGAGGTACTCCAAGAAATAGCTGGTTATTCTCCAATTCAGAATGAGTCAGTCAACACCTGAAGATGAGTCCTGAAAGCTTGTCTACATTGTTGCATGGTAGCCCACGTACTGTAGTTGGATGTAATTAATCATGCCAGTAGACAGCGCACAAATCTATAAACCAGCAAACAACAAATATCCAGGTTCCCAGAAGCTGAAAAGCTAGATGCAATGTTAAATAAGGAATTACCATCAGACCACACTGGAAATTTCTTAATACCCACTCTTTAGACTCAGAGTGTGCTTCTGATGCAGACTCCCAACTCCCCTGACATTAACTGTTTCATAATATATCTTCCTGGACGCATGCATTAGCTGTGATGGCAATCAGACCTCCACTGCTACACACACTCCATGTCTTTAAAAACAAAGGTCATTTGGTGAAAACCTTATTAGTTACTGCATCTGATTTTGCAATGTAGACTACTGTATACTGTGATGTAAGTGGGGAAAAAATGATGGCAGTGAATAGATGTAATTATATGTAGAACCAGTGACACGCCACATACAATTCGGAAAGTACAACACAATCAGAGTGTCAATTATTTAAACCATAATTAACATAGCTCTGCATGTCTTTCCAGGGCTCTCACAGAACATAGTGCATTGTTATAGTGGAAGAAAAGAGAAAATAAAATATTAATGGAGGACTGCTTTGTTCTCAGCACAGTGAGATAGAGGTGGTTGTAAAAACCGGATTCCTGCAGTTGCTACCGCTTTAATTAGGAAGGTCGCTATCTTCCTAGACTTCCTTGGATTCCTTTAATTTCCACAGAGGAAAACGGCTTCTGAATTTTATTGAACGCAGTTGAATTTTTATTTTCAAAAATCAAAACAGAAACATTTCTTGGCATCTGTTATGAGCACTGGGTGTTATTTGCTCTTTAGAGATAAAGCTGTTTTTATACAGGGATATAGCTTGTGGGGAAAAAAAAAAAAGAGGGGCCAAATATATTCGTACTGGGAAGGCTGCTCAACAGGGATATCACAGTCAGCAGAAAATACCTAGCCAACCTAATTCATCCCATGCTAGAATCCACTTAAGGCCAAGGAAATACAATAGACAATATATAGTTTCACAATACTGATCCAGATGCTGCCTTTAACTCATTCACTCCTGGAACCTAACGACTTGTTTTCTGGAAAAACAGTAGAACTCAAATAGGCACCAGAGCTCCAGCATCTCTTCACACTGGAGTGGAGATGGCAGTTAGAGAAAATCACCTGTGTTCTGTGACTGAATGGAAGTATGGCTCTTCTTTAGCTGAATTACAGTCCAGATGGAACACTGACAAAACACACCAAACTAACACTGAAGTATAAAACAGTGGTAGAAAAATGACTAAATAGAACTTCTTTTCAATTCTATATTAAAGATACTTAGGGATTCAATTATATACATATTATTTAACATAAAATTAGAAAATATTGCCCATGCATCAGTAGGTAGACAGATTGATATATATTTTGGTTGCTTCAGTTTAATATTTCTATAAAAGCCTTTACTGCACTTATATCTGTTTATGGAGCTAATATTGAGAGCAAACTCTGAAGTACAAGAATAACACGTATCTTGCTTTTTATAGATTTCATGCTCTTTCATTTAAATGTGGTATGTATTCATAGGTGCTAATTGTTATTCTGTTGCAGAACAAATTCATGAACTACAGTCTATACAGCACTTGGAAATAATTTACATTTTACCCAGCACATTCTCCCACTACGATCTTTCAAATTAAGAGACACACAAGATGGGCTTCCAACCTACATCCAAAGCCAGTACAGGAAGAACAAAATTTAGAGAGGGTGTTTCCACAAAGGAAAAAAAGAAGCCTATATAAAAATCTGCATTTCAGCTTTCAATGCCATTCCTGTGGTTCATACTTGGACACCACTTGAGTAATTTTTTTAATTTTATTTTATTTTAAGAAAAACAAGATCAAGAGGAGAGGTTATCCATGTGCTGTTTGGGATAGCTCCAACTGTAATGTCTCTACCTTTGATATAAGAAAGAGTTTCCCAACTTAGCCTGCAAATAGTCAGCATTGCTCTTCTATTGCAGAGCAAAGGTTGTTGGATGTTTGAATTAATTCAGTGCAAATATGATTAAGTTGCATTTACTTGTATAACTGAATAAAAAATTACCTTTCATAAATCCAAGATGTCTGGATTGGATTAAAATTGCAGACACTTTGGAAGATGGCAACCAGTGTCACTTTTCACATATCATTTATTCAGGTACAGTTTCCATAATGTGACTTATAACTGCATGGAACTTCATATTTTCCATAAAGATGTATGTAAATGGAGCTCAAGACCTATTTAGAAAACTTTAAAGATTCATTGCTCTTGTGATGGTTTTGCATATGAGTGAATTTCATTCAAATACCGTGACCTTATTAATAGACCCAAACACTTCTGCTTTCCCATTTTTACTAAACATGTCTAGCTTACAGGTAAGCCTTAAAAGGAAATCCGCAGAGAGAGCTCATCCTTTGAACTATCACCACGAGACAACTCCCACAAGAAGAAATGTCAGTTGCAGAGAGCATTTGCAAAAGCACATCTATACCCCGGGCACAGTAACCTGCACAGGGGCCTCGTGCCACCCAGACAGGTAAGGCAGGAGGTGGATAAAGCCCATGCAAGCCTTAAGCATTGGTTTAGTTACAGGCCTTGAGAAGTTTCAAGTGTCTTTCGAACCTTAGGTGCCCAAAGACCTGCACACCAGGCAGGCACTCATAATGGCCCTGCCACCTTCCCTCAGGATTGCGTTCACTTCTCTTGCCATGTTGTCATTTTGCTCCTGTTTACCCTGCTTTCAGAGGGTAATCTGAATCATGGCTGCTGAAACAGTTTCTAGATGTTTTTCCTGAGTTACATAAGGCAGGTCTTCTGAGCATAACAGAACAACAGGTTAGTGAAGCTGCAGATAAGAGCTGGGGGGTGGGAACTGTGCCTTATTCGTAGTGGTGGACACCTGAACAGCACAGGACTTCAGCAGGAAGAACAGAAAAGGACTCGTGTCTTTGACAAGATGACTCATTCCACATGTCACAGTGGCAACTATCTCATTTTATGATCTTTAGGCTCAACCCTGTCCCCACTATAATCTCAAAATAAACTTTAACTAATTTTACAGAAAGTACAAACACCTCTCTCTTATTTCCCAGCTGAAGTTACTCTATTTCTGACAGCTATTTTATAGATTCTCAGCACAGCTCTGGCTGACAAGACTTTTGCCACTGACTGCTATGGAACTACTTACTATTCATACATTATTTCAGTAAATACAAAACAAGGAGCTTTTTAATTAATTAGCTTAGCTAATTTCCATGATATCTTTCAATGCAAAATGTGTTTTTTTTAAAGAAGCTCAAATACTCAACATAGGAAGTAGGTGCTTTAGGAAGGAGACTGACAGAAAAAAAAGGAACACAAGCAGAACAAAATGAGGCAGCTGAAGAGAGTTTCCATAAATTAACATTCAAATTTCAATTCATAGTCATTTTCTGTAGGATATGTAAAACAAGAACAAAGCATTTGTAACAAGATGACTCAGTGGCCCACACATGGACACTTACTGTGATGACAGTGTAAGCTGACATTAGGAAGAAAGGTTGCTTATCAGTAAAAATGGGATAAACAGCTTGGCCAACATACAATTTCCTGCATTTTTGTGTTTCATAGGCAGTGAAAAATATTTTTGAAACTCTCTGAAAAGTTAATTTTAGTTTACTCCTTCTTTCATTTGTTTTAACTAAAGAAACATATCCTTTTTCAAAAAATATGAAAATTCACATTTTTCTTTTGTTTACTAAGAACCAAAATGGCAAATGAAAAAAAATTAAAAAGGCAAGAGGAACTGTTCCAAGAATTAGGACCTGGTGACCTGGCACTCATTCACAGTTTCAGCACAAGGAAGTGCTTTTTATGTCCCATTTTGAGGACAAAGAAAGCCAATACACATGTGTAATACAAACAGATATTATTCATTACTGTACTGATACAGATCAAGTTCACCACCACCTTGTAAGCAAGAAAATAATAGACCAGACTGCATAACTGGAGTTAAAGTTCAGGTGGAATAATTATAAAACCACAGGGTTCCTCCCACATTCTTAAGAACATAGACTTAAACAGGTCCCCAGCACCAGAACAGCCTAGTCTGAAGGCAGGGGCTCTACAGAGCAGACAGGAAGAAGAAATCTATGACTTTGCTGCTTTTCCATGGCAATTTGGATTGCATTTTGCTCCAGAGCCCAGTGCTGAGAAAGCATCCTCAAGCTCTGGTAGATGAGCTTTTCAGCTGGCAGAACCAGACATGCTTCTCACTGAAACACATAGCATGGGCCTGAGTGGGGCCATCACATTTTGGTTCACCTGCCTCTGTGGGTAGCTGCAGGGAAGGAACCTCCCATCATCTCCTGCAGGAGCACAGCCCAGCTGGACCCCTGGTCCTGGGCAAGGGGAGCTGCTCTGCAGGGAGGAATGCAAAAGGCTAGGTATGCAGACAGTTTTTGAATAGAATAATAGAGATTTCATGGTAAGAGACTATAAAATCATATTGCCTGTGTTTTGGACGTATTTAGATACATAACTCCAGAGAAAAACTATTTGACAGACACATGTGGTGATTTCACAAGTCAAGAACATGATAAATTCACAGGAACTGAGCACTGTGTCATGTTTGGTGCAAGCAAACAGGGCTTTTTCATTTAAAAAATACCAAAAAGCTGGAGAGAGCCTAGTTACAACCAACAGAGAATGTAAAAGTGAGGAAAGGACAAGATGTGAAGAAAAAAAAAAAATTAACATGCAAAACTTTTGTTAACTTAAGGTAAAAATTTTACAACTCATGAAAAGTTCAGGGAAAAAAAAAAAAAAGTCTTATGCTGCCACAAGTCATAGTGATTTGATTAAGGAACATCAGCAGAACAGCATACAGAGAGCAGAGCATTCTCAGTAATGGGACGTGAGAATACCAACTGCAATAGTCACGGCCTAAAAAATCCTGAGGACAGACAAGAAATATCAAAAATAGAAGCTGCTCTGGCAAAACTAACTCAGCCACATCATTCTGCAGATACATGGTGTGTGTTAACTAACGTGCAACAAGACAGTATTGCTCTCACATAACAAAGGAAGAGCTAGAAATACTACAGATGAGAAACAAGCCCAGGATAAGTTAATGAGAAACTTCTAAACGTTGCAACTCAGAAGCTTCCAACAAGCAAACCTTGCAAGTTAAATATTGTATCAACATTTACTTCTTTGTTATCTCAAGAAATAAAGTTACAGAAGAAAATGGTGACAGGCATCTATTTTTCTTTTTAGTGTTATCAAGAGAGAGTAATCTCACTGCAGGAATAAAAAGGGCCAGGATAAAAATCTGGAAAAATACTTCCCTGAAATAAAGAGGGGGAAATAACACTGCTGTTCTGACAGAGCAAAGGAAGAACAGCTTGTCCACCAAATCTCTTTTATCAATATTGGAGAGGGAATGATCTGGGACTATCTGTAACACAGACTTTTTTACCTCTTTGGTTGTGATTAGTGCCAAAAATGGTATTAAAGAGCCTGAAAAAGGACTTTGTGAAGGTTAAACTGCTGAAATTAGATGGAAGAGCCTGAAGAGGCAAAATAACTCCCCAAAACTATGGACTATGTATGAAAAGGAGGAATGAGAAAAGGAGAAATGAGAGTAAGGAATCAGCCTTTGCACACTTAGAGAGATGGATTATGAGAGAGTTGTTTTGTCTGGTAAGGTTAACAAGTCCCAGTGCTAACAAAAAGGAAGAAAACTCGTGAAATAAGAGGCCTGGGGAAAGCACCTTCTGTATGGCTGCTGGCCCTTGTCCCATGGAAATCAGCAAAGGGGAAGGAACGGGGTTTCAAAGAAAGGCTACAGTCAGAAAGGACTGCAAAAAATTAAAAACATTAATAGTGACAAGAGCAGTTGTGCGTAGTGCGACTTCAAAAGGGGTTCCTGTTGTTTGCCACAAGTCCAGAAAGCCCAAAGGTATGTAGCATAGAAGAGCATTTAACAATTTGCAGAGGAGAAGAAAAAGAGCATCTGATTACAGACAAAGGAAGCTGCACTAAGGCCACTGGGATTGCTATCCCAAGTCCAATGTCTGGTTCTACAATGTCACCTCCAGAACAGGAACTTGTCTAATCACCCCTAAAATGAATGATGTTTTGAATACAATACTGGTTCAAATTTCTTGAAGCACTTAAGCAGTACTACAGGAAATTACTGGAATAGCTATAGATGAGACCAGATACTACCCTGCATGCCCATTACTGCGTAGTCCATTTGACAGGTACTTTCAATGCCACAGTTTTCCAATCCAGTATGCTGGTTTTCTATGTAACAAACAACCTAGTACCACTACACTAATAAGAGAGGCTTTTTCAATTTCTTCTAGTTACTTAATTTAATTTTATATTTGCTTTTATCTCAGAGGGTTTTTTCGTGCTTGGTAAGCTGCCCATAGTAAGAAAGTTAAGAAAAAAGGCAAAGTCAACAATCATTTCCTAACTGAGCTTTCCCTAGGTATCTTTTCATTCCAAGGACAGGGAAAAGTGTGCTAAATTCAGATGTCACCGTGTGGTCAGGGCTGACAAATGTTGATGATTTCTTAGAATAATACTTATATTGTAGCTGTCCTATGTGGTCCTGTGGGGTTTTGTTTGCTGGTATGTTAGCAAAACAGAGATCCAGACATGAAACCTTTCTTTCCTCGATGTGGGTGTTCAGGAAGTTATGTGCCTGTGAAATCCATAGGATGTAATTGGAACAGTTTTGCAATCTAATGAGAGGTAACTCAAAATAGGGCCTTTGTGGTATTTGCATATGGAAAACAATTGGGAGTTTTGCCTGAAAAATAGCCAAGGACTGAACCTCCAGAGCTGTATTTTCCACTGCACAAAGTCTGCACTGGCGCACCATCAGTTTCACTTAGGCCTCAAAAATGAAGCTTAAAAGGACAAGTGATGTTAGGCCTTGGGCTGAGCCTCAACCCAAGAGTAAATTTCCCCCAAAAGCAATTTTGTGTTGCTTTCATCATCACTGGCAAAGATACCACTTACAAAAACTACAAACTGCTTTCCTGTTCTGAGCCCTACGGCAAGCAGGCCCTCTCCCAGTTTTAACCAAAGTAACAATAAAACACTGTTTGTACCCATCTGGGCAATTATCACTAGATGCTGGAAAGTAATAATAGGATGTCTGCACAGAAGATGGTAGCTTTTCCAGAATGAAATTAAATGTGATCCAGAACAGGAACTAGTTCTAACCACACAATAAAATTCAGCTAGAAGTTGAAAAATGCAGTCCAGTTAGGGGATAGTCTTCTTAACTCTTGCTGTTTCATCTCTCCTGCCACTCTGTCCCTCAGCCCTTCAGAGCCTTTGGTGCTCCCCAGGGAGTTAAACAGGGTCCTTGCTCAGAGGCCTCTGAAAGCCCCTTATCTACAGATTTGAGCACCTTCTTTTGTTACACTGGTCTCTGTTTCTCTGTTAATCTCAGCAGAGTCTTGTATTCTTTAACTTTTTACCCTTTCACGTGAGGGATTAACACTGTCCTTACAGGCTTTGGTTGAGACCTGCCTGTACCTCAGATAAGGCTGCTACCCTGCCACTATGTCATCTAGCTTTTGCAAGGCCTCTTTAAATAATAAAACACCCCAAGCCCGAGAAATTTTAATCTGCACTGACATTTTAGTGGCAGTACAGAGGCAAATGATAGATGCAGATGACAGAGGACAGCACTGGAATCTCTGCAGGCTGGTGGGGACAGGAGTGAGGACACAGGTGCATTACACAAGTGAAAAGGTATGGCAAAGGAATGGTGTAAGTGACGGTAGCAGACTATGCTGCAGGCACTGGCAGGAAAGGATTCATGCTGTACATGACAGGAGGGAGAAGGTGACATCGTAGGTGTAGGAGAGGGAGCAGAGAGCTGCCTGACAGGGTGCAGCCACCTACAGCATGACAGAGGGATGCTGGCAGTGCCAGGGTAGCAGGGGCAGAATGGCTGGTGAGGTGAAGGTAGATGGGTATAAGCTCTGCCAGGACATTACAGGTTTCAGGCAATGGTATGGCACAACCTGCTGTGCAGCACGGGCTGGAACAGACAGTCAGCAGAGTATGACACAAATGGAGAGCTGCTAAGAAAACAAAAATCTTGTGACAAATTGAAAGGAAAGGAAGAGGGATGCAAGCCTCTGCACAGTTTCAAATGCTGTCAGTACAATGCAAAAATTATTGTGGGAACTGGCTCCAAAACAGCCAAAACGACCATCTGTTGCTGTAGTTTCACCATGATATTGTATAAGCCATAGCTATATTGAGAGAAACAGCATACCAAAAAAGTGTTGGATGTAGAATTTTTAACTTCTGTTTCACACTTACTTTCTATCTAAAAGAAAAGAAAGGCTGCTGTCGAGTAAGCTCAGTTTTTCTTACGGAAGTTTACTGAATCAATAGTTTTACCACAAGCCTTTCCCCTCCATCTCAAAATACACTCTTTCAAGACAGCAAAAATACTAATTTCTATTGCAGAGTATGCAGTCGCCTCAAAGAGGCATGGCAGAATAGCACAGATTATTTGGCAGGGGGCAGGGAGGGTTGCCAGCTTTTAAACCTGTACATATTCATCTCCCTCTGATTATTAGGAAATTAGAAACAAATTGATCAGCTGAAATTTAAACCTGAATGCTTTTGGGGCAGTTCTCTTATCCATTTTTTCTTTAATACTTTTACAGTAGCATCTGAATCTATTTCTTATTTCAAGTGTTGGCCTATTTTCAGCCGTGATTATGATGGTACCACAATGTGCAACTTGACATCTCCTCCTCTCCACTCATTCGAAGTCTCCCAGGGCCCAGCCATTTCACACAGGCTTGCTTTAGGCATTTATTAAATATGCACCTTCCAGTAGGGTTTAAAAACACCAACTAATCTCATCAGAGGCCAGAGACCTCCAGATATGTAAATCTACATCTGTTCCTCTTCAAAGGAAAGATTCTCCTGGATTACTCCAGGAGAAATGCATCCCACCCGGATATAGCCACTGAACCAGAGAAAAAGAACTCCCATGGCAAACGTGCCACCTCAAACTCGCCAAGATCCAACGACAATGAAATTACACTTAATGTAATTCACTGTTAGCTTTAAGAAGCAATTAAGTAAAAGGCAGTACAGCACTTGCCGTAGGCTGTTGGTTCCAACAGGGGCCAGTGGAAAGAGGCATATAATGTTAAAATTGGTAACGTTAGTATTAACATAAGGATGAACTGTAGGTGGCTGCTCGACTACAGGGCTGTAAAATAGCAGAGTCCATTAACAAGCAGCAATCCCCTTTTTCTTTTTTAAAGTGTGCTGTAGATGTTTGCCAGTGAAAGCATGCAGCAATATAATTAACTATTAGTTTTTTATAAAAAAAACAGGATTCCTTCTCTCCCTCCTGATTGCCCCACCCCAATCTTCACCTTCCCATACTGAGAGGCAAGATCAAACAATTTTATGAAAATTATTTCAAAGCTGTTAGAGAGGGACTACACATCTCACTGTAGCAGAGCAGTCTCACACCCAGCATATATACTTCCCAAGAAGCAATCTGCCCTAATTTAGATTTTTACGTCTCCTTTTGTATAATATTATTTTAAAGGTGAGCACAAAGGACTTTTCTCAGCACCGAGTCATATTCTGTACATATACGATGAGTTTCACAGTAGAATGAGATGCTTCACTCATGTCTAAAATATAGCCTTAAAATAAATAAATTTGTTAGCCAGAAATTATGGTGAAATCTCATCTATTTTTCATTCACGTATATCCCTGTGGCTATAATTGAGATTCAGAATTTGACCACCATAAAAAATATTCAGAGTTTTCTATTGCTTCCTGTTTCCATGTTTTTGTTTGGGGTATCTTTAGAAAGCTGCAGACTTTTTGGCTGAAAAAGACAAATATCAGTCTGTCTCCTTCAGAAAAAAGTTATGATTGTACATGTAAATATTATTATAAAATAGCCCTGAAATTTAGCAGAAAATTTTGAGATTAAATAATTTAATCAAGTTTTAGCTACTTAAAATACATGCATTTCTCATGTTTCTCAAATCTCTTTGCCTGATGCCATGGTCTCATACAACTATGAGTTTCACACAACTAGAAGAGGCTGATGCGATGACTTTAATCTCCTTAAGGTTTATAAAAGTACAACTTTATGATTAAAGGGTTTTAAGATTTTTATGTTTTTTCTTCATTGAAAAGGCAAAAGACGGGGGGGGAGATATTGCCTGAGAAAGACAGAAGTGAGGTGAAGGCTTGTCTTGAAGAGTGTGAAAGATATTTTAAATTACTTAAAATAAAAGTTCATGTCTAATGAAGCCACTGCATAAAAAGTGGAACTCCTATGCTCAATTAGGGCTTATATTTTTCTCACAGATAAGATTGGAGCAAACTCTTTAAAAGTCAACATTATCTGTCATAACAACAGTTCTACCTCACATTGCAAACAAACTACACAAAAAGGAGGCAAAGATGAAACAAGGGATATGGACAGAGTGAATGGAGCCTAAATCTTTTAATTAACACCCTCTGAAAAGCACACTCTTTTTCCACCAAACTAATAAAAAGTGTGAGTGTGGGGTCTTTGTTGTTGTTCAAGCCTTGCCTGCGCTCTAAGGAACTGAGAAAAGGCTAATCAGGGTTATTTAAAGCCACTTTCTACTTGCCAGGCTCCAATATCTCATTAATTCACTCTTAGTTGGCATCATTGTCTGATAGTGTTTGAAAACCACCAAAGAAACAAGGATTTCCCCTAATCCTGTCCATCAGAGGTAACTCTCTGGAAGACGATACCACACCACAGCTTGCGGGACATGGAACAGAAGTGTGTGCACAGGGAAATATCCTGCTTTCATTGCAAACTCCACCATTCCCTGCATCTCAACACACACCTGACAAACCTACTGAGAACATGCTTGTTTAGGCCTGAACTTTACAAAAAATGACAGACATTATGATCATAGTTTAAAAGAATTATCCTGAGTAACTGGACTCTGCTTGAAGCTATTGCCCTTGTTTAAGCATATTGGTGAGAGCCTGACACAGGAAAAATTAATAATTGTCCATGTGTATATTTGACTTGAGAAAAGAAAGGAGATTTTGATCATGGTCATAATCCAGAAAAGCAATTGCTTCAATGACTTTGTTGTCATAAACTACAGCATTCGATTAAAGATTATGATTGCCATACTGGGATGTTTTTAATGGAACAATGCTAATTCTGGTGACTGGAGAAAAACCTGAACTAAACAGCACACATGCCTTCAGCTCAGCAACCATCTTTGTCATGTCCAGTGACAGCTGAATTGAGCTCTACTTCCCTTTCTAAGAAGTTTCTCCTCTGTACAAGCCAGCCTGTATTGCCCACTCATCCTAAAAACATCACTTGCATCCAAATTAAATTTTAAAGCAACAGTATATCACCGACTGCTGTCTCCCCAGAGGTTTCTATCACTTGCCTTTCCACAACTAGGCTTAGCCACTCTAGGGGACTAGCTGGCCTTCAGGCCTAACTCTTCACATAGGTGTTCCAGAAGCCTCTGATTCTTTTAATTCCTGTAAAGGGTACAAAATAAGATTTCCTTACAAGCCAAGTGCAGTGACACAGCCAAGAAGAACCACAGCTGTCAGTCTAGTATCATAAACACTTTCGAAATGCAGTGCTTTTAGCCAATGTTTTTGTCTCAGGATACTTGATCTAGTTTGTAACATACCTCTTTGCCATCTAATTCCTTTTTTTATTAGGTACAAATTGAAATAAGCTCAAAAGGATGATGTAAAATTTGCATTATGGAGTTGTATCCCAGAATATCCGATTGTTGTGGCCATACCTATCTTTTTGTAAATCCTTATGACGGATGCTAAGCCAAAAAGATTGAGAGGTGACATTGTATAAAGCACCTTCAAGCTCTAAGAAAATGCATGTCTTCTGGAAGAGTGACTATGCTATCATGAATGAATCGTGGTAGCTGTAATATGAATTCTCATAATACTCCTCGCATCCCAGTTCAGATGCATTATTGCTGGATTTATCACTAGCCTCAGAGCTCTCAATGCCATTAATGGTATGTTTGTTCATTTGTTATGGCTCAGGGAAAACACCTGTGAAACAGGGTAGTGTTCCTCCTGCAGTTCTGGTGTCCCATCTCAGACTAAGAGCGCTTGCCACTGTCTTAAATTTCTCCTGTTTCTAAGTACATTTTATTCTGCGTTGCTCACAGCAAAAGACTTCTTGATTTAATGGTACACAAAATGAACAATTTATTCAGTAGCAATTGATCACAAAGAAGTAGGGCAGTGGCATTGGTTAGTACTGCTACTACAGTGCTGTGACACTTCTTGGCAGCATTTGATTTTTCCTCTAACATCGCAGACAACCAACCCTACCTCAAAACTCTTCATCCAATTTTTCACATTTCCAAGTGCAGTTTCAAATTTAATGCATATCTCTAGAAGCAGCTTACTCTGCCTTATGCATTTTATATGCCCTTTGCTATTATGGGGAAGAAAAATATAAGTATTGATTCTGGACTAGGTAAGTTCACTGAATCGCAAGGCATATACTGAAACTGCAGCATAAAATGTATTCTATAAAACAAAGAAAAATAAGTGGAAAATGATTGCAGTACCAATTGTTTAGGAATCCCTATAGAACACAGTGTTGTATAAACCACAAGGGAGAGAAGCCCTTATACCAAGCAGTGTACAATGTAAATAATGCCATTTTTCCTGCACCTGATAAAATCAACACACAAATAGGAAGAATATGTCACAAAATTTTTAATTAAGTTCATTGCCAAGTCATGCATACCGACAGTGTATGGGCCTGAAAATTCTGCCAAAAAAAGGTAGTGACCTTAATATTGGAAATATTTTGATAAATCATCTTAAGTTCATGGCTTCATTAAAAGATCAGTTAGTATTTACATCACACCCAAGGAACGCAGACTGTAGAATAAGGTTTCACACTTACTTTGAAATCTGTACCAATTCCAAATCTCTAAGTTAGCTAACTCCAAAGATACTTCAGAAGTTAAAAAGACTAGCTTTTTGTGTATTTGTGACATAATAAAAAAAGATATATCCATTCCCCATATTAAATGAGAATCCAGTCAGTAGACTAATATAGATAAATGGAGGCTTGCAATTCTGGTGGACACTTCACCTTAGTTTATATTACAATGGTACTTTATTGCCACTGCTGTGGCTGTGAAATGTCACCAGTTCTTTGGCTAATTAAAAGATGGGCAGCAGATTGCCATTAATGAGATTTGGCTTCCACAAAATAAGGCTCTCTTGGTGTGTGGCTGCATAAGTCAGCTAAGAGAATGAGACCTCCCCTTAGATGAAGGGAATCTGTACAGATCACATTGAAGTAAATCTAAAAGTAATCCGCTGTATAAAGGAATGAGCTTTTTGCAATTGTATTTCTGAGCATATGCAGGGGGTCCCCCTTAGGGTTTTGCAGCCACAAAGATATCACTCACTTGAGCTGAGACCTTGGAAGAAATACATAGCCAGTAGAAAAACAAAGATTTAGCTTTCAGGTCTGCTCCCAAGCATAGAACTACATAAAAAAGCCCAAACCTAACTAAAGCTATTCTTCTCCATGCTTGAGTTGTTCGACAATGGTGAGGAAAAAAAAGAAGATACTAACATTAAAAATTGCCAATGAAGAACTTCTCTTAAGACTTTTATCCCCAGTAAGACCTTTACTCTTCTGACCTTTTTGAAGATCAAAAAAGATCAAGAGCATGAAAGAGCTTGATCTCTTGTGTGATAATAACCCTATTTTACCAAGCTACTGAGCCCATTAGAAAAAGAGAAATAACATTCAGCTCCTTTAATGACCAATCCCGAGAAAGACAAAATCATACAGGTTCAGACCAAAGTGTGCTGATTTCAGTGAAACTAGGCCTAGCCCACCGCAGCTTGAGCAAAGGGGCTGTAAAATCTTTTCCTTCTGGAAATGCACCAATGGTGAAGACTTCTGGAGGGGAAACCCCAGCTCTCTGCTCCAAAAAAAGAGCTGGATGGCCCGATTTACTGGTGACACCTTCTACATGTCAGGACAAGGATTTAACCTTGTGTGTTCCTCACCCTCTGTTACTAAAAACCTGCATTTGCTGAGGAGTCTACCCAAGAAAGGGCTCCCAGAAGTGCTCTTTAAGATGTAAACATTTCCATACCAAAGCTGAAAAAACTCCAGTTGAAATTGCACTGAGAATTGTTGGAGGGCATATGCCTGCACAAGTCACCTCTTCAACATTTAGAGGTGGTATAGGGTCTGGAAGAGATTCTTCCTAGTCAAGTTACAGCTGTGATGAATTCAGCTCAAGATGCTTGGTGTTATTTTCTGTTCTCAAAGCTTGAAGTAACTCCCAACAAGACAAACATACACATAGGATATCAATCCACATACATCAGGATGTAGGCCAGCAACTGTCTCCACAGGGTTAGAAAAATTTCCTGCATCATCTTGTAATTATTTGATTTTCCATTAAGAGGGATAAACACTTGGTGGATCATCAGATAGCGGCCGCTGTTTGAAACAGGACATCTGCCTCCACAGGCTATCCAGCTGACTCCAGATAACATTTATTTTCCTAGTCTCAGCAATATTTAATTATATATATATATATTCTTATTTATAAGATATTTGTTTTATATATATCTCTCTGATATAAAATATACATGATATACACATATAAAATTCAAATACAGACCCTAGCGCTGATAAATACAGCCTGCCATCCCAAACCTTACCAACACCTTTTCAACCTGCCTTTGTGCAGTTGTGTTTGACAACAGTCTGAGCTGCAATTTGAGGGAATAGAAAGTTCAAAGTCACATCATTGCTTCAGTCCCCCCCTTTCTTTCTCCCACTTGTTTGAATTGTCTCTGCTTTTGGTTTTCTTAGGAAGTGTGTGTTTTTAGCAGCTAGCTCAGGGGACTGAGTCAAGTTCTGTTCCCAAATCTGTAGATAAGATACTAAAAACAACGTTGTCTTGCTTCCCTCATACATAAAAGAAAGTAAGAATTGAAGTCACTGGGTTGAGAAATAATGGATCTTTTTAAGTACTTTGATGTCCATCGGTTCCATTTCTGCCACGTTAATAGTTTAAAAATAAACATGAAACTAGAGAAACAAAATATTGTCAGAGAACTATTTTAATTAAAGGCACTTTGGTGTTCAGACTCACGATACTGAAATTCCTAGGAGACTGCTGATTTGATATACAGTGTACATATATGACAGATGGAAGGATCAATAAATACATGCTTTTTTCCTGCCATATAAACCTTTTACTTCCTCTCCCCCAATACACTCTGAGAACTTTCTTCCACTAGAATAGCTGATCTCCAAGTGACACCAACACAAAAACTTAAGCTTTTTCTTGCCTGCATTTATGACTCGTCCATCATTGGTTAATATTTCCAAGTTTTAAATTAAAAGTGCAAAAGGAAATATTGGCCACAAAGGATCTGGTTTTAATTTGAGAAATCTTCCAATTAATAGGAAAGATTAATTAAAACATCACTTAAAAGTCCATAATAATAACTTAATGGTGAGAATCTAGAGAAATGCTCGATTAGATTTTTTTTTTATGTGTAAAATTAACATTAGTGATTTTTAACAAATGTCTTAAATAGTCACTGTTATTCACAGAATGGTTGAAAAATTAAAGCCAGGCAGTAATTATGACAATTTTAGAAGTGGTGGGCTGCTCAATCTTGTTGGAAACTCACAAAATATTATCCAAAACATATTCATGTATTTGCACAAATCTCTGATCCATATTAAAAATTCCTTTATTTCCCCACAAATGTCTAACCTTTGACCACTCTTTAGTGAAGCTTCATTTTCTACAGTGTATTCTTGGAGAAGAAAGTACAACAGCAACTGGCAAAGTTTTTGAAAATACTACTGGGGGGAGGCTCAAGGAGCCAAAATAATTATTTTTGTATGGAGTGTTTCATACCAAACACAAACACTGGGGGGTCTTGACTGAACTCCTTTGCCCTCCTGCCGTTTTTGCCTATGATATTGGGCAATTACACAGCTCTGGCTGAAACAGTATGCTGGGTAGGAAATTTCTCACTTATTGGGGGGGTTTGGACTGCACTTACCAACAGAAATGAGACCATTTAGCAAACCTGATGAATTTAAGAGGCAAATTGTCTTGCTTCTCTTCTAAGATCTAGCCTTTTTCTGTTTTTTTTCTTCCTTCAAATAGGATACACTTTGCTCTGTGGAGTTTGAAATTTAAAGGAAACCCAAGTCCCAAATTAATGTAAAACTACACCACAAATAAGAGTTCTATGGCTGAATAAGTCTGCGGGAGTTGCAATTAATGAGACTTGGCAGTGGCTTTTGCCAGCATGCTTATGCTACGGCTGAAACACAAACAGACACAACACAGAGCCTTACACAGTGCAAGAGAACTATAAAGGGTAGGTTCCATTAATCAAACTACTTTTCTTTTACCCAATACTTATTCCAAATATATTTGCATATTAGAAGGATTCCCTTTGTGTAATCTTCTTTAAGACATCTTTCAGGAAAAGTCTGGGGTTAACTCTTCTTTTCCTTTTGTTTTCACTTTTAGAGGGGAGCATCTCATGTGAAATTTCATTATTTCTCAAAAATGTTCTGTATCATTTCCTCTCTACACTATAGTCTTTGTTCTCTTACACACGTATCCTTTAGATGTATCACATAACAGTAATACACACATAGCCATAAACTCTATATACTTAGCTCTTTCCTGCGTTTCCACTACTGTGGACAACAGATTTTTAAGCCACCTTGCCTTTAGAGCAGAAGTTTATCTATTTTAGCCCCCAAACCAGAAAACAGATTAAGAACTATAGAAACCTTCCCACTGCTGTTCCTCCATCTCTTTGTTAGGACATGCATTCTGTGTCAGCAAAGCAAGCATGGGGCACTCCACAGGCAGTTTCTGTCACAGAGCTAAATCAAATCCCACTTCTCTCAAGGCCAATGCTATTGATTTAACTAGTAGTACTGACCTCAGACATGACCAAAAAGTTTCTTAAGGTCTATGATAGATCCTCATTTAATAATTTCCTTGGTCTTGCAGATGGCAAAGGATCTCGAGATGTAAGTGAGGCAGGAAGTAAGGAAGACTTTCATATAATACTTTCTGCTAAGAAAAGTAACCTGAAGCAAAAAAGGCTTGTGCCCTCTACTAAGGCATACTGCCCAATGTCCAATCCCCCTACAGGAAGGATTCCCACCAGTAACTACCTGCTGAGACCCACTGCAGGCTACCTTTGCCACTCTGCACTAAGGAGTGACAGACTCCCAGAAACTCCCAAGGGAGCCTCCAAGACCCTGCTGCTTTCTTTCATATCCAGCAGCCGTGGGGTAAGTGAGCAACCACCTCCCCACAGAGGTGTGCATCCCATTTCACTCCTCGCCTCATTTCCCTGAACGTGTTCTCTTGCAGAGCATCCCCATTAGACAAACTTGCTTTTTGGAGGTTGTTGGCCCCTATTTCCCTCTGCTGTTCTGCAACCATCCAAGGCAGCAAACCTTTCTCATTGGACCGGCAGTGCCTGAATGTTCTGTGAGAGGGTGGATGGTCATGGAGGCCATGGAGGCTGCCATCACCTTTGCCTCCTCTAAAGCTGATTAATTAGCACAACAGCAGTGCCAGGCACATTCTGCCAAGCCACAGTTATGCAACACACTGACAAATGTCCTGGAACTAAACGTGTGCTTTTCAAAAACAAATTAAAAATGCAGATTAGTTTAGCATATCAGCAGAGGTATAATTGCTGTTTTAGGAGAAGGGCCAGCAAGACCACAGATAACTTACCTATTTTCTCATTGTTCTCTTTTAATAAGGCTCAACCATGCAATTAAACTACTCCCTAAAAACATATATTGAAATGAATGTCACTTTGTTAGTAGGTTTGAGTGATAGCTTTGTGCCCTGTGGAACAGTTACCAGTCTGCAAGCAAGGTGTTATAACACCTACAGATACATGCAGCCATTTCTATAATTTCTGAGTATCCCTTCAGAAAAAAATACAAGGCCCTTTGCAACTATAATATTCATTGATCGTTTTTTTCCAAGTTTGAGAAAAAATACTTTCCCTTCCTACTTTTCTTTTTCTTAGTCATGTAATGGGAAGGCAAATGAAGAGTTATATCAGCTTATAAAACAGCAATATTCCTCTAAATGGGTAAGTCATTCTGCCAACACAATGGCCTAAGTCTTGTATGAAGTACTTCAGTGTTAAGCTATCAACAGCCACAGGCTCTGTCGATTTAAAATAATCATCCTACAAAAATAAATGGTCTCTTCCATGCAGGTACACCAGACTAGCATTACTCCAGCTTTATAAAGTTAATACAAAGATAAACTGGAGATAAAGAACTTTTTTTTTGGCAGCCTTAATGGTTTGAAGTATGCCTCTTTTCTTGTTTTGTGCGGATTAAATGTGCAGAAGATGTTCAAAACTATTCCAGAGATGGCTCAAAACCCCTTTAATCCCTTTCCCACCTCAAATAGTTCAACTTGCTATAATGAAATCTTTATGGAGTAACCAGTAACTAGGACAAGCAGAAATGCCACAGAACACACATCCATTGTGCACTCAGCACGGGAGCATTCAGACACCTACACGGTCTATGTATTGTCCACCAGAATCACTCCTCTTGAATTTGGTGCCAAACCAGTTGTAATGGGAAAAAGGACAGTCATTTATTGCTTCATCATTTTTGCTATCCAAAATAAAGTTTTCAGGTTTATAAATGCAAAAAATATTACATTCTCTCATGTTTGATGTAGCTCCATGTGATTTTATGTATTCAAGTAGCCAATTTGCAAGTAGAGCAAATATTTGCAGTATTCAAGTCACTGCCTACAAATGGCTTGCAAATAGTTTATCTTTTAAAACCCATGAATTTTATTGACACTTTCTATTGCTCTGTCAAATTATTTTTTTTAAATGAATGGGGAGATGCAGAATAAGACCCCAACACAGCTGCATGCAAGTGAATGGCAGTGAAAGGTCTTCAGATAATGAATAACAAAACTAACAGCATTACTGTAGCCTGGCATCCTGGTCTTCAGGAGATAGGACATTTCCTGGAGGTTTCAGCATGTTCACCTTCTCTACTTTGCTTTTGCATAATATTTTACCTAGAAAGTAGGAAAAAAAGGCAAAGAAAAGCAGCCACATAGGTATATGACACTCCTCAAGCCAAGCATGGGGGAACTTAAGGGTTTTATCTGTTCAACACCACCAGATCACAGACAACAGATGAAAGCGAGAACAGAACCTGATCTGGAGTCCCAGATTGTTGAGATGAAGACAAACTCAGGTAAAAACAGCTACTGACTTTTAAATGATTTTACTCAGTGACAAATTTTGGTATTCTAGAACTATACTGAAACTGAATTCAAAAGAAAGAAAAACAGATCTTAGTCCATGAAACTGTTCGGGCAGTTTGGGTGTTTCACCCAACAACGAACTATAATCCAACCTTTTGAGCTGTGGGGAATCTGTTCTAATCAATGGCTGATCAGGAAGTGTTGGGAATAAATTTTCTGTTGCTGCACTCATTGAACTTATGACATCCAGTTAAACCATGTTAATGTTGCCAATGAAAATGATGCATCTTGTATATATCATGATCTGCTGAAATTTTAGGACACCCTAAAATGTCCAGAATACTAATAATGCTTTTAAAGACTAAACTACTCCGTCTTCACGTGTTTCCCCTTTGTCCCAGCAACAGGGTCCCCCTCTGTTTGCAAAGATCAAGTAGTTCATGGTGGGGGCCTCTCCCTCTTCCCTGCACTCACAACTCCTGCTCAAACACATGCAGCTCCGAGGGGTCAAAAACTCAAGCTGAACACTTTATGAAGCAGTGAGCAATGCAGTGGTTTAGAATAGATCCAAATAATGCCTCGTATAAATTAATTTATTTTAGTGGCATTAAACATAGGTGGCTTTTGTCACAACCTGTCTAGCAGAGCAGAGGGGGCTTTCATTCAGAGATTCTGATTTTGCTGCCTCTTGCACACAACAGGTCAACTGATGGAGCACAAGGAATTGTAGCTGCAGTGAGAGGGGACTCTTGACGACAACAGGAGAGGGATGAGGGATCAAACAGGAGCTAAAGAATGCCTTGGTTTTACTGGCACATTAAAAATAAATAGAACAGGCAGCATATAGCTTATAACCATGTAGCACTGCTGCCTACCCTAAAGTCTTTGTGGTGTGCTTTAAGAGTATTCATGTTATCACCTGATCTTCCCTACTTACCATAATAATTAATGTACAAGTAGTGCTCAGAGGGACCAGCTCCAAGGCCACAGAGGGGAAGAAGAAAGAGCACATTTCAAGAGGATTCCTTTTTTCAAATAAATAAAGAGGTACTTGGAAACCATATCAAATATCTAAAGCTGAATTTAATAACTGCTTTTTTACAGAGCTTTTTTGTTTTCCGTTGAATTATGCAATATTATCTGAAAAAGTAGTATCTATAATTAACTGACAACAGGATTGGAATTAAGTAGGAGGGAATGGTGATAAAAAGCATGTACTTTATTCCCCAAATTTAGTGAATTTGTGCTTAAATTGAGGCTTAGGGGGGAAGGGGAATACAGTAGCAAAAAAACCCCAATCCAACTTCTGAATATGTACAACACTTGCATTTTTTCTTTCTTGATACTCTAAAGTACCGTGCACACTGGAGATTTCACTCATATTCACAAAAGCCAGCTTTTATGGAGCAGGAATAATTTAGTATAAGAGTGCCAAATGTTTTTTGCTTTGCCCCATTGTCTGCAGTGGCATTGTCCCAAACTGACTCCATGGCTGTGACCTTGGGCAGGCAGCACAGCTCTGTGGGGACACAGCTGGGCTCTGCCCTCCCTCCTCCTTACAGCAGCTTCTCCCAAGCATCAGCCTCACCTTCTTGCCCAGCGAGCCCCACTGAGAATGGCAACCCCAGCTCTGAGGCAACTGGTGCAACCATAACCTGCCTTTTCACTGACACAGGGAACTGCAATAGGCAGTCACAGGCTCCTTAGCATCAGAGAAGAATTCCTCATGAGAGGACATCATCCCTGAAAAATGCCCCACAGAAGGATGTATCTTTCATAACAAATAATCTGGCCCTGCTGAGCTCTTTCCTTCCTGAAGTTCTGCTTTTTTAAGAAGGCATCTTCTTTGAAGCTCAGAGAGTCAGAATAAATTATATTGTTTAAGGGAATCCACGCTTAGTGAATCATGCAAAGTTCTTTAATGTACACTAGATTCAAGAGAAAAAGGACAGACACGTGTTTTAATCCAAAGGAAACTGTACAAAGTGGTTAACACTTCAGTAAACATTTTTTTGTGAAGTTGTAGCAAAGGTTTCAGTCCTCTTACTCCTACAACTTTGTCAGTCTCTTCCTTCTCATCCCTTACCTCTACAGAAGGGGCCAGCACACAGCCCCTTCAAATTACTTGGTGCTACTCTTAAGAGTGAACAGGCTAAAGATCACTTTCACAAACTTTTCTAGTGATTAAGCAGTACAGGTTGCCATAAAAAGCAGACAGCTTTTGGTACAGTGAGCTAATTATATGGTTACCACAAAATAATGGAAACAGAAAGTAATTACACTGTTGTAGGCATTACTGCTAACACGCTATCTCTTATCTTGATAACATTGCAGGTAATTACCTCATGTCACCACACTGGTATTTTACTCTGTGCACTATTTTGCACCTCAAAAAAGGCAGGAAAGTTCCATGATTAATAACTACTCCAAAAAGTTTATAAAAGACCCAACTGCTCAAGAGACAAAGGACCACGGAAGCTTCAGCTGGCCAAGAGATCAAGTACCAGCAGCAAATGCACTCTGTGATGGAAAACCTGATTAAAATTTCTCAAAGAAATCATTATGGGTGAGAAACTAATTGAAAGACCTCCCTCCTGCCAGAGCTTTGCTAGAAAGACAAGACTTCAAAGGCATAGAGGGAGAGCTAATGTTTTCACACTTAAACCTGAAAAAAGGCAATCCTCATGTTTGTGTTTGTTCAGTACACACTTCTCAAATGTTGCCCCCTCATGCTCTAAATCTGCTGGGTTGAAGATCTAAACCTTGACTATACAATGCTCTTTAGCTAGGGTGCATGGTGCTATTCTTCCATGCTGTGTGCCTGTCTATTCATGTGCTTTTATTCTTTATTCTTCAGACTGATATATAGTAAACAATATGGTTAGTCACTTAAAATTCTCTAGGTTATTAAAATGTGAGTAGCATTTTTTTCCCCTCTCTCCTGGATTTCATCTGGAATCACTACCTAATTAATATCCAGAACCCAGCAGGAATCTGAATAATAATAAAAAAAACTTTTTGTTGTTCCTTGAATAAATCTGTGTAATTTAAACCATAATCATGGGGATTTCATCAAAAGTAACTCGGTTCTTCCAAATCCCACATCATCATTACAAACAACTTTGTAGTGCAATTTCCAAGGCAAGATATCTCTTCACTTTCATATTTTAAATGAAACATTTCTAATGATGGCAAGGATGTATTTAAATGTAAAAAGCTGGGATCTCAATGGTTAGAACACAATATATTTTCCCTATGTCTTCTACCAATGCATACACCTTACTTTAAAGGATCAGTTCAAATCCCTCCTTCTCTCAAAGACACATTGTCTTATCAGTCGAGAGCTAAGGTGCAGTGGAGTATAATGCAAGTCCATTTCTCACAAGCTTAGAGCTTAAGCACTTTGTT
Source organism: Hemiprocne comata (assembly GCA_020745705.1). Taxonomy (NCBI): domain Eukaryota; kingdom Metazoa; phylum Chordata; class Aves; order Apodiformes; family Apodidae; genus Hemiprocne; species Hemiprocne comata. The sequence continues at coordinate 4,448,328 of CM036598.1, read as the reverse complement.
ATTGGTTATTAGGGCTGGACTCCTAGAGATAAACCTACAACTACTGTACACCAGTGAAGGGCAAATAAGCAAAATCCCTGACAGAAGTCTGTTGTAAAATGATGAATAAGCCTCCTAAATTGCCATAAGGCGCTAGTCACAATGGAATTCTATTTGTCAGACATGCATTGTAACCCTAAGGTTATCATAGTGGGCCAGCAGATACAGGAGGAGTGCTTAACACTATCACCCCCTAATCATATCTCCTACAGGCTAAAAACTCTGCAGGGAGCATTACCACTTAAAGAGGAGGTAGTGTTTCTATGGACTGCATGTAGACAGCATTTGGTAGAAAGAAGAAACCTATAGAAAAGACTGACAGATACACTCACACAGGCTGCTCACAAGTATACCCCAAATTGAGATATAAAAAATCCTTGCAAATCATATCCTCAAGGCTGGGGTTCTAAATAATAAAATACTGTAGATTATTGCTTTATTAGTTTTTTCAAAAACTTATAAAAATTATCTTTTGCCTGTGGGAAGACTTTTTATCTGAAATTATACCAATTCCAAGTTTTAAGATATCAAATTTAGAAACTAAGCAGCTGTAGGAAATAGATTATATTATACCCTAATCTTGCAAATTAAATTCTCAAGTTCTAGTTCCCCTATAAGTTATTTCATTTTATTTATCTTAAGCTTAATTAACACTAGCATCAGAAGCCATGATAAGCTAATATTATTAATTCTATATATTATTATGTGTGGCCAAAACCTCAACAAACTCTTTTTCCACATTGAAAAATACTGACTCCTGAAAAAATGTTTGCCACCATAACCTGCTGACTGGAAGTGATGCTCTATTATCAGATACGTACAAGCAAGTGAAAGCATTTCCAAAATAGTCCTTAGCCTAGTGATTAGAACACACCTAGAAGAAATATGGACATTTTCACATGATTCAGAGGAAGGAACTGAGCCTCGGTCTCCCTGTAGTCCAGATGACTGTTCTGGTCAGGGGGCTATATTATCATTCTTGCCTACTTGCTCCACTCCCCATCTCCCTCCCTCCATAGCCAGTTGAATATTCAATTATTTATACCAAGTGGAATTACTCCAACAGGAGAGATTGAGACTCTCTGCATGCACCTGCTCTTTCATTCATATTTTGGATCATAATGCAAATTTTGGAAGCTTGACTTATTTAGGACAAAGGATAATTTTCTGGCCAGTCATATACATGATGTGACAGAAAACAAAATAGTCACAGCATTTGTAATAGTGCATTTCAGCTTTTTCATAGTAGTTTGCAACTGTATGCACTTACAATGTATGAAAAATATGGCAAATCTTAGGAAAGAAGAAAAATCAAAATTAAGCACTTCTGGTCATTCTAATGCACATAAAAAAAAGTCCTTGTTTCCCATGACTAAGCAGTAGATAGTTCCCCATTCTTGTTTCAAGAATGACCAGCCCAAGAATACTATTCTAAGTATCAGACATAGTTTTAAGGGTAGCAGAAATAGTAAAATATAAATACATTCAACGAAACGTACTTAAAAGTATCCACAAATAGAAGGGGAAGAGCTGCCACCTTAGACTGCTGCTGTTTTAAAGCATAATTATACACAATAAAAAGCAGCAAAAAAGGTAGACCTATGCATTACAATTCTTCTGCAGTCTTTGTGATGATTTAGAAAGCTTTCTGGATTCATTTGTGCTTAGGCAAAAGAGAAGTTTAAATATCAACAGCTCTGCAGTATGATACAACAACACAGCTTAACTTTTGGTTTTGCTAAATATATGAAGACAATTAAAAGCTCAATTTCTGGGTGTTCTTTAAATGCTGTCATTAGTCCAGCTATGGTCAATCAGATGGATCTCTAGTGCTTTATACCATTATACCTTCATCCAAAATATGGTAGAAGTAACCGATTAGCTCAAACTTTGTTTAGTCTTACTAACAGTATTGAACAACAGATTTGGATGCAGTTTCCTGGACTCAGCAAGGAGAACCTTCTCCTATTAGGCCATGATGGGCTAGACAAGTGGAGCTCCATTATTCCCGATAGGTGTATCTCTTCTCTTATCCCATGTCCTGCTGGCTGCACTGCAATTTAATATGATGAAGATTTACACCTCTGGAGTCTGTAGCAATGCTTTCCAGGAAAGTGAGCCCACCTTTTGGCTTTTCAAGCCAAGAACTCAATTTCATTGATTGCTTGATTTATGGTGCAAAACCACTTACTGCACTTTACACAGTCACTGCTCTCACTCTTCCTTGGTCTAGAAAAACCATTAAGTAATGGTGACAGTGGGTTTTTGCCATGGAAATCAGTATATTACTGTTCCCCGTTCAGAAGCAAAGACTGACACTATCAAGAGTAGTAAAAGGATAAGGCAAAGAATTCAAAAGCATGTAACAAGGAAAACTCCTACCAATGCACACTTGTGAGTGTCCAAAGTTTTTCTACATTTAATTTCTAGGCTTAGATAAATTGACACAAAGCACTTTATCTAACATATTGCAATCCCACATGTATGCAGACAGATATTTAATGTGAAGTGCAAAATGAACACCATCAAAGCACTACTGGTGTATTACTGTATGAAATACTCTTTCTCCTTTTAGTGAAAGAACCAATAAAACCTTGCACACAATCTGAACAGCCCCTTCCCCCCCCTTTTTTTTTTTAAAGCAGCATTTGACCAGCAGCCAGTTTAAGCAGCTAAAGTCCTTGCTCAAGTGGCAGGCAAGCAGATAAAAGCTCCCTGTTTGGAAAAGCTGGGAAGGTTTTACAAGGTGCTGCAAGCTGTTGGCATTGCATTTCCATTCTAGAGGACTAGGACAGGATAGCAAAAAGTGGGTTATAGATAGGTGAGGCAAGGATTAGGAAAGAACCACACTTTTCTGTGTGATTAAAAAAATACAAGAATCCATGATACACATATGTACAGCTGAGGAATATGCATCCTGAGGTGTACAACTTACACCAGAGTAGGTAATTCTGCATTGGAGATACAGGAATAGCAACCATTAAAGTAACCTTCGAAGTTCTCACCTCTGGGACTAGTAATGGAAGATCATAGTTTCTGTTCAACCCAGAATTTACAAAAATCTTCCTCCCAAGTTCTCTGGTCCTTCCACCAGCATTTAGGGCCAACACACACAAGTTACCCAGTCCCTCTGAATACTCACAGCAGGTCAACTTCTGTAGGAAAATAGGTTGAAGAACTACCACTGACATCACTGACAGCTGCCTGCAATATGTTCTAATGGATAATAATGTCATTTTATGCAGGACATCAGCTTTTCCACATCTACAGAGCACTGCTGAGGAGTTGTCAGAGCCTTCCTTGTCACGGGACATGCATCCTTCGCTTTCAGAGGTGATGCAACCTTTGCATCCCACTGCAGAGATGCAAGGCTGGCAAACGCAGTCCAGCAGCTGACCCCGAACTCCAACATTGACAATAGGAACACGAAAGCATTTCAAATACAAATGGAGAATAATTTATTTTATATGTAAGGAGCAGTAGATGGCACTCTCTGCTCTGCCTTAGCACTGAGCGGGATCTCAGCAGGGGGCACTCTATAATTAGAGGTAACTTTTGGTGCAGATCTAAACCCAAACGTCAGCCACTTTCAGCCATAAACGGCCTTGCAGTGTTTTTCTACAAAGAAAAATACTCATCTCAACATTGTAATCATGTACAGTATCATATCTGTAATTTCCAATTATTGCTCATGTGCTAGGTTCAAATCATTTTGCACAGACTTATTGGAGAATAACGGCTCCGTCCCCTGGAGGAGGCTGTACTTGAGGGACGAGTGACCTTTGGAAAACAACCAGCTCTTCTAGTCTATGGTACAGCAAGATGTGGGTGGCCACCTATGGAGAAGGATCATTTTTTCCATATCAGAGCTGGTTGCTAACTGGAAGCAGATCAAAAGTAGAAGGAAGTGCAAGAAAAAACAATAGGAAATTGATTGGCTAGGAAGGCTGGAACAAGCATTACCTCAACAAAATCAGAGAGACAGATTGACCAATTTGTGGTATCTCCGTTTATTTTGTCTTGTGACATGAAAGCAGGCTATGGAAAAGTGATGCATGCTTAGTCAACAGATCTGCTTCCCAGGACTGATCCTGTATGTTGAGTCTCCACTGAAGCTGAAGGAAGTTGTTAATATTTTTATTCTGAGATCAAATTTAATGATTTTTGCTATAGAAAAATTATTTTCACTATAAGGTATACCACACTAAAAAGATTTTACGTACCTTTGTGAATTGTGTATGTGTACATACACAAAACCTTCTTATTAAATAACAGCCTTGGTTCACACTGAAAAAAACAATGCCACCTGACTTACACAGAAGTAGTCCAAAACTACAATGCCTTGGCCTGTTCTCAGACATTTCACTTGATCTCCACCCGAAAGACCACTCTACAGTTCAAATCCCACACTCCTCAGACTGTAGGCTAGCTTACACCAGTGTTCATTCAAATGCATAAGGTGCCCAGAAGGCTGATGGATGTTAGCAGTCTTTGACAGGGGAAGGGCGGTGCAAGGGAGAGATTGAGTAAGAAAGGCTGAGCAGGTCAGGGGTTTCCATTCTTCTCAGTTGTGGCATAAACTTGCAGGTGGTCTCCTGGGTAGCCTGGTTTGAGGGCTTTATAAATCATTGTGATAGTTGCTCAAATTTTTCAGTGAAACATGTTTCTGGGAGAAAATACCAATTTATCACTATTAAAATGTTCTGAGGGTATATACATTAATTTTTTAAAAAATGGTGAAGGAACAACAAACAGATTTCCAATAGAAATCTCTGATGTCCACTAGGCTTGCCTGCTTGCAACCCACATTGCTCTGTGATTGTTTGCTCCATGGCAGTCCTGTTCCAGAGCCATCAGGGCATGGACTTACTTAAGGACTGCCTGAACCCATGAGGTGCAGGTGCTGCTGCATAGTTAATAGAACAACCCCTGCACTAGCAGGGTCCCACACGGCTCATGGGGACTTGCAAAGACTCAGAGAACAGACAAAGGCAAAACAGTATCTCAAACAGAGTAAGAAAATTTAATCTGTGGAAAATGTGGGGTCCATGTTCTCACAGATATCCTGGGTAGTGGGGAAATACCATATATTAGAGAAGAAGCAGAGGTGTGCAAAATCACCAAGGTATTGCTTTATGACGACCATCTTCAAAAAATAGTAACACAAAAAAACCCAAGTCTCTTGTTGGACAGTAGCACAAAGTCCAGTTTTTCTAGTATTCACTGGAAAAGTGGCTATGACAATTTTCTAAGTGTGGGTTGCTTTGGGTTTTGTTTTTGGTGGTGAGTTGTTTTTTTTCTGGTTGGTTGGTTTTGGGTTTTTTTCCCCCCTCAAACAGAAATAAAGAATAAAAATTATAAACTAACAGTTTAAATGCCTGGGTGAGGAATTATTATTCTGAATTTACCATAGGGAAAAGTAACATTTTGAAACCATCAAAATGGCACAATCAAATCTTTGGCTGCATAGTTAGAAGAGGAAAAAGAAAAAAGACCAAAACTAACCCAACACCAACACTTTCAAATGCCAAATACAGCACAGAAGTGACTCTGACAAGCCCACTCAGTAACAAAAGGTTTCAGATATGACTGTTGCCACATGCTGCCAAGTAATTGTTTTGAGAATGAAATCTGCTAATGCAATGATGGTGAAGGGAACTGCTGAACTCTTCAGCATACCTCACAGCATTTGGAGGAATCCTTAGATGAAAAGAAAAGGCAGCAAGTGCAAAACTGTTTAATAAATGTTCTGACGAGACAAAAAAAACCCGAACAGTATAAGGACAAGATTCCAAAATAAAGTGAGATGTCTTTATATAAATGTTTGATTACTAAATGAGTGCATTGGAGAAACCCAGATTTCTCCCTCCCTTATTGGTTTTCCTTTGCAAAAGCAAAGTCAGAGCTATTGTTACGCTGTCAAGCTAGATCTATTTATATACTGGACAAAAGCTCTTTTCTATACTGGTGTCCTTTTACCCACTCGAAATAAATCTACCTCCTCAGGAGGAGGTAGATTAGTTACTATTATGATAGCTCTAAAACTGAAAACTGTATATTAAAAGCTAAACTCTGTTCCCACATAGACACCAAAACAAATCCAGTGATTTACTGAAGTCACTTTGGAATCATGAGAGGGTAAATCTGGCTTCATGTCACTTACAGCAATGTTTTCAATGTTGACAAAATATAGAAAGTTGGAAGTCTAAATTAGCATGAAATCAGACGGAGAAGTCTAAATTATGAGTGAGAAGTGTAAGATTAGACAAAACTGCATTATGTAAATGCACATATGATCTGGGGCTTCCTTCTTCCAGCTTGCAAAAGAAATAATAAAGAAAATACAATAATGCAAGATTATGCTAGAGTTTCTTCACTCATGGGGGGAAAGTGACATTTTCTAAAGTCTTAGGTCAGACACACTACAAAAAATCACTGCTATTTATACACATTTATAAGATTTCTTTCTTCTCAAAAAGCCCAAACCTAAACAATTAAAGTCAGCAATACTGGCAGTACAAGAAGTTAAGAAGTTTGTGTAGATGTTCAGCTAGCACTTTTTGTTGTTGTTTGGTTTATTTTTTAAAATGAGCTGCTTCTATTCTGCACTCATTTGAGATGTGATACATACTGGAGCCATTGGGCATCTTTTGATCAATTTCAATAGGTTTTGTATCAAGCTCTTAGTAAACTTTATTATTTACCATCCTTGAGACTTGGAAAAAAAAGCAATGAGTTTAACTACTAAATCTCCCAAAATCAGTATCTACCACCCATTTCTATTTTGCTTACTTTTATTTTTGAAGCTGCATTGAAGAAAGAAGAAGTGGGAAACAAAAATGGTGCCTTACCACTATGACACCGTTCCCTTCTCCCTGGAGGAGAGGCAAGCTGCAAATAGGTGTTTGGCACGTGAAGGGAAAATATGCTGTTCCCCTGCTAGGTCTGCATCAATTATTTGGAAAACATGGGGAGGGAGTTTTGGGAATGATTCTCAGAATACCATAAAACCAAGGAGTAAATGGGAATTTGCAAGGGGTCCCTAGAAGTGATGGAGAGATCTGGGAATCAAATATGCTTAACGTATTCCTGTGTTCCATTTTGTATTTTTAAATATAGGGCTAGAAGGAACCACTGTAATAAACTAGCCTGACCTCCTTGTGCAACTGAGACCGCCAGTCCTGCCTGAAATAATTCCTGTTTGCGTTAAAGCTTTTTTTCCTAAGGGAAGCAGGAGGAGGACTCCACAATGCAATCCTTACACCACTTCAGCTTCCCTGTGAAGCATTGGATCCCACAGCATGCTCTTCACCAGCTCTTGTTACGTCTCAGCAGTACATTTTAATACAAACAAGTGACAATCTAGTCCTTTAAACAGCATAAGAGAGGTGAACCTTTGCCTTTACCACTGCCCAGAGGGGTATGCCCTTGACTAACTCTAATATGTTAGTTTATTATTTTAAGCAAGCTGAGAAGGGCTCAGTCCACAGTTTCCACTCTTATTGCAAGCAGACCATTGCTTTTGGACCACTGTTGTCTGAACTACTTTCAAAGCCTTTAACCCAGTTCTAATTTTGCAGTGAGTGTACCTTTAAAAAGAAAAATTGTTATTATGACAGCTAAAGAAAGCTGAAGTGTCTGGGGCCAGCGCTGTGTGTTCACACCAGGAAACTGACCACTGTTGTTAAAAATTAAATGCTTGACATGAACTAAAGTCACAGAAAAATATGATTCAGTCTTTCAGCAAGAACTGTTTAAGAAAGCTTGAAAGAGGTGAAAGCCCAATTTGATTTATATCCTGGGAGCTGGTATGCAACTTTAAACATGTTCTTTTTTCAAGTTCATCTTGTCATCCACAGATAAATATAGATTAGGAGAAACCAAAATAAATGGGTGGGTACTAAAATCCACAAAACAACTAACCATAATGGAAATGCTTGTCCTTCTATTCAATAGCAAAACCAGCATATACTTGGTTTAAATAGCTGGTTGGTGTAAAATGAGTATTACTGCACGGGAACACTTAGCCAGTATGATCCAAACAAGTCAAAAAATAGGCAGAGTACAACCACATAAAACAAAACACTGACCAGATTTAAGTATAACTGGTCACCCTCCCATGTTTTTGGATTCCTATCATTATAGCTTAGGAGGCTGTGTAATGTACCTCTGGAAAAAGTCAAATGGTTTCACTGGGTTTCTAACCTTTGCACTTCAGTAAGATCATGCACTGAGAATATTACTGTATGAGACAAAAAAAAAATTAGAGCCCATTTTACTCAGAGGTGGCAGCAGACATGTACGTGTTCATCATCACCAGTGTCTCCAACATTTGCTTAACAGACCCGCATTATGAAGGCAGCATGTGGGCAATGCTAAGTTTGTGTTCCACCATAACAAGCTATCCTATTTTCAGCATTAAAATATCATTTAAATAAATATTTTTGCTATGTCATTGGAAAATAAAGGTCAGACAGCATCCCACTGTGTTTCCAGGATAAGCAAATTCAGTGATTCAACCACAAGTCCCCAGAACACTTGCTAGGGACAGTGAGGAGGATTATTTAGCAACGTTACATAACACAGCAGGCTATAAATGGGTGCTCTGTAAATGGGAACCAATTCAGGAGCATTTCCTCCACTTGAATTTTCTTCAGTTACCCTTTTCTAAGGACTACAGCCTGTGTTGTTCTGAGACTCTGATGATACCCCTGAATGCCACCCACATTGTTTATTCTTCCAGCAGTACCAAACCTGGGGCAGCTCTCCTTGTGCCAGGAAGGACCAGCTGCTCTGCAGCCCTAGTACCACGAGGAGGACATCACAACAGACCTGCCTTATGGCACTGCTATATCCAGCCACACCGTGCTTACTAGGCTAGCTCTCACAAGTATCTCCATGATTTAAAAACAGGGCACGTAACATACTTGTGACATTATTTACTGCAATCTTTACAGAATGGTTACATGTACATAGAGAGAGAAGTTCTACAAAACTTTGCAAAGATCCAGAATCTTTCAGAACTAGGGAGCAAAGACACAGCAGGAAGGACTGAAGTGATAGTATGCACACGCTAACACATACCCATTCAATAATTTGTTTGTGAGATCATTGCTGTTTCGAAGAGGGAAAGAAAATAACATATGATTGTCTCCATTGTTTTTCCCTGGTCCTTAGCTTCTGCCTACCTCCTTTTTCTTCTCGCAGCTTGAGAGATATTCTAGGAAGGATTCTCTCTTCTTCAATTGTTTATAAAGAGCCTAACAAATCTCAGCCACTAAATAAGCATGTATTAAATGGCATCCCAATTTCAAATCCCAAGGGACTGGAAAGTGCAATTCAAACAGCTAATATTTTCCTTTATGCATTTCCAAAGGTCAACCATGAGCTTGAATGTATAATACATAATCTGCCTGTGCTCATCAAATGAGAAGTCTGATCCTCAGCTATTTTAGGGAGGAAAGAAACTGGTCTGGCTAACACCTTGTAAGATGCCCTGTGGGAAGTAAAACTGGTGTCAGAATCAATGTGGGTGATGATCAGTTCTTTATCTAATCTTTATAATAGTTGAATCACTTGATGCTTAGGTTTGAAATTGTCAAGCAACAAGCATATAACATCTTTGACTTCAGGAAAGCAGACTTCAAAGGAACAGTTTCCTCAGACAAGTGACTGAAATTTTGTAATGTACAGAATCTCACCATTAAACATAAAAGCCACGATAATTCTAAGTCAATTTATAATGTCTCTTTGTTTTGCATTTTCTTTTAAATAATGAGCTTGTAAATCATTAATAAAAAAATGAAGACATTAAAAAAATTCAAATGAAATATTTATAACAAAATTTAAAATACATTATCACTTGAGGTGCCAGGAACTGTTTATTAGTTCACATTACTACTGAATTTATGAACCCAAATTTAACTCAGTGTATATGGTTTTAAAGTTTTAGTTCCCAGAAAACCAGATGGGAAATTACAAATTAAAAGACTTCGTGCTCTATCTCAAAGAGGAATGTAGTATATTCTCTGTACAGAATGAAGTATATGTAATTCACAGCCATTTTAATGTGGCATGAACAATTTACAGAAAACTGTTGTCCTGGAAAAGCATAATTAGGAATACAAACAGGCAAATGAGTAGCGTGGCAAAGTATGTTGTGTAATGCAGTACTGATACATGGGGATATTTAATGGAAACTTCATAAACCTTAAAAAAATCACCCTTATATGAACAAGTCATTCATCCAGAATTTATCAGCAAACAGATTTGAGTGCATGAAATAAAGTTGATAATGTGAAAGATTATATATCCTGTCAGCAAATCAACAACTCTGTGAAATCCAGCCCCAACCAGACCTTCTGGTCACCACAGTCCAACTGTCTTTCATCAAATGAAGGCTTGTGTACCACAGACACTATCTCCTTTCCTAAACATTTTTATTCTGTCCACATTGTCAATTTCAGAAAGGACAAGAAGAGTAACTAATCCATTCTCTCAAGTAAAGGAAAGTAGAAGAAGAAGAAGCAAAAGAAGACAGTCAAAGAACATTTCCTACCACTATAACTAACTGTATGTGGTGAGTGATTAAGGAAGACATTTGAATTATTGGCACATGCTGACAAATTTCCAAACCGAGAACATCTAACAGTGTAATTGTTTCTCAATAGCTTGATACCTTGCTTACATTTTGGTGTTTCAGATGCTTGACAACTAGTTTAATATCCAAAAAGAGTTTTCCATATCACTTAAGCAGCTTAGTGAACAAATTGTGGGAAATAAAAAACACAGTTCTCTTCCTGGCTTTAGAAATTATACTAGTCCTAGTGACAGTAACTGGATTGGAGTTTACCTTGAAGGTCACAGCTTATTGTTTATATATTTGCAGAACTGTCAGATCTCAAACCAAAGTCAAAGAACAGATATTGACTTCTCTGTATTTTTCTTAAGTAGCAGGTTTGCTTGGTAAAATGAGGCATTAACATGCTCAGTTGTAGCTTTAATAAATGAGAAAATTGTAGCAAGTATTCTGGGACAGCCATGCCATACGACTTGTGATTGTCAAGGATTAAACAGATGTACCATGAGGAAAAAAGATGTTGATAAAGGCAATAACTCAAGAAGTGGCAAAGAAAGATTTAAAGGAAAAACATAAAACCGGATTAGGGCACTTTATCCATTGAAGAAATGTCAAACACACTGGGGATTGATTCCATTTTCTGTCAAAGCTTTCCTAGGTCACGGTGCCCATAAAAATACCATTGGATCACATTTTAGCTCTCACCCTGATGCACATTTTTTCTTTCTGCAGTAAAGAGCACATTTTGTCTGCTAGAGGAAGACCCTTGCACAGCCAAGGAACTTCAGGCATACTTACACAGACTGTTAGGATAATCTCTTGTTTAGCCAGACAATACTGTCACAGACAGTTTGCCTTGAACAAATGACATAAACAGTTTGCTCTGCATATAAAAGTGCTGTCATATCCCAAACCTGAATCCTGCAAGTACAGAAGAATATGGAGATGTCTAATAGATTGCTTGGAGATGCCAGAGGACATTTTGGATGTATGAACTCTTGCCTATGCTATGTGAAGAACACCATAGCGGGCCACTAAAGAAGAAATTACCTCTACTGTATCCATCAGGAAAGGAAACTCAGATTATAAATCTGGTCAGTTTAGGGAGGAAATGGTATGACTCCTACTGATAGTTGCACGTTAAGTGCTGATTTGAGAGCCGAAGCAGGGCTTCTGTTGAGCACTAGACTATACGCAGAAGAATCTGGCTTCCAGCACACAAAATGACACGCTAATAAATCCATAGAAAAGAAACGAGAAAGCTGCTACATAAATAATTCAGTCACATTGCCTGGTTTTACACACAAAGTCCTACTATTGCATAAACATCATAGTATCATTGTGGTTGGAAAAGACCTTCAAGATCATTAAGTCCAACCACTATCCTAGCTCTGCTGCATCTACCACTAAACCCTGTCCCCTGGCACCACATCTGTCTTTTTAGATGTCTCCAGGAATGGTGGCTCAACCACCTTCTCAGACAGCCTGGATCACCAAGTCCAACTCCCATCCCAAAACAGGACAATCCCAAAATTCACACCATGTCCCTGAGGGCGTTGTCCAAATGTGTCTTGAATATTGTCAGGCTCGGTGCTATTACTGCTTTCCTGGGGAGCCTATTCCAGTGCTCCACCACCCTCTGGGTGGATACTCTCTCTAATGTCCAACTGAAACCTCCCCCTGCACATCTTTCTACACCTATTCCGTTGGGTCCTATCGTTAGTCAGAGAGAAGAGGTCAGCATCTACTCCTCCTCCTCCCCTAACGAGGAAGCAGTAAGCTGCAATGAGGTCTCCCCTCAGTCTCCTCTTCTCCAGGCTGAACAGATCAAGTGCCTTCAGCTGCTCCTCATACAGCATCCCCTCCAAACCCTTCACCAACCCTGTGGCCCTTCACCAACCTCGTGGCCCTGAAAGAAAATTGTTTTCCTAATCTGTTTCATTAAAACAAACAGGAGAAGAACAGTTTTACTCTATTTAACAATTATTCTGTATGAAAGACTTCCAATCAGCCTCACACAGAGGTTCATCGTGGACTAATTTTAATTCTAAAGTACTTTAGCGTGGAATTTTGCCATTGACACAGAAGGCAAAGCCGTTGTTCCCTGATACTGTTCAGGTGAGGTCTTACTCAAAGTTCCTACCACTGTACTCAAGAACAAATCTACAACCAAAGATGAAAACTGGAGTAAGGACTTTGGGATTTGCTTGCTTATTTGCTCTTTAATCATCATGTCTTCAAATTAATCTGTTGAGTACTATATACAGGACACTAATTTCTTAATTCAATTAGATGCTATTCTTCAACATCTTTTTAAGCTTTAAACATCACCTTTAAAACCTACTTTAAAAAAATCAAGCAAAAACCCAAGAGCTTGAGAATATTCCATTAATATGAACTCACATTTTGTAAACAGCATACATTTCAAAGAGCTTATTTTTCTTCTATCCATCATGCATATGACTAAATCTGCCATCAGTAAAGCTGGTATGTCAAGTATTAACAATGAAGCACTGGAAAGGTTTACTGGCTAGTACCACTATGAGGTGAGACTCACAAAGTGAGGTCAGAAATATATCCTGGCAATGGCATATTCTGAGGTTATTGGCAGGAAATGGGTATTCACAACTGCTAGCTAAATTATTTCTAAATTTAATGTGCTGGACAGAGTGGGCAATTGGCCAAATTCTCTCAGCAACATAAATGTAATTCTGAAGTGACTCCATTGACCTGAGCACTGAAGTAGAAATGTGAATCTATTTCTATCTTAAATGTATTGCAGCCTGTCGCATTAGTTCTGTGATCCTGTCAGATCCTACAAGTAAACAGGGTCAAGATGTGTCAGTATGCATGTGGGAGGTGGTCCAACAACCTCTAAATGTGTGAAGGAAGAGGTGCTGGTACCTGCAGAGTCATCACTTTCTGAGCATATCTCTTCTGAGGGCTTTACCTGTGTGCTGTCAACTTGGGCCCAAACATTCCCCTTACCTTAGCTATAGTGCAAGAAACCCCAAAAGACATTTCTACTCATGGAAGGCTAAAAGCATATGACTTCTTCCATGGGTCCATTTTGATGCCCCTTAAGTCTTCTTTTGGTTGTACTTCTGAAGACTGCTATCCTCCTCCCTCCTACTCAGCTGGGGTAATCTGCCCCATAAACAAACCGTTTCTTTTCCATCAGGAGGAGGTTTCTCACCAAAGACCTGTTTTCTGAATTACTTAAAAACAGTAAACATCCTTGGGACTGAAATGTTGTAGGAAATGAACACACCAGTAAATCTGCTGCTAGATTTAAGGCAGAGTAACCACAGGCAGGCAGGGACCTCTTTAGTGGCATCCCAGATGGAATACCTGTTCTTTCTGGGCACTTGGCTGTTTGTGGCAAGGGAAAGAAGCAAGTCTCACAGGTCTTTTTCAGTAAGATGATCTAAGAATAATTTTGAAACAATCTAATCAACTTTGGGGCTCATTTACTCACAGAGGACTGCCTCGATCCAAATTATTTGCTTGGTTTTAGCCCTTGTAAAAGCAACCCTGACCTATGATCCCCACCAAACACATTTCAATAGTTTGGATGGACAGTCTGAAATATGGGGAAAATTCCTGACTGGATCTGCAGTGAAAATGAATGCAATTTATGCTTTATGTGATGTTAGGTGGCAGTATGCTGCTATGTTAAAGATCTGATATGCCTTCTAGTGCTCTAGGAACATTTGGGATATTAACCCTGGAGCTTCAGTCAGATTACAAATTTCCATTCTACTGACCTACATTGTTGCTGCAGTCTTAATGCCTTCAGCAGTCTTTGTTTCCTGGCCCAAACTTCCGTTTTTCTGAACAGACAACCTGAGAGACTTCATTACAGGGTACTGATTTGAAAGTACTTCATTAAGTATATAAAGCACTTCATAATCCTTTCAATTAAATGAAAGTATGTCAGATGCCATTAGTCAATAAAGATACTGAGATGATTCAAAAGTCAGAAAATTCTCTTACATCATAAATATGCTTTGTTCAAGTTAAGAGCACAATTTGCAAAAAACCCAACCTATTTTCGTCCTTATCTATTAAGTAAACCACTGCAAAATACCACATAATCCATCAATACTGAGACCTAGTCTTTTTACAAATGATGAATGCTTCACTTCTTCACACTAAGTTGAACACCCACCTAAAACAACTTACATTTTCTCTCAGTCCCTGCCTTGTAACAGTGCTGCAGTATTTTTATTACCTATGGCTCTGTTCATATATGTGACAATAGGATCACACTTTATAAGCTGAGTTCTTTATTTCTGCTTCCTAAAAGTCACTACACTTTGAGTGAACTAAGAGTGCATGATCAGTTATGCCACACTCTAATTTTAACACCTGAAAATAGCAATAATCAATACAACTGCACAAGCCATTATTTTTAATTAAAAATTAAATAAAATCTTCTATCATCAAAAACTACTTAAGAGAAAGATACAAAAATGGATTTACTAAACTTCACAGGTTATCAACAGATGTAGGCATATATAAAAACTTCTTGAACCTCGTTTTAACATGAACTTTCCAATAGTCGACCCACTGTAAACAATATATATATACACAGTTTTATTTTTATGTCTTCATTAAATTTCCCTATAATCTGGCCTTCAGGTTCCTGTATTTTATAACTGCATGCATGGCAATGAACATTTTACTTAGGGTAACAAATAACAAAATTATCAGATTTGCATATTTGCATGTTTGTTTCACTCATAGAATACCTGTAAGCAAAATCCTTTCATTAAACAGATAATCAGATTTATTAAAATATATTTAGAGCTTTCTGGACTGTAGCTACTAAATATTTTAAAAGTGAACTTCACTAGAATAACTATTTTTTCAACAGAATATTGACCAAAATTAGTTTTATTCACTTGGCTTTTCATGGAGAAGCACATAGACACCCCTGTGTTCTCCTGCAACTTTGAAATTGTATGAAAAATAAGGTTATTAAAACAGTTTCAATTAAAAAAATAGATAAAAGAAACTCAGTTATCTAATAAATATTAGGTTCTCAATAAGGATTTCTAATCAGAAAGTTTCAGATTTGAAAAATGGTTTATAAAACTATGGTTAATCAATACAGTAAAGCAGCCTTTAAGACTCCTAGTACAAGCTAAAAATTGCTACAGCCACATGATATGAAGTGCTAAAAGTTACTGCTGTCCCCTCTGAAATACTTATTTTTGCTGTTGTTGTTGTTAAGCCAGGGCATTTGCCAGCCTCTGTGAAGCAGCAGTCTGTAGCACAAAACCTGCACAAACAGAGCCCAGTGTGTTTCACCACATGCATGGCTCTCTGGAGAGAACGGGACAAACTCTAACCAAAAACTGTGTCTTTTACCCACATGAAATGCCCACTATGTGGGAATGCTGAGACTGTGAAACTGCAGTATGCAGAAAATTACATGTTAGCTATCTCCATTATAACAGGCTGTCATCTTTCAGCACAGACCAGCCATTAATCATCCAACAATCATTCATCCATCCTTTTGGTGAAGCATTAAACTGTGGCCCTTTCTGTCTGTCTCTGGTGATCATCCAGGTGGAAATTAGAAATCCCAGAGCGCTTTTCAAAAAGAACAAGGGCTAACCTGGGTGACCCTCAGTAATAAAAGAGAAAACCTGTTTCTATTGTCCACATCTGTGTGTAAGCTATTGCTGAGTACATAATAGGCACCACATTTACCTACACAGTCACCACTTCTCCAGCATTTAACTCATTCATCTGTAGAGTGGTTTGGGACACCTTGAGTATGAAATGTACTTTGGAATCAAATTCCATTATCTGTTACAGCATGCCAACAAGTATTTTCAACCAAAAAATTTCACAGTCATTCAATCTAAAGAGAGTCTCCTCCTGGTGTAGCCATTTGCAGTAGTGCTTCACCTTCATGCAGAAAAGTGCTCTATACACCATAAAATATATGCTAATAATGGTGGGCAAAAGTCACTTACTAACATGGACAGATGTTTGCTGTTGTTTTTTCCTTTCTTATATTGATTTTATTTTTGGTTAAAATTATGATGCTCGCATTCTTTAGCGTGAATGAAGTCTTTTTCTTTTAGAGCTTCTGGATTAAAGGCATTTAGGGACTTAGGTAACAACCTTCTTAACCAGATTTGATGTAATTTTGAGGTCATTTTCATGCATTAGCTTAAAAGAATTACAACACAATTTGATAATAAATTCTGTTAACTTAGCTTTGAAAAATTGTACTTACATTGAGTAATATTTTTAACATTTTGTTCACTAAAGCCCAATTCTAAAAACATTTTGATGCATAATCAGCAATGTCCTTACACACATCCAATTTTTCAGTGCAAGGATGACACATAAGACCAGAAAATAGAACAGCAATATAGTAGGGGAGCTAAGTGTCTAAATCTCATTAAAACTGGGTAGAAACCAAGCATCTGACTCCCTTAATACTTTTATGGTTTCTAGCCAAGAGCATTTAAGTTTTTAGGTGTCAACCAGGTCTAGAAGAAGGGGTTGTGACCTCCAGACGTTCCCTCCATCCTATGCTCTTATGTGATTCTTTGTGTTCTCCTACCTGCTTATTTGAGGGAATTTGCAGTACACTGATTGGTTTACAGGATTACAAATGGATTTTGCACCATGCTCACTATGATGTTATCCAAGTGACAAATAAGCAAACAGAGAAGCCATCAACTGGATTTTTACTTAGGCTGCAAAATTAATTTTTATATGGGAAAAGGAGGCTCAAGCACAGTCACATGGAATAGGACAAAATACTGGCACAGAGGACATACTATTATGCATGCTTTGGACTACATATCTGAAAATTCTCATAACTACAGTTAGACTGAGTGAGAGAAAAATGTGTTATTCTCTCACAGCTTTTTCAAATGTACAGATTATGTGGACTGAATTAATTTCTAACTGTTTCCTGATGTGCACTGGAAGGCGAGATGCTCATAGCAGAAGGTTCCACAGTTGTGTGAATTTGTGTACATGCACGTGCTTAATTTCATAGGCCATGGACATGATGTTAGAAATCAAATGTCATTAAGCTCTACCGAAACTATGTGCAAAGTTGGTAAATCTAAGCATGTGCATTTATTGGAGAGGTGTATGTAGTTCAACAACAACTGGAGAATGAGAAGAATATGAATGTGGGGTGCAGATATTTAATTCATTGGGTAATACTGCTTCCATGAGCACTAAACATTCAAATATGTTCTGCAATAAGGAAATATTTACAACATGTGTTGAACAATTGCACATTTCTTTTTTGTTACACCCTCAGCTAAAAAAAGCTAGGACAAATGATCCCCAAATGCAAAACTACAGAAAGCAATATTTAAAATAGCACATTGGAAACTGGAATGAACAACAAAATGCATGGAGTCATACAGAAGGCCAATATGAAGTCAGCATGGAAACAGAGGTGCATTAAACCACGTTGGCCCAACAGGCTCCTGGTGTCAAAACTGAAGTGTCCTGGCTGCAAAGAGCAAAAGAAAAAGGCCTGCAATTCCCTCCACTTGATACATTGCTGGTTACTTGACCAATGATTTATATCAGGTGCCTAACGTATCCACTCTCAATTCTTCTGCAATTAAGGAGGGCAGGGCAGGCCAGTGACAAACGGTTTTCCTACAGCGCTTTTGGCTTTAGCTATTATCCCTTAGCTATCTTTAAACTAATTCATCCCTTTCTAGAATCCCAGGTTTGGGTTGATAAATCAAGTGAGACCTGTGTGTGCTGGGAGCTGATTACAGGGTCATTCCTCAGCAGAAATGTTTGACCATAGTTTCCCAACTTCATATTTTATCTAGCAGCTGGTGATGTACCATCACTAATCCAAATGCAAAGTATCAGGAAATAAAAGGAGGCGGCACTGTTTATAATAAATCACTGACAGGGAAAGCTTGACCTTTTCATTTCCTACAAGGTATTTCATTGTTAGACCACAGACAAACAGAATTTTTCATCTGGTGCTTAATATGCATTAGAAGAGAACAAAGGTTTATAAGAGAAGAAGAGGAGGGTACTACCTCCACTAGAGGACACTTATCTTTCCATAGATCAAAAAGACAATGTTAATAACACGTTTTTCTTAAGAATCCCTGTTCTTCTTATTAGATCATAATTTAATGATAAAATGCACTCCCTTACCTTTAATTCTGAAGGGAGATTCCAGAGACTCTGTTAAGGTTAAAATGCTTCTTTAAAATATGCTATTTGTAAGGAACATGTTTATATTTGCTTTTAAAGACAAACAACTGACACTGTAATGAAGTATAAACAATTTTAACATTGCTATTATTAATGGTCAAGCCTGAAACATATCTATTAAATGTTATTACTGGTATAGCAATTGTGGCTTCAGATAAGAACACTGTTAAGTCTGGATGCAGCACAAACACCTAATAAAAGGCTTCCTCTGCCAGAAGCTTCTGTTTCACATTTCACACACAAAGCATGGGATAAAGAGGAACAAAACAGACATGATTAATTTGACAGCTTTCTTGGAAAAAAAAAATCTCCCCAACCCTCCATCAGGTTATATGGTATCCAACTGCAAGATTCAGGTCCCTGCCAAATACAGCAGCCACAGCATTCTGTTAAAAACATGGAGGCTGTTGAGATGCACATCCCCTTTCCACCTTTTGAACAGCACAACCCACTGCCAGCACAAGACACCAGGCACAGCTGCCTTTGCAGTCTAGAAGGATTCAAGCCTTGGCTCTGTATGCCTCAGCACCAAGAGCCTTCTAAATACTCCTTCAAACACACGTGCAACTATAACCATACAGAACCCACTTGGGATGGCAGTAGCAAATCTTTTTTCGTGTAGAAAAGGAGTTATGTTTATAGGCCAGGAGTTGGCTTCAGTTCCCTTGAAAGTTGGTGAATTTCTGATATTCTTTCTAAAACCATTCAAACAGGAGCTTGGAAAACCTGAAGCCATCCACACTTCATGTGTTACCAGGCAGAATACATACATTCAGTTTTATCAATTGTAAAACACCTACCAACGCAGTGTCTAAACATGTGCACAGCTTCTGTCATTCATGCAGGGATTCTTTGGGGTTTCTTTTCCCCCATTCCGCTCCCTCCCAAGAATCATACCAGAAAAGCTTTATTTAGGCCTCTAATAGACCTTTCCTTCTTGGATCTACAGTGGGTACTTAATGTTCACCTGAGTTACTACAGCAAAAAGCATTAACAGAGATGTTTTGCTATGGCCTACTTACAGTTTTTATATCAGTCTGGACACTGATTACTGACTGCTGGTGTTCCAGTCCTGAAAAGTGACAAGAGGAGAGCAGAGCAGTGGCTTCACTCCTACTTGCAAGTTGGAAGGGTATTCTAATCCTGAGGAAGCGCCAGTTCAGTTTGCTTGACAATAAAAATGATATTGCAGCAAACCCTATGGGTGTTTCTGTTGTACTGGTAGTCTCCAACCCCACCCTCACAGAGAGCTGTCATATCACTGCTGCTAAGCTGCAAGTGGCTTTTTTAATTTGCCAGCATCTTAATGTATTTTACTATCATTAGCTGATACTTCTCCTCTCACACTAAACAGGTTTAAAAAATCTATTTTACTAAGAGCTAGTATATCTAATTTGTACGAATTTACTAAAGCTTGTCAGTCACACTAAAGCATTTAATCATCTGTGACATTAAAATAAAACACTTTAAAACCTTTGGCACAGAATGTTCCTGTTAAGAAAGTACTGTAATAGTATTCACTCTGCTGGCAACACAGAAAACAGCAGCAGAGAAATTACCTTGAGCAAAATACAGTCATTCTCATAAAACTTCCACACTGGTCAAAGTTGGAAAATCTCGGATGTTCTTTCAAAGAACAGCATATTCCCATTGTAATGGTTTGAGATGTTTCAGCCTTCTATATACAGCAGCCATGTAGGCAGGGGGAAGCTATTATAAAGTTAATACTAGGGGGTTCTAGTGTAATTAGAACCCCTCATTGCCCAGAGGGGAAAAAAAAATGTAGGAAACTTTCTCTCTGCCTTCATATTACTACTGAGAAAAAAAAATCTGAACACTTAAATTAGAACAGCTCTCTTAAGGGGAATATCTTGCCCTCCTATGTTGAACCTTCAGTGGAGTTAGGATAGTTAGAAACTGTCACTTCATTTCACTTTTTTCCTCCTGCCTTCCCTTTAAAAATCGAAAAATAAATTGGAATTGTCATATTTACTTCACTTTAAGATCCAGTCTCAAGGAGCATTACCAAAGACAATGAGACTCTCAATTAAATAAGAACTATCAAAGCTGAGCTATTTAGTGCTAGGAGTGCAGCACTCCATCTTCTCAGGAACATCAAACAGGCAGCTCTCTTGGTCCACAACCTACAGGAGAACAGCCCCTGCATCGCCACAGACCCACCAGGGTGACAATCTGATCCCAGTACATCAGGTTTGGGGCTCCCTACAAAATTAACACCTCTGTTCAGTGAGATCACACTCCGGTTTACAAGATTGATAATAGTGTGGCATGGCATCTTTAAAATTAAAAGAAAGAAATGTAAGATAAACAGGAGTAAAGTGCTATAATTTCATATGCATAAAAATGCACAGCTGCCTACAGAATACTGTGAGTCCTATGTAAACACATTGAAGACAATATTGCTGTTTTGTTTACTGCTCTAATTTTCTTTTTTCATGTGCAGTTTCCATTGCTGTTGATGGGAATTCTGTTCATGTGTTAGTGAGAATAAATTCCTTAATTTTCCAATCACAGTCCTATCTTCTGTAAACTAGAATCCCTCTTCCTCCTAATTCAATTTCCCTCTCTGGGACTGTCTGCAACAGAAGGTGAATCACTTCATGAAAGGCACCACTGCATGCCTGCTACAAGAAAGTCTCCCTTCTCTTTTAAGCATTAAACACGTGCAAGGTAAAAGAAAAATATATTGGAGAAACACAGTAAGGAAAAATGAAGTGCCTGGAAATTTGTCAAATTCTAAGTTAGTTTAATTTGGGTGTTATTATCCAAAAGCCAAGATTAGAACTGTGCATATTTCATTTTAAAATAAATAGCAACTGTTCACATTTCCACTGAACTCCTGTCTCACACAACAGTGTAAACGTAACAGCTGCAGCGAGCACTAAATTGAACTTTACACACTCTTGAGGAGAAACTACACAATCCTTTTGAGGGACCTGGTTTTCCCCCTCTGGTTTCCAAATGGCTTAGGACAAATGAGCTCAGGGCCAGCTGGAAAACAGTCAATCTCAAACAGAGATACCTTTTGAAGGAAAATCCCCCCTTCCTCAGAGCTCTACATTTTCTATGCTAAAACATCTATTTAATCCTCACTGAGGTTTTCGTTCTACTTCTGTAAAAGGCAAAGATCAGCTTTATTCTGAGGAGGGTGCTTGTCAGTGTGATAATATTGAGAGGTGGTAGCCAGACTGAGTAGGGACTGAGCACCTGTGGCCTCCCACTGCATGAGCCAGAGACACCAAATGCAATTAGCAGGAGACACCCTTCAGGCAACACTCAGTTCAGTCATGCAACTGTCTGTGACAGAACAGTATGAATGGTAATGGCTCCCAACGCTTCAAAAAGCAAAAGGATGAAATCTTAAAAGAAAAAAGTGCATCCAGGGCTATTAAATTGAGAATTACCTGGGAAACACATGAACCAAGCTCATGTAAAAGGGTGAGCATCCTGAGGAAGCATTACTGTGAGCTCTCTCTGGTCTTATCCTCTCCCTGTGATACTCCTGACAGACTGATCTCAGAAACAGATACTGGAAAGACAAATCTCTTGTCTGATGAGACATGGCAATTCTTACACAGGGCTGATTGACCTGATTGCGTAGCTTGGATGCTAGACAGATGAGGATTTGGGATACTAACTTCATCTGTTTCCCCCATTCTCATTTCCAGCCTGGTGAATATAAAAATCCACTGTCCATCCCCACTGTAAACCTGGGAGAGGCTGGACAGCTCTGCCATTGTCAAGAGCTGGAAGTGGGGGAACAAGCCCCATGTCTCTCTGCCCACCACCCTGGAAAAGCCTACTGATTTGCCAGCTGAGAAGCAAAATCAATCAATATCAGGGCTGCCTACATAGCACTCCTAAAAATGTGCTGTTTTTAAGTTTTGGGGTTTTTTTTTCCGTTTTTAAAAGTCCTGTTTTACCATCTTCCCCCCCACCCCCACTTTCTCCTCACAAAGCGAAGAGGTTTCCCTTTTTCTGCCAGGGACAACCAGAAGTGATTGGATACCCAGCAGTTTCTTCCCAGGCCTTGGAGATTTTTGTTCTGCTACCACAGCACCCATGGTGCTTGTGGCACTCCCTTCTTTCCAGGATCTTGCACAGGGAATTCCTCTGCTCTGAAATGCTTTCCTGAAATTATGAATAATGAATAGTTGGGACCTTTTCAGTACTACTGCTACCTTGTCTGCAGTGGTCCAAAGGCCAAATAAAACAAAGCAAAGCATGAGGACAAATGTGAAATACTACATTGGACTAATATAGTAGGAAAAATAGACAAATTCTTCAGTGCATAAATCTCTTTTCAGATGACCTTGTGCGTCCAAAGTTTGTGCTTCTTCCTGACAGCTGTTGCAATAGACTTCTCCTTTGGGAGTTTCTTTGTTTTAATTTGACAAACAATTCAGCAAGCTTGTCAAGAATTAATTAGGTGGTTCAGGCAAAAAAGAATAACAATCTCCTACCTCTGTTTACAACAGAGCCTGCACCAGCCTAGCTGCATCTACATTTCTGCTGCAATTCATAACATCTGTATTAATCTGCAGATTGCCCTTCCTCACAAAACCCCAACAGCTCTCAATCTCTCCTGCTTCTCTCTTTGGCAAAACAAAACTCAGGAAAGAAAGCAAATTATATGGTAATTAAATTCTCTCTGTTTTAAAGGGACAAGCAGTCTTTCTGTACTAATCTGCTCCTTGCAAATTCAAGACAAATACAAGAGAATTAATATCATACAGTTCTTGCTAATGTACTAATTATAAATCGCTGGCTACCAAATGAAAAGTAGGAACAATGATACACAAGACGTTATTAAAAACCATTTACAGTAACAGGAAGTTAACAATTTCTATCCAGAGGATTGTGCTATAGCAGATGGGATTACACTGCAAAAATAAAATCTCCAATATAATTCTCCAATTCTTTCTTCATCAATCCTTTCAAGATTAAAGAGGTTTTAAGTCATGGTAATTTGGAAGGGGAGGGATCCAAACTTGTGGGTACTTTCAGTACTAAGTAAACCCTAGAGTTTTCCATTGGTAAACAGTGAAACTTAATTAAGAGGTCTGAGGGATTTTTGTAACACCTGTTTCCATATGCTCAGAGTGAATATTCATAGCAATATGTGACACAGCACCCATATTGACTACGGGCTGAACACAGTAGATGGGGTAAACTGATTTTCTGATTTTACTCTAAGGACAGTTGCCACTTCTCCATATGTTCAGATTTCTGTGGATTTTTTTTTATTCCCCTGCAAAATGCATCATAACTATGCAGTAAAGTTGAAGGATTTGTATTTTTTTCTACTTAGATAAAATGGAATATTGTTCAGAGTGTGTTATCACTCAGAATACAAAGGGGACTGATAGCAGATGATTCTGAAGTGTCACACCAGAAATATTTTTAGCTTAGCATACATGGCATAGAATTAATTCCAAGGAAAGATTATTGGTTTTCTAGTGTATAACTCATGATTTGGGTTGGATTAATCTCATCCTGTCTCTAAGATTCTGTTGTAGTACCTTTAGACTTTCCATCTCATTAGAAGTGCCATCCTCCACCCCCCCAAGTTGTTTTAAAATCAAAGTCAATACAGTTTTAAGTCCACTTTTTAAAAATCTAATTATAGCTAGTCTGGAAAATTTCTTGCCTAAACAGTGCTTACGTAAATCCTTATATGTGTAAATAACGCTACCGATACCAGCAAAACATGCATGTTTCCATCTCTATTAATGTGACTGCCAAATCAAGCTCTCAACCAGACAGCACATAAAGATATACAGAATTAAATTCATTGTGTTCAATCAGTAAAAAGTGAGCTCAAATTAATAATGCAAACTTTAAAAAACACATTTAGGGACATTATTTGCTCAGAGAGGTGGGTTTTGCACACTATCTGAATCTAGCTGAGAGAACACATAAAACATTAATTTTGTTTTCTGGTATGTGCTCGTTTAGCACAATACACTCAGCCATAATGATGTAGCTAACAATTTTATGGTCTTGTATGATTCATGCTGCAAAGGATACCATGCCACACTGAAACCTTTTTATTATCAATCACTGGGAAACACAACCTTGAATACTGGCATTAATTAAGAGGGTAAGGATTTACAAATGCTCCTGCTTCATTCTCTAAATATAAATATTCATGGTAGTATCCATGGATCACTTCTTAAAGTAAAAACTGATATTGGAAAATGAGAAGTTGTAAAGGAAACAAACATAATTACGCAAGGCTGTCTTTGAATCTTTGAACTGAAACACTTTATAATAATCATTCTCCCTTTTTTATAACAACAAAAATACTGGAATAATTACAAAAATATAAGAAAGGTGACCACAAATTTAGATTCCTTATTAAAATCAGTTTAAATAAAAAAGCTGTAATTTCTATTAACTTTATTCTTTTTCTTTACCTGTGTATTTTCTGTGGGTTTTTGTGGTCTGTTTCTCAGTCCAGCAAGCCTGTTAGATATGCACTACCATAACCACTTTTGCATCCCCATTATCTTGTGTTCACACCAATATTGCCATCAGTTCTATCTGTAATCTTCCTTAATAAATATTTTAAATTTTTTTTCTTGGTATAGTCCCAAGCTGGGCATTAGCCATAACTAAAGTAGTTGTTTTAAATTTATATTTACATTCCTAATTATCTGTGTGTAAATAATTATGGTAAATGCAAGGACATTAAGCCCAAATTAAAATGAACATACATAAGTGAATGTGCTACCTGCTTGAAAACCCATTACATTTCAATTCTTATTATCCCAAAGCACGCTAATATATACATGAATAAATGACATGCATAGTAATAATAAACGTAGAATTATTTCCACCTCTTGTAAGATAGATATATAATTCATTTCTTAAAATCAGATTAAGTACTGCAAATAAAAAGATTGGCAGCAACCAGTGATGCCTGTGGTAAGGAACTCGCTCCTGCAAATAGTCTATACCTCATTAGACTAAGGTAAGAAACACTTTGCTAACTACAGTTCCAAAGAAAGCACAGAAATTCAAAGTTTTCCTAGCTTTATACACAAAATGAAAACTAGGTTTCAACTACATTATTTTCTAGGTCATCAAGAAACAGATGTTTTAGATTTAACATTTCCATAATTAAATGAAACTGGTCCTGGTGATAAACATTCAGGCAAAATGACCGAAAACATTGTCTCCACAACTGTTCTAAAGATCAGTGAACAAGCTGAACTTGCCCACACTTGATTTCTCCAAATTTAAAATCTGCCAGCTAATAACTGGCAAAGAATGCTGATAAAAATCAAACCAAACTGATGACTTAGCTTCTTTGATTTTTTCCCCCTCTTTTAATGGTGTTGACAAGATTAATAGATGATGCAAAAATATCTGTCTCTTCAAACCCCTTGTGGATTTATTTTGTCTTTATTATTTTGTTCCTACAAACATGCCCCAGCTTCTGGAATTCATCAGCCTAAAACATCATTTAATATTTTCTATTCTCAGACCAGCTCTTATTAACCTAAAGCATTCAGTGAAAAAAGCCCGTGCATGTACAGTGTGTGATTAAATAGAACTACAGGGCTTTCATGTATGAATTCTGCTTGGGAGAAAAATGGCTGTGCTGCTGGACAGCACATTTGAATTTTCTTCCCTATCACAATTATTTATTATTTCTATTAGCTAATGTTGTTTTACTCCTAATTATGGGTAATTAGATGATGAGTTGTCAGCACAATCCGTTCACTTAAAGCTTCTACATTTAATTAACTCAAGATGGTTTTGAACATTTAAATGTCAAAACAACATTAAGAAAACAGAACATTAACCATGTTGTTCATTGAACTGTACATTATAGAATGTGACTTAAAGAATCAAAGGTTTCAGTGTGATGACAGCTCAAATTCTGCTTGTAGAGAGTTCAAATTTGCTGTACATTTTGACAGCTTTACTACAATGGCTTCGGGCTTAGCAGGTCACCTGCTACAGAGCTTTAGGGCTGATCTGAGAATGAGTTACTGTAGGGATTGTTGGAAAAGGGAAAAACACCCTTCCCAAAACCAGCATCTAGGAAATCTTCTCCAGCCTCAGCCTCCATCCATTTTACTATGTTCAGCGTGGGGATGGTTCCTCTCAAGCAAAAATGGGAAAGAATGGTAGAATCAAAACCATCATCAACTGGGCTTTAGACACAGGAAGGTTTAAGATGGCAAGGCCTGCACAGCCATGTATGTTCTGGACTATGTGGTAAGAGATGACAAATTTGCCCATTTCTGTCTGTTTTTACCCAGTTCCACAAGAGGATGGTCAGAACTAGTCAAGAGAAGCCTGATGGGAAGTTTCAGGGAAAGAGAATCTGCCCCACACACAGTTTTGTATTTAATATTACTATTGCTGGAAAAGCACCCTTAGCCTCACAAACTGTTCATTTAGCCCACTGCAAAGTTTAGGGAGCTTCTTAGCAGAATTGATTTTCTAAGTAACCTTAAAGGAACGTAGCTCTGTTACAAGAAGGGATAGAAAGTATCTGTTAATATAATGGTGAAAACAATTGAGGCAGATAGCAGTGTGGTGTGATTGGAGCACACAAATTACGCAGCACCTCCAGATTAAATCTGCTGAATAACCCATTGTGACAGTGTTCTGTCAATGTTCAAGCCAGTTGAGAGACAGATTCAGTAGTGCCAAACACAAAAAAGTATTGCATTATAGCTGGCCTGCATTTCAAGAGCAGAGAAGTAATCAAAGCAGCATTTCAAGAGATAGTTCACAATAGCAATAATTATATTTTTTCCAATATTTTAATGATCACATTATCTCGAAAGAGGAGGACACTGAGAATAACAGCTGAAATTACTTGTTATTTACAATGAATTTCATTGTTCTGTTTGAATGTACCTTTGCAAAACAATCATTAAACAAGCTACCCGACCATGTTAACACTAAAGTTTCCTATTTGACATATGAAATCATAATACAGTCTTACACAGCTTAGCAGCTAATTAACATGTTAGTGCATTTTTCTGTTCCTGGAAATCGCTTCTGTTTCTTTCTACTCAAAAGTGTGCAGCCTTGCAGTGGAAGAGGGGGTGAAGGATTCCAGCTCAGCCACACAAGGACACCATGCACTGATGCTACCTTGTTCATTAAGAATAGACACACACAGGGATTTGGCCTTGGGGGCCCTCATGGGCCCTCCTGGAGAGGAACAAAGCAAGGGTAGGAGGGAAAGAGCTCATTATCTAACAAGGTTTTGAAAATATACCTGGGAACCCAAGCTTGCAAGGTGCAGAGCCCAGGCTTGTAAATTCTAAGAGTAAAACTTTATTTCTACAGCAACCAAATGTAAGGGTTTTCCTATCAGAAAACCGGCTAGAAGGCAACCAAGATGTTTGAGATAATGTCTGATGAGGAGTTATCTTTTCCTCTTATCAGCAGGAATTTTGGAAAGGAGGCCTGTAAAGGCTTGTCAGCTTCATGGCTTGCTCACAGCCAGCTAGATCACTGGACAAAGGCAGACTCTTGCATTGTGAGCTGCTAGGCTACACATTAGCAAATGGTGGCTTTAAAGCTGCCTTTGCCCTGACTAAAATTTTCATTAAAAGACCTGACTTTGCTAAAGATTCAGAATCGATGGGATCCATCCCACCCTATCAAAGTTTCAAACTGTTGTCCAGGGTCAGAGCTTCTGGTATTGGGAAGGGCTTTCTATGGCAGAATCTAATCTATGGTCATCTTTCAGCTGATACATTAATTTGCTTAAATTTCTGACAAAATCCCCATGGCCACCTAAACACAGCTTTACAATGTTGAACAAAGCAGCAAAACAAAAGAACAAGTCACCAAGTATACCAGCACTGAGTCAAGTCAGGCCATACATATTTCAATTCACAGGGCATTTGCTCTTTCACATCTCCAAAAGTTATCCTACTTTTCATTCTGACAAGCTGTCATTGTTTCTAGTAACACATTCTTTTTCAGTGTTGGGAGACTTTTCATTACCTTCTGTATCAGAAGAACTGTTTTCTACAGTACATATCCCAAATGTCCCAAGTGAAAGACTGCCACCTGCTTGCTTTAGTACCAAAGCTAGAACTTGAGAGTCAGCACAAATGACAATAAAAAAAAAATTACTGAGAATTTGGGGTGTCTCATACTAAGTCAGAATAACTTTAAGACCTATAAAATAAACACAATTTCCTTCTGTTCTACAGTAGGCATTATTCATTACCAGTATGGTTTTGTTGTGGCTGAGCTGTGTTTTGGTACTGAACATCAACAACATGACAGGAATGTTTCAGCCTTTCTCTTCTCTTTCTACAGATGCGAATGTAACAGTAAATCCAAATGACAGGTACTCCCACACCTACTGGTGTTCAATCAGCCAGGCACAGTGTGAGCAGCATGGTGCCCAGCTGAAGCTGCCTAAGCCAGCACCTATTAGCTGCTTCTTTTGACTCCCTGGCTACTGCTCAGACCCAGTGCAGGGTGTTGCAAAGGACAGACAACATTAAAAACCGACAAAAAAAATATTATCCCAAACAAAGGTCAATAAGGTACTCTGAAAGCTTTACCTGTTTCACTTTCTGTTTTTTTAAAACAAACTGTCCTGTCAAGATCTCAATGGTTTTCCAGTAGCTGAAAGATAATTCAATACCTCTGCATAGTTTGAGAAAGTTTAAAAAAAATGCAGCATGCAGTGTAGCATTTTGGAACCTCTCATACAATACTGAAAGGTGAAAAAGTGAAGCAATAATGATTAATATCTTTTCATGCTCTTACTTATTAGAATTCTAATTATTTTTCTCTGTGTTCCTAAATTCCTATTACCAACCATAAGACACAATTTTCAAAGCTAACTTCACAAGGATACTGCTGGGCTATGCTAGGACTGGAGATGCTACTTTTACCTTTCCCAAAACCAGCAATTCTTTACATGCTCTTTTCAGCTCTTAAAGTGTCCAGAATAAGATGGGCAGTGAGACAGATCCGTTCATGACTGCACGTTTCTTTTCCTCATGATAGTTATATCCCAGATTCTTACATGCAAACCTATTATTTTTCAAATGAATGAATTAAGAAAGTGCATGTCCTCAGGCTACACATGAATTTGTACACACATACATGAACGCATATAAAAGAAGTCTTTGGCAACTCAGTGAAGTTTCTGGCTGTGTGCTCTTTGAAGCTATATGCTGTAGACGTGCCAAAAGTTCAACCTTCAGTAAGACTGAAATAAATTAAAAATAAATACAGAAATTCTCAGAGGCTAGCATGTGTCTTGGAGAGCCTCAAATGGCCAATGAATTTCAGCTTGCACAGTCACTACGCCATAATTGCATGGTTATGAACTTTTACTAGTTGATTGCTCCCTTCTAACCTGCCCATTTTTTAAATCATCGCAGGCCTGTTTCTGCTGGCACCAAAGCCAAAGCTATGTTCCCACTGCCACTCCTGGCATGGGGGGCAGGACTGCAACCCACAGCACACACTGCAAGCAGAGGAAAGGTCTGTGAAGAAAGGGCTTCTGGTGCTCCCACTGAAAAGTTCACACTTAAAATATTCCTTGTTTCCATCAAGAATGTCCTGGATACTAATGTATTTCCTAAGTGGGTTTTCTGGAAATCGTGCATAGAGAACTACAAAAGGATTTCCCAAACCACAAAAAAATCAACCTACATCTAAGCTGGTTGCAATGGTGCAAGTTTGACAGAGTCAGGGTAATGTGGAAAAAACCTCTTCAATTTTGAGGCACATTTGGACTGCACTGAATGTATTTCTCTAACACCAATATACTCAACTGAAATAATCCTCCAGGCAGGCACTGATGCCTCTTCCATAAGAGAGACGTGGAGTCCTGATCATGACTAAAATATTTTTAATCTTTCAGAATATAACCACATATGTAAGTAGTAACTAGGGATATGATTTAGCAGCTCCCCATCACAGTGAAGTATGTGTAAGTGGCACCAAAATACTGTATATTGCTACTCTGCAATACTTCTGTAAATCATTGCTATTTTGGACACAGTTCTCTATGTTGGCATTGAGATTGTGGCTTGCAAAGGGCATTTTTCTACGCTTCTGCTTGGCATTCCTACTGGAATTGTAATAGTGAGAAATCATCACAACCATCAAAAGGGGCTTGTGCATGAAGTTCCCGCTCCCTTAAACACTGCTTAAGCCTGACTAGATTTATGCATCTTCCCTGTGAACTCAATGCACCCATGAAACCAAGAAACCTTTTATTAAAATAGTAGCAATATAGTTACACTTTACTCTCAATGCCAGAAAACTAAGATTTCTACAGAGTAGAATTACTTCCCAGAAGATCAAATTGCGAAAATGGCTAAGCAGGAATGACTGAGAATCATACTAATCTCACAGAAAACTGGCAACTGCATTTCCAAAAACAAATTCCAGTTCCAAACCTACCCCCTTTCCTTCTCACAATCAAATACAGGTGCAGCTGTACGACCATAATCAATGGCGGATACACACAGATGTGCAACTATCTGATTTGCAAACAAAGAACACATATGTCAGTAGCATGGATGACCACATCTTCACTTCAAAGAGTTTAGTACTGTACTTTGGCAGGCAAAAACATACATGTGTTTGGGAGGCTCAACAGTGCAAGAAACAATCATGTGCTCACTAATCAAAATCCAACTGAGGCCTTCTTTGAAAATTTGGCCCTAAATATTAAGCAGTGCCTGGGGGCTGATTAAAATTGACCTCTCCAGGGTATAGATCATGCAACACTAAGAAAACAAGCTGAAGAAACAGAAGCAAAGACTGCTGTTCTCTGCATCTTTATTGGTATGAAAACTCTTAAGACGCCAAACGAGGGGGGTGTTTGGGGGGAGACGTTAATATCGGAGAAGAAAGATCAAAAGCAGTTAACGTTCCTGGCACTGCACTGGGGCATGTGGATCTTTATACTTTCAAACTTCCAGTAAAAAAAAAAAAAAAAAAAAAAAACAGAAAGAAAGAAAAAAAAAGAAAAAAGGAAAAAGAAACATTTCTTTGTTAAATCAAATATTGCCACATGTTACTCATTTTAAGTTTGCTGTCCTAAGATCCAACTTAATTTAGTCTGCATTGAACATTTCTGATCTGAACATTTAATGTGGCAATGTTTTGTTCTGCCAGGAATATTATCTGAATGTTAAACATGAACTCAATTTATTCATCAGAATATGGCAAGCATGATACCAAAGGTCATTTTGTTTATATTGTCCTCTAACTCTATAACTTTTGGCCTGTTTCTTTCATCTTCAACCCTCAGAACACTAAACAATATTGGATGTTACAGAGTGAGTAAGAGAACTGGATTCACTTTTTTCTTTTGTTTCAGCATTTTTATTTGAAACTGGGAGAGGAAATGGCCTTGTTCAGCAGCAAGGAAAAGCACAGAAAACATGGAACACATCTGCTACATTATGAACTACTAACAGATACGTAAGATAAGCTTGCCCTGGTAAGAAGGATGTGTAAAAAGCTGTATGCGTTACACCTTAATATTCACAATGCAATTACAGCTTTTTGATTCTTTTAGTAGGTGCTGATGTCAGTCACGTCAGTATAAATCCACAACAAACACACACACATTTTTCATGCAAAACATAGCCACAAGTGTTCACAGAACTGTGAGCCAAATTCTGATATTAATTACACCAACAGAACTTTATAGTAGCATCACATGTATATGCAGCTCTGCTGTTCAAAACCATACCTAGAGCAGCCAGGTTAGCTTGGACACCAGTACCTGTTCTTTAGAAAACATCATATGAGGCTTGTATTATTAGATAAGATTATTCCACCACTGAGAATGCTTGTCCCTCCTCCCTCCCCTCAACACTTGAAGGCAGTTTGAACCAAAAAGAATAGAACCACACAAATGGATGAAAGAAACGTGAACAGGAAACACCTATTTCAAAACAGGCAAAACCATTCTCTTTCTGAAGTGACAAACATCTTTCCATACGTTACTATTTCTCATTACTTATAAAGAGTTAGAGTTCACCCCACCTGCACATAACTCAGTGTTAGTTTATCAGTTTGTTCAGATGTGAAATTTTCTTTTGCTTTATTGAAGAGTCATTTCCCTGCTATTATATTGAGTTATATTGAATACTTTCCCACACTTGCATATTGGATATCACAAAAGAAATACCCATCTGCTAATGCACTATCAATAGAATTTGAAGATACTAAACTGATTATTGGTGCTTATGCTTTTCAAATCCAGTCCATAGAAACATTCGATATGCTATTGATACTTCCCATCAAAACATTCCTCTGTGCACTATAAACAGGAGACTAAAGAAAAATGAATGTCTCAAGCTTCACCAGAAGCAGCACCTTTACAGAAAACCCAAAGCAAAGGGAGCCACATCCAGAAACACTGCACTGAGAGAAGGCTGAACAGGCAACATGATGCAAACATTCAGAAGTTCAAGATGACTAAATCCAGAGCAAGGCCCTACCCAAAAGTCTCAGCTTTCCATCTCAGTGTGGAGCTGATCAGGAAGGCACCTTCATAACAGTGGGACTTTATAAAGCTTGCAGCAACAGGATTACTTAGGGTTTGATGGCAAGCCTGCCAAAAGCATTAGGCATCAGACTAACTCTGCTTTCACTGAAGTCAATTGTAATCTTAGCTGTGATTTCAGTGATGGCAGAATCAAGCCTTAATCCTCCCCAAAGCATGGGGGGATGACACCTATAATGACAATTCAGAGCATTAAGGCTGTGTTTTCATTGTATTAGTAGATCCCATAGTTATATTTCTCCTCAATCATATATATTTTATGCAAGTAGTTAGTGACCTCAGCAGTTCATTCTAGTCATTCAAAGCCTTCCATTTTTTAATTTTACAGATACAGCCACCTTAAATCTAATAATTTCAAAGATTATTTTTTGCGACAGACAGACATACACAAGTGTGTTAATTGACAGAGTATCTTACTTACCTCCATAATGCATTCTTATGTTTTATATACAGGTAAGCTTCAAGAGTGAATTTCTTAATCCAATGAAATATTTATCAGATCTGAGATCTAAAGTGTACATATTCAATTTTTTATGCACACCTTTACATGATTCATGAAATTCACCCATAATGTGAGTTCTTTTCATTAAATTTTGTTTTTATGTATCATTGTTACCCTTTTTGCAACCAGATTTATATTGAACTGACAAATATCATTCAAGTATCTTTGAACAAAGTAGCTCTTACCTTTTGAGAGAAATCATGGAGCTCTGCTCTGGCACCTGCGGTAGGTTTCTCTGTAAACAAACAAAAAAGAAAAATTCAGGATAATGGTAAATTTTCAGTGAAGCACAGTATGTTTACGTTACATGAATTAGTTTCTTTATCACAAGTTTCTTTATTTGTATATTCAGAGACAGCCAGTGCTACATGGAATAACAGAGTGGAAAAAGAATACTATGAATGTATATAGAAATGCAGTGTTTCACTTAATTCAAAATAGATTTTGGGTTGAAGATAGTGTTGGGTTTCTTGATCAAATTTGTATTCTCATAGATCTTAAAGGGCAGCTGGATTTTCAGTCAAAAGCAGGTTTCTACAAAACCAAAGCTTAAACATGCTTTACAGACACAAGGGAGTATAATTTACTGGTGAGAAATTGTTTGACTACTGAAATTTATGTCTGTTGGGTTTTGTTTGGATTTTTGTGTTTGTTTTTATTTGCAGGTCTGCTGCAATATAGTTAAGATACAGGCTCTAGTCATCATTTCACAGAATACAGCATGGAGGGTGGGCATGTGGGAGCTGTCTCATTCACAGCACAGAGGACTGTGATTGCTGTTACACAAGCAGCAGTAACTTGTCCAGAGCACAAGGGGTTTGAGTGAGATACCTTCAGCTCCACATCCATCCATGCTGCTCAGTGTCTCCCAGCAGCACTCAGTGAGGTTGCTGTGAAGTGCCCTCAGTCATTCAACAAATACTCCTTTGGCTGTCTCTAGAAACAGCTACCCAACGCTTGGTTAACATGGGCTAGAACTGAAAGTCACAACAACTGGGAACACATTTTATTCCTCTAGGAACCAGGTAAATGTAGCAACATATTAATCCTCTGCAAGCCAGATAGAAAGAAATTCCACACTGTACAACCAGCATTGTCAAGAGTGCAAAGCATTTATTTACATAAACTATGTAATAGTTAGCCCTTCTGTATTACTGTCTCTTTTTTTATACACAAGGCTTGGTTCTATATGCTAAACACACCTCTGAGGTACTGGCAACTCATCCTGACTCAGTAGGAGACAAGGGCTTGGCACTTAGTATAACCTAGCCCTCAAAAATGCAAGTAACAAGAAAGTTTACAATGTCATTTTTCAAACCCTGCTGAACAGCATAACATTGCTGATACTACATTACAGTGTCACAAAATCATAGGGAAAATGCTTTAGCTTTCTAAATCGTTGGAGGCACCAAATTGCCCTACTTAATGCTAACTGCACATTGTATTTTTTAAGAGAAGGAAAACGTGTAAGTACTAACCCCAGCTACTGACCCTTTACATTAACTAATTCCTCAATTAACATTTGAATCATTTGAATCACTTTTCCCCCCCCCCCTTAATTTCAGTGGGAAGAAAAGAAAATCCAAACACCTCTTTCCTTCATAGTTAAGATCAACTTTTCCTCAATTGTGAATTTTAGGCAGAAGACTGAATGTCTCTATTGTAAAAATCGGTCTAGAAAACATGTCTTAGGCTAGAAATTTAATGGAATTTCAAAACCAGCAAAATAATTCCATAATAATTCCAAAATAATTTTGACTTCTAATACTAACTCCTATATATAAAAAAGCATATTGTACACATATGTATATACATAGTGTGTATAACTTCACATGTTTTATACATATGTTCCACTAAGTAGTCAACTGGTTGAGGTCAGGATTTTATTTTTCCTTGCCATACTTATTGTCACAAATAGCAGAAAATATTCCTGCAAAAATTCCAGTGACAGGACTACCTGCATAGTCAGAAATTTGAGCTCTGTTTACAGTCCAGAAAATATTTAGTATTTTTACAATTAAAAGGTAATTTAAAAAGAGAAGTTACATGGCTGAAACCACCGTAAACACTAAGGTCAACTAATTGAAAGACTAGAAAGTAACTGCAAGACTAGTTTGTCTTGAAGCTTTTCTCTAGAAGCCCCGTAGTCTGGCATGCTAAGCAATTCCTTCACCTTTGAGAAAAGGGTCCAAACCACCAAATTTTTCAGATTAGAAACATCACTAAACTTGCAGAAACACGGTCCAATACTACTTTTAGTTACCTTGTTATGTCAGCCACAGCTTCTAGAGATGCTTTAAAAAATAATTACCTAGTTGTTCAGCTGTTTCATTTCTCCACTTGGTCAGGATTTCCTAAACTTGGACAAAACCTTCTTGTTATCTTTAGCCATAAGTTTGCTGGCTTTCAACAACTAAAGGAATACTCTCCCCCTCAGGAACAAGAAATATTATCTGGGTATCCTGAAACTTTACTCAAAGAGAAGAATACTGCACAAGTCTGGAAAAAAGCATTCCTCAAGATGAGTATGCATGCCTGTGGTTGGACTAAACCTTTTGTTTCCCTCTTGAGGAACTCCTTCCCCGATTAAGTAATACCAATGTTGATAGCTCAATCTCCAGAAAACTGTCATCATGCCATCAGAGAAAACTGATGTTGATTCCCTCTTGCAGCTCTCATTAGTGAGGCCAAAGATGGGAAGAGAAGCTGACTTACTTGTTCACTTTTAAAAGGAGAGGATCACCACAGAGGTGTCCTTTGTGTGAGGACACAGGGTTACCAGCCCGGTGTGTAAGTCATGTTTTAGATTCATTTAGAAAAATGAACAAAATCAACAAGAGATGCTGCCACTGTCTTGTTAGTTCAAAGAAAAAAAGCACTTAAACAATCCATAGTTTGTAACAAGGCAGATCACAAAGAATAAAAGAAAATAAATGTTACATAAATCATGTAATCTCTTTCCCAATGCAGTTCATTAAGAACTTCAAAAATAAATCAAAATAACATTGCCAAAAAAAAAGCTGAGAAAATTAGATTTGTACAGTCAACTTCTCATGCTAGCATTCCAAGACGCCTTGAAAAAACACACCGACAAATTTTTGCCTAAAAGCATTACTAGAAAGACTCCTTTCCCTTTGGAAAATGACTTAGTGTACGAGTAGCTCATCTAGAGCAGCTCCAAATACTGCTCCATGCTGCTTTTTCTCTTTCCCAATTTTAAAAGCAAATGCATGGTACATTCAGCTAAGTATCCAGGGTAACAGAAGAGCTGAGCATCTGAAATGACCACAGCACAGACCTACGGGCAGCCCACATTCCTTTTACAGCAGCCCAGGAAGGCAGGAGAGCACAGATTTTATGCTTTCCCTTATACTTGATAAGGGAAACATGCAGCATGTGAAACCTGCTGGACTCAACACTTAAAGCCCTGGAGACTATGGATCTGCTTTGGGTTTTTTGTACTTTAAAGCCATAGAAGATTCTTACAAGTTCAGCAGAGCTGTGAGGAATAGAAGCTTAGATATGCCTCAATGAGCAACTACATACTTAAATAAGTTGCTACATCCTGTACACTATATAATATTTATACATCTTAGCATTTTTCAACTTCTCAGAAATTTCTACCAATGAAAATTTTAGCAATTTGCCCATGTCTGCCCAAAGCTTCTTAAGATATTTGGCTGCAAAAAAGATCTTTTTTCTGAATAGGTACTAGCATAATTTATGAAAACTAGTGCATTTTTTCTAGGCTTGAAAAATCATGAGCACTTCCTAATGCTGAAGTTCCTCCTGTAGTTTACAAACAAAACACAGGAGACAACACAGGGAATGCAAGTGGAGCAGAGGAGTATCAAAGTATCCCGACACTTATGTTGTGTTTTTTTACAGAACACACCAGAAATATCGCTCACTCCAAGTCAAATACTTAATTTTTTATGAAGTGCAGGTCCTGAAGTCACTGGACTAAATCCTAGCTTCAGTTAAGACTTTGTATGCCTAAAATCTTATATAAAGGCTGGAGAAAAGACCGCAGAAGTTTACCTTGAAATTTAATTTCCTACTTCATAGACAGAATTTCCAGGGACAAAATGCAGTACAGTGCTGATGGTCATGAGAACCTAAATATTTTCACTGCATATATAAAAAAACCCCTTCAATCCTAAACAGACATTTTATAGGCACACATGCATGTACAGGACCACAGCCTTCGCATTCGCTTGTGTAGCATCAGTGGTCAGAGGTTTAACTCAATCATCCCCCCATGCAACATGGGTTCCTCACACACACATAGGGGAACCACGACCACATTTCCCAGGATTGCAAACTGTATCCCAAGAGTTGAACCAGTCTTGTACAAATCATAACAACATCAGATGCTGGAGAGAAAGGTAGGAGCCAAAATGTAGGCTAACGTGTCTATGTCAAGTTCAGAAGCTTCTCTGGGACCACAGAAAAATCCCTTGTGCTTTTGTCTGCCTTGTCTGTGAGGTGAGATGATACTATTGTTCTTTCCCAAGACTGACTGAACGGTGAAATATTACAAGAATGGGACATCTGGTAAATATCTAAGAGTCACAACTGATGTGAAATGGTAAGAAAAGATAGTATGCAAAAAATATGCAAAAACAATCAATAGAACACCTATAGCCAGGCAAGCAGAAACAGATGGAAAATGCTATTCAGAGACTACAAAATGCATCAGTAAGCTCTCCTTGGACAGGGAGACTACATAGTCACAAGACTTCCTTTGGGGAAAAAGTAGCAGATAGGCAAATGAAAATAAAATGTGTTAATCAAACCTAAATCAATGCTAAAAACACTTGAGCAAGTTAAAGATGCAAATTCCTCCATTTTAACCTATTAATGGTTCTACAGCATCTCCAAAAACACAACCCAGATACAGTCATTTGTGAAGCATTCTCAGGAACAAGCTATTTCATAGTTCAAGAGTAAGGTGATTAAAAACAATTACCTCAGTCATGTGTAGTCTTGGAGCACGCAAGAGAATACTGTTTCTGATATTGTACTAGAAACACAGCACCAGTAGTGACAAATGAAGCCAAGAGCCAGCAGGTACAGCAGAGCATGCTAGCATGTGTCCTGCTTTGAAGTATTTGACCTTATGCTTTGTTGGTCACCATAGACTATGAATCTGTGAGTAACTGGAGTTACTCTTTACTATTATAAAATAAGTGAAGTTTGTATTTTTCAGATATCAAGTGCTACAGAGTAAGTCTGACATGCAAGATAGCTAAATAATACAAGAATCAATAATTTTTAAGCACAAGACTTGCAAGAGTTGTCATTGAAGGATCATGTAATGCATTGCTCGCAAGTATTCAGCTGGCTGCATGTATCCCTGAAAGCATTCACTAGCTGAAAATTGCTGTTTGGGTAGTAATTATTAGTCTCTTGGGTTTTAATCTAACCAATGAGTAGAAAAAACACCATGTGATTTAGAGAACCAACCATTTATGGGCAAGAACTACCCATTAAATGATATTTATAGCTATTCATTAATAATCCACAGGCTGAACTTTGTCCTCTAATTACATTGCAGATACTTACACAACCACGAATACAACTGTAGATATCAGAATGATGCATGAAGAAAGAAAAATGCTAAATACATCATATAAATCACATATAATACATACATTGCCTATCATTAAGTACAACCCTATATTTAGCCATTAAAACTATTGCTCTTATCTTGCTTTTTACTTTTGTCTTATGAGAAACAATGGTGTCACAACACTTTTACACATTTCTTAGTTTTATAGACTGAAGCTGAGACAGATGATACAATTTCCTCAAGCAAAACACAACAGTGGAGCCAGGGATGAACCCAGACATCTCAATTTTCAATGCAGGAATTATTCCAGACTTCATTCTTTCATTTAGTGCTGAAGATAGATGCTACAAAAATAATTTACATTGATTTAGGTTCATTTTTGGATTTCAGTGGAATGAGCTTTTTTTATTGGTATGTCAAATAAATACAATGTAATCCTTGAAATAAATCCTGCCATTGAAATGATGCTTAGAAAAAGGAACCTTAACCTGTTATTTGCACAAGCAGTGAACTCAAATTTCAAAACAGCAATTTCAGCTAAATACATTGGAAGAATCCAGCCAGTCAATTTTTCTGTTTGAAAGATCAGTTTTGAACCTCTGACTTTCTTCCAAGTATGCAGAAGGAACATGTTTTCAAGAGTATTATTGCCCATTGTGGGTGTACGAATATTTAATTTCTTGGAACAGAAGTTTAGGCAGAAAAGTTATTAAAGCTGTGCCCCTACATCTCCAAAAATGCACTGTGCTGTTAAGAGAGATAGTTGGTGACTTCCTCACAATTATTAACTTCAGGGAAAATGGGAATAAAAAACAAGTCTCATTAGCCACTCTCAAAAAAAAAAAAAAGCAGAGAGATAAATTTCACTATATTATGGATACCTTTAAATCTGTAATTTCTGCACAGTGTGTGGGTTATGGGATACAAATGCACAGGAACAAGCATGCAGTCACCCTGAGATGATGCCACTGCGACAACAGGAGCAAACCTGAGGAGGTAGTCAGGAGCTGCTAGGAGATACAAGCTTGTCCTTCCAAGGAGCAGATCTTAAGAAACAACCCCAAGGCTGCCTGCCCTTCTGCTCCCCCAACTCTTTGGGGACAGCAAAGCATCTGGTCTTTCAAAGCATTCTGGTACCTTGCTGTTAACCCAAACTGAATTCTGGGTCTACAAATTGAGCTTACTCCACATTCTAAAAGGCTTTTTGTGGTTAAAGGAGATATATAACCAGGGTGACAATCCAGCAGACAGCACGAGTTCATGAAGACAGAATTACTGAGTCAGGACAAGAAAACGTCTTTTGGAATTGTCTCATATTCTGATATTTTTCCTCAATAACTCTGCCAAGCAATAACAGAGAAAAAACAAACCACAGTCTGGTTTCTGGGTGGCTAAAATGGTTCTATCCCAGGCATAAAATACCAAACAAAGCTATCTTTTAATAAAAAACCTTTCCTTTCAAACGTAAAATTGATACTTTTTTCTGGTTTATGGATAATTTAGCTTGATTACCATAATTGTCAGAAAAATGCTGAAATATAACTCTCCTCTTCTTTAAACAAAGATTGTCTTACATGCTTGGGATCAATCCATTGATTCTTTTGCACTGGTGGAATAATGTAAAGGGTAAAGTTTTAAAAATAAGCAGAAGTTTGCCTGTCCTGACCCACTAGGCAGAGTTGAAGGAGAATGACATTCCCCATGATTGCTTAGTACAGATAAGGTAAAATGAGCACCCAAAGCATTGCCCAGCTAAGGGAGGGAGGCACACAGTGCTAGACCCTGGCTGCAGGTGCAGAACAAGCATGTGCAACTTTTTGAAGGTGTATTGAATGCAGGCCATTACATTGCCCCGAGCCAGCCAGAGGCAAACTGGCTCCGGACACAACCCCAAGCCAAAACGCCTCAAGCCAGCTCCACTCCACTGCTCCCTTCCTCTCCACCCTCAAGCATG
The DNA here is from genome assembly GCA_020745705.1 of Hemiprocne comata. Lineage (NCBI taxonomy): Eukaryota > Metazoa > Chordata > Aves > Apodiformes > Apodidae > Hemiprocne > Hemiprocne comata. The sequence goes on along the minus strand of CM036598.1, from coordinate 4,406,878 downwards.
GCTAATAACACTTTAAGGTACAATTTAACCTGCATGGTTGTTTCCCAGAGAAAACTAATTCTGTGTATGGTTTCTTGGAAACATTCACAAGTCCCTGAGACAGACAATACTGACACCTTTCAGCCTCATTATGTTAACTTCAATACTTAAGTAATTCCTGTTAAAACACTGACAGCACTAGATGTCGTACACTGACAAAGGCACCCTCCACTGGAATTGTATCATCCAGTAAAAAGTCAGACCATACATGCTCAGCCCTAAGTTTCTGGATTTACAGTCCCTTTCTAACTAAAAATAAACTCTTACCTCTGAAGTATTGGGAAAACTGGCTGAAGGCTTATCTTATTGCAAACTCCTCCTCTACATGTAATGAGTTACTGTGTCACTCTTCAATTGTCTACCTCTGGTTCTTCTTTCATATGCTCATACTGAGATGCCATCTTTGTTTTTTTATTGTTAGTTTTAAGTAGCTGACCTCCTTGAATCAAGTCAGAACACTGCTACAGGATGGTGTTCCTTCACTGAGAACAAACTAGTTGTTCACACATTTCAGAGTCTATCACAGTCTTGCCCCAACTTGTCAGTATCAAATAAGAGATGTCATGACCTAACAGGTTGGCAAATGGCACCTTTTGCTAAATGAAGCATGGGAAAAGTTAAATTTACTTCTTCTGAAGCTTTTACCTGTCCAGTTTACTTCATGTGGACAAAAGGTTGGAGCTTCAACAGCAACAGAAACTGAGCCAGGAAACAATTGAGCTGAAAGCGGAGTATGAAGTGTGTGTGGGGGGCGTTATTTAACTTCCAGCTAAAGTCAAAGATTGCAAAAATGAGCCTGACAATATTAAGTTAAAAAGCTACTGAGAAATGAATAATAAAAAGTCTGTGTAGCCCTGGCCTCTATCCAATGACTCCCACCCCATTCCTTTCTGCATCAAAATGTTCCCCATCAGCTTCCCTTTAGCATCACTCTCCGTACAATAGCCACATCAGAGAGTGATTAAAAACTTGCTGCAAACATTTAAAACTTAGAAAATTTACTGGTGTTACTGATGTAATCCTTCATAACATGCTTAAAAAACCTTTGAGGGGGTTTCCTTGGGTTTTTTTGTGTGTTTGTTTTTAAACCTCAGGGTCTCTTTAAACAGTCAGATCAAACCTGGAATTTTGCAGCGTATTTTGCATCCCCTCATTCACCAGTTCACTCTAACAGCTTCTCAGTTTCTGTTGCTCAGAGTAAAATGTGTCATCTCCCTGAAAGCTTAAATAGCAACAGAAATACTATTAACACTTGCAAACTCTTGCTTAGCAATCCAATATTTAAGCAATACACCACATTTGGCATTTCTACTGTTGCATATTGCAACTGCTTTGTTCACAATGTTTTATATATATTGTAATTTATTAGGATCTCTACTAGTAAGTAAATTGCTCTAATTTGCTTGAAATATATAACACCTATTAGTTATAGCTTAGAGTTTTCTTTTTTTCCCAGCCCTTATGTGTTTCGGTTTTATGAGGCTTGAGATAAAAAAAATCCAGTTCCAGAAACTGGCAGAATCTACAGCCTATTAAGATTCTACATACAATCTTATCAGCAGTTCATATTAAATGTGGAAGAGATGAACTGTAATGTAACTTCCATTAAAGAAAAAAGCCCACAAAACACATATGAGATCAAAAGCAAGAAACTGTAGTATGAATAAACTGGTGAGAATGTCTTATTGGAAATCTGATGGAGACTTTTCTACAAGGGCTTCTCAGTTTGGAGTGTGTATGACTTAATATTGATAGGACTATTTTCCACATCATGCTCCTAAGGATAAAACAAGCTCCCTTCATAGCTTGTCTGCATGTTGGCAGATGTCTGTTGTTAACAAGGGAGTCTTGCACACTCTGTTCTCTCCTGGAGTTTTAATTTTGTTCCTGTATTTCTTTGTCAGTTCCTTTTATCTACAATGAAAGTCTCACATCCTGAAAGCACAGCTCCTTGTGCATATGGAATACCTATCTCTAATATAACTATGTATATGAACACACGTTTCCTATTTTCATTACAAGACAAAAATAATAAAAAAAAAGGGGTACTCTTTGGGCATATTGTTTACTGTCTATGAAATTTGAAATGTGTATTTGAATCTTCACTCACTGCTGCAAAAGGCTCCTAAGGAACCTTTGGTCTACCAGTTCCACATAGCCATTTTACATGCGAGACCTTCTCATGAAGGACAGTGCTTAACATTTTGTCAGGTCTCAGATCTGACCCATCAATACAGAGCTTGCTTCTGGTATACAAGGGACAAAAGTAATCCCTGGAATACCACCACAGGGGCTGCATTTTGTACATTACATAACCATTATTCAGCACTTGAAATGAATGTGCATCTCAGTGAAGTCTTAAGAGCAGATTTCTATTTTATATGTACATTAGCAAATCTTCAGAGGTTACCTGGCTAATTGAATACCATCATAATTCCCCTGCACCAAGCCTGTGGAATGAACTGCCATTCAAATATGGAATGGAAACAGAGACTGCAATATGGCAAATTTAATACAAAGACTTAACAGCGATTGCCAGAGGAGCTCTCAAAATTAATCACTTTCAGACAGAACAGTGTTGCTAATTCCTATTTAAGTTTGAAATATTTAACGCACTGATCTTTTCAGAGTGTAGTTCAAGGAGCATATTCCTCTTTTGTAGGGACAACTAGGGACTAAGTTTCTATAATAGGATTGCAAGAGCACCAGAGCAGCTCAGCAGTAGGTTATAAAGATGGTGGGTTAGCCTGGTTACTGAGGTACTTACCCCACCATTTGTGAACAACAAATTTTAAAGAAAAATATGCCAAAATAAGGGATCAACAATGGTCCCCCTTTCTGCAGATAAATAAGGCTCATCAGTGGCTGATGTCAGAACAAGCTGAGGCCCAGGTCTTACCACCTACAGCAGGCTAGATATACCTGCACATCTGTAAGTTAAATCTGTTTGGTTTCCCAGCATATGTTGATACATTATGTCAAACAGATGCACATGTAAACTGCTTATTTTCAAGTCTTTCTTCCTTTTATGCTTTGTTCCCTTTGCCAAATAAACGTGCTTAGGTTGTATGTCTGATCATTGCGTACCAGCTGCCACAACTTCCTGCAAGAAAAGACATGGGTGCCAAGGCTCAGGTGAACCAACCAGCAAAGTGCTATCATCACATCTAGTACTGCTGTAAGGCCTGGCCTAACGTGGAGACATTCCCTAAGAACAGGTAATGGCCTTAAACACACCAACTAAAGGGTGCATCAAGAAAGACCAGGAAGAAAACAAGTGAATAACTAATCCTTTAACCTTGGCAACTTTTACCAGTATCCTTAAAGCTGACATTGGAGAAAAGAAAAGCTGTGGTAAAGCGTTTTAATAATAAAGCTACCAATCTTAGTGGTTTTCAAGCATCAGGGAATGCTCTGATTCTCTTATTTACTGGAAAAACTCTTCTAGAGCTCGGCCTGAGGCCCAAAGATTCTCTTTTACTTCAACTGCCTTTAGACTGAGCCATGTGTAGTTCTATATATTCTCTATAAGATTCATGAAAATATACTAAAGGTAATCCAATTTAATTAAAACTTTGCTTAATTACATACATTGGAGCTGAACAGATAACAGCTTGAGTTTCTACAACCATTTAAAGAAAAAAAAAAAGACATATTAAAGGGGTTTAACAGACTATTTCAAAAGTATCATGCTTATGCATTGAAAAAGCTTTGCTAACATTTATCTATAGCAGATAAGAACTTAAAAGTTTCATTTACTTTGGTTTCATCTGAAGCTGCATAAAACTAAAATGACATAAATGCTCAAGTGGATCCCAGCTATGCCACAAATCTCACTCATCTTTCTCTTGTGGAAAAGGATTTATGCACTTTTAGTTTCCTAATAAACGTCTCAACTTTGTTATGACAACATGTACTGTGTATACTCTAACGTACACATATACTATGATGAGTACTGTGGGCAGTGCAGCGTGGCACATGCACTGTAGAAACTTTGGAAGGAAGAGATCTGGGAGGCAGCTGTCTGCCACCACAGGGGACTGAATCAGGCATGTATGCTTCCCAGTTGTCGTATTTCATTTTAAATAATACCCACAAATATTTACACACAAACATACATAAGCACATGCTCTCACAAACCTTCCAAATACACTGATGAATGACTTACTCACTACTCCATGCTGTATGTCTTCTAGAATACAAAATTCCAGCTGCATAAAACAGTTTAGTGAAAGTATATATTGAAAATCAGCTTCAAAGACCACAGAAGTTAGTGAGAGTTCAGTGAACTAAATTACACAGATTCATCTTGTTGCTGTACTGTAGATTAGTTTTCATTATATGAATCCTGCAGGCTTTTGAGTGTCAGGCAGTAACAGGCGGCTCTTGTGGGATGAACCATTTTTTTTTCATCTTTGCCATCTATATTTGATGCCCATTTTTCAAGTAGCTACAGACTGAAACTGTATAATATGTATCCACACAGCATTTTTTATTTTGCTATGATGATGATCAAGGTTTATAGTAATTTCTTCCCTTCAGTCATAGCATAGGCCTATCAAAAGAAAATGCAAATGGGATTAATTCTCATCCCACACAAAGATCAACTTCTAAAACATTATCTCCACCTCCAGACATCCGCAGGCTGCAGCCACCAGGCAACATGAGAACCACTGTAGTCTTGTCTCCTGTCAGAGCAAGTATGACAAAGAAAACTTCTGGGAAGTCTACTAGTTCTGCTTCCAGTTTATAAGCTGACCACATGCAAGTCACTTTTTCTGCATCCCAGTTACTTCAATCACAAAAACTGGCTTAATGAAATCCACCTCTGTATGGCACCCAAACCAAAATCCAAAACTGAACTCCTAGTTGCACACTACATACCACTTCTCTTCATGAAGAGCACTCCCTACTGCCTGCAAAAAAATAGCGTCAAAGTAATTGCTGCATTCACTTCTCCTGCAAAGTAACCAGTAAAGTGTCCGTTGTTCAAAATACCTGGTGGCCAGCTTCAGGGTGGACTTCTTAAACAGGACTAGATTATTGCTTTAAGCAACCTGGTCTAGTGGGATATGTCCCTGCCAAAGCAGGGGGGGGTTGGAACTACATGATCTTTAAGGTCCCTTCCAACCCAAACTGTTTGATTATTCAATCATTCTTGAGCATGTTAATATCAAAAAATTACTGATTTTATAAAACTATTGTTTTAATTATGTACTTGAAAAACTGCTCAGATACATGAAAACTCAATAGATCTAATGAAGTGGAATTGAGTGCTAAGTTTAATTAAACAAATTTAAAAATTTGCAAGAAAGATATTAAGTGATCTTTTGAAATGGAAATGGTATACTTACTTTTACACTTCATGTTAAGAACGCAGCTGAGTAGGTAAAATACTCCCAAATGCACCCCGGTAAATTCTGCAGGGTAAACAAAGTATACATCTACACATACAATTTCTTATAAATATTTGCTCAGATGAAAAATTGTTTGCATGCACTTTGTCTTTACTTTTAACAAACAACCTAGGGAAGCTGTTTTCTCAACACACTTTTTTCTGCAAACAATGAATTTTTACTGAACCTTAGAGATAATAACCTTTAAAATAATCCATCTCAGCGTCTGTACATCTGAAAACGTGAGTACAACTGCTCTGTTTGCCCAGATACACAACTGAAAAGCATCATGCAGGTGACCTGTCATGTCTCTCCAGCATTCCCACCCACTGCTTCCACTTGTGTGATATTTCTCCTAAACCATCTGCAGCCAAGCAAGTTTGCAGAAATTGCCTGGCAAGTAATTCTCAACACACAGTCAGAAAAATCAACTACTGCAAAACTGGAATGAGGCTAGAAATGAGTGTTTTTATGAATTCATTAATTGTTTTACAGATTTCTCCTTATCTTTCCAATTCTACTTCAGCAATCTTTGTGCTTCCACAGACAATCACCCTGAGGTTATGAGGCAGTGACCTACCCAGCTGCACATGGGTATGAAAGAGTCTTCTGCACTGTTGCTAAGTAGTCCTGTAAGTTTATGGCAACTGTCAGAGTTTTATGGGTTTTCTTCTTAAACTTTCAATAAAATATAAGAAGTCTATACCTCATGAAAAAGTTATCTACCCACCACACTTGCTGACAGGAGGTGAATGCTGCATGAAGAAATCCTTTCACCAAAACACCTGCGCTTCAGGATGGATCATCTCTGACTAGCCCAATTCTCAAAGAACTGGTCCTTCACCTCACTTCTCCTGAGCCCTCGAGGGTGGCAAAAGTGAGCCCAGAGCCAGTGGGCAGCTCTGTCCGAAGAAGTTTTTGTTACAGGCGAAACACCGCTCTGCGGGTTATTCGCTTCCGGACTCCCCTCAGGCACTGGTGGGGCACAGGCTGCCACCTCACCAGGCCGGGAAGACCTCAGCTTTCTGCCACGACCCAACAGCCACATTTTATTTCTTTTAAAGCCATAGTTTGAAGATGTGAAACACAAGCTTGACTTTCAGCCTACCGCTATGCATCGTTTAAAAAAACGGGGACTCAAAGTGTTTGCTTTGAGGTGAGAGTCGCGATTTCCCTGTTGCCGGTGCTGAGGAGAGACAGTGTGAGGCGATGGCCGGGGCGGAGGACAGAGCAGCCCGTTTTGGCGCCAAGCCTGCACTGCTGACTGAAGGCAGCGCGTTCACCCCCAAGAGCCTGCGTGAGAGCACCCGGCTGTTCAGAAACACCAACAGGCCCCAGCTGAGGAGACTTCAGCCTGAAATATCAACAACACTGAGAAGCAGTCTAAGGTGAGGTGAATTTGACACAATACCATGCAATAATGCAATGCCACACATATACAGGTACCTTTTTCTCACTGCAATGAGGCTGGCGTTGAGCGCACAAAAAATGGGAGCTGTGGTAGAACTGAGGCAAATTGTACTGCTGTCATGGAAAAAACAAGTCTGATTTTAAGGTAAAGCAGCACTGGGGCAAGTTCACTGTACCCACAATGCTCTGAAGCACTGAAATCCCAGCACATACCGCCACATTAAAAAAAACTCTCCTCAAAACTAACCAAAACCCTCAAAATAAGGCACAGAAAACACTGTTCGAGATCTCGGATTGTGATTTTCTCTTCTCCCCCACCACTGTCCATTGCAGCTAGCTTAGAAATAGAGCTAGAAGGACCTTGCCATAAAACCAAATGCCTGAAAAGCTTTCAAAAAGACTTAAAATAAGCATTTGTCTTTCTTCATAATGAGTTGAGCTCAGAAGTCACAGAAAGGTCATATCACAAAGGGAGTGGCTCCTGAGGCGAAGGGAAGGCTTTATTACTTTAACTAACCTCCTTGAGGGCAATTTCACATCCATAATACAAACTATTCAAACCATGTGCAATCAAAGTAGGTAAATGATCACCTTGTGTGTGCTCAGATTTTGATTAGCCATTTTATTTTGCTCTATTTAAAATCTGGCAGAGCTAATTCTTTAATCCAGTATTTTAATGCGCTCAGTTATATCAGAATTTTTTTTTTTCTTTTGTCAGCACAGCTGAATGGCACAGTAATTAATAACAATCCTAATGATCAGAGCTTGCAAAATAAATTATTACTGAATAAGCAGAATTCAAGTTCTATATAGTCCTCATATCTGAAAGTAATACTTGCACATCTATTTAAAGTGTTATATTTAATAGATAAACTGACTGTAGTGTGGCTCTCTTTTAGATATATCGTGCAGAAATGGGAATGATTTGTATGATATGGTATGAATTATTAATCTATATTTTGAATCTATATTATGAATCCATAATTTCTAAAAAGGCCTTCTAAAAAGATATCTTCTACCACCTACCTGTTAGCAGGATATGTTACAGATATCTCACCTAAACGCAATTTTTTTTCCCCTGTAGATCTAGGAGAGGACAAAAAAGGCTTTCTGCTTTGCACCATCTTTGCAGAGTGCTATATACCTTCTCACTTTTTGGTACACAAGAATAGTATTACCTGCTCTGTGTGCAAACTTACCCTAATCGTGACATAGCATAGTCAAAACTGAGAGGAATAATCATGTTCAATGTTTTTTAAAAGGATCTTCCTATCAAATACAACAAAAAAAACCTCCACCATAAAAAGCCCACCCCAAAACCAAAACTATAAAAAAAACTTAAAACACAACACCAGTATGAACAACAACAAAACAACCCAAAAACACCATGGGGAGAGGAGAAAATAGCCTCAATTATTCAAATATTAGTGTAATTAATCCAGAGAAAGATCCTTGAGCCATAATCACTGTGTTAGAAGAGGGTTACAGAAAATGGTGGAGATAATCAGTTGATTTTTGGGGAGTACGATTAAAGAAGAAAACTCTATGACACAATCTGGTAACACTGGCTTTTCTTCCATCATAAAACAGTTCAGGAAAAATGCTGACATAGTCTGACACCAGGACAGAGATATTCTTTACCTGCCATCCCTGGAAAGCTCCATTCAGTAAAACACATGTTGCAGAGAAAATCAAATCCTGAGTCTCCATCCAGAGACTCTTCTCACCAGGCTCGAATTTTGACCCTTTCAACTTAGGGTTTCTTTTTCACTTTTTACTTAGAGCAACATCAACTACACGTTTACTTCAGCATCACAAAATGAAAAAGATTCTCACAGGACACCAAGAGGCGGGGCTTTAAGAACAAAAACCCTAATACAGGAATATCACTAAGTTTTCAATAAAATTAAAAGACTTGGCATCACTCCTGTGTCACCTTTACTGTTTTGAAAGGCTCTGAAAAGATATTTTTTGGGGGAAGATCAAATAGAAAATAGGGTCCAAGGACTTGGTCAATATTCTTTAGTGCCTGCCAAAGCCTCATTCCAGCTCTACTTTTGAAGTCACTAACCTGAGTGCTTACAAACTCAAGTGCAGTGCAGATTTATAATATGCTTTTATTTAAAGAGAAGAAATAGCCTACAGTACCAGGCGTGAGATGATATATATCCTGTCTGTTCCAAATGAACTGCTGTAGCAGACATTGAAAAGGAAAGGTGAGTTTTAAGAATATGGCTTCAGAGAAAACACTCCACCAGCTAAACCTATTTCCTCCCCACTTATATCTTATTTTTAAGAAGGGAAGACAGAATGAATTAAATTGAAAGCCATGTATTAAGTCTTTAGAATTTTCACAGAAGTTTATTGAACAAAACTCCTAAGAAGCTGCTTGCTTTTTTATCCACAGAAACCTGTTTATAGGAGCTGAATTCTAATAAACACAGATTGAAGAGCAAAGAAAAAAAGGTCAGCAGTGTATGCTCAAAGCTTTATTGATGTCTTGTCAATCAATCTTTTATTTTGTTGTTTAATATTTTTTTAAAGGAAAAAATGCATGTAAGCACTTTTTCTCCTAATAGTGGATTTATTGAGCATTTCAACAAATCAGATCATAGATACAATAAGAAATTTTGGCCGATTATCAACTTTGTGTTTTCAGGTCAGGTTGTAAATTGACCCTGTGTTCACTTCTCGTCTTTCTGGGGAATAGCTAAGGCCCTTTTCAAATACAATAATTTCCAATAAACTTTTTTTTTTCCAAACGTTCAACATTCTAGAAGAGCAAGCTTAGTGGGGAAAAAAGTAACTCTACTGGACATATATATGCAGTTACTTATAGTGTCTCCATGTAAAATGGTTAAAATAATAAAGCTGACTCTTAAATCTAGGAGTGGTTAATCTGAAGGACATAAAACTTTAGAGCATGGCCTTTGAACCCATAGTGTTTTCCTACTAGCAGCTAGTGTGGGTTTTGTAGAGCCCAGTAACAGACCTCAGCTCTAATCCTGCCCACTAAACGCAGAGCTGCCAACCCCTCATGACTCTGGTTAAATGGTCACCCCTGCTTTCCAAGGCAAACCAGCCAACCTTTTCTATCTGACTGCAGTCCTTCCTGAACATTTTGTTTCCCCAGCTTTTCCAACATTCCTTTCAGTTTTGTAATTTTGAGAGCCAGTGATCTCCACATAGTACTTCAGACAGGAGTGCCCATGGCATTACTCTGTTACTTGGCACCTGTTCCTCTTGCAACTTCACCATTCTCTTCATTTTTTTAATCTGCAACTCCACATTGAGAAGTCAACACAGAGGGTCTAATATGATTAGTGGATTTCCTTGCCTGAGTTGTCACAGTTAATTTAGCAGAGCACAAACTACAGAGACAGAACTACTTTCTCCCCTCTAGTACACATTCCTATGCCTTCACTTGCCATCACATTGTCTGTACACTGCTTTAGTTAGGTCTTTTGTTCTTGTAAGCCTTTTCTCCTTAATATAAAAAATAAGAACATGCAGACAGAAGAAAGCACGGGCACTGTCAGAGTCTCTCAGAAGCCCACAGAAGATAGGCAGTATATTTTACTCCATGAGAAACCTCGACTCCACAAAATCCTCCACAAATGATATAACACTTAGACCTGCAACTCCGTTGATCTCTCTCCCCATCTTTTCCATAATTCACTATACTTAAAAGTCTGAGAAGTAACCTTAGTATTCTAGTTGTTAACCTTCTGCTGTATGGCAGTAGCTGAAGTAAGCATGTAAAGGGGAATCATGCTACTATATTTTGATAGTAAAATACCCTCAACAGTGCATTTTAAAGCATTATCCTTTTTCCTACTGCAAGTTTAGAATGCACTGGAGGTTCTACCAGACTGACTAACTGTGGCAGTTCAATTGTTTCTGAAGAAGTAAATGCAAATGAGGTCACAGAAATGCTTTTTGATTGTTGTCACTAAATTAATGAAGTTACCTCATAAAGAAAGAAATGCCAACACACAACGTGTATGGTAGACCAACTGACAAAGCCTTTTGGAGCTACTGTCCAGTTTGACACCACCTACATCTTAATTTTACGTTATGAGCATTTGTCTTTCCTCCTTAGTGCCTTCAAGAAAATGCCATTTTATAAGGACTGACAGCTGGTTCTGAATAAACTCCATTGTGGTTTGCATTAAAAAGTGACAAGGACAATACATATGAGTGGGGTTTTTGCTTTATTTCATACAAGATGTGACTAGGTAATGTAGGTTAATGAGAGTTAGCTATGCAATACTTGGAAGGGTCAAAACCAAACTGATTGCAATTTGTTACAAGCATTTCATAAGCAGCTTTTAATTTCTGTAAATGTGTTTCTAATTCACAGATCTTATCTGACCAATTAGAATTAGTCCAAAAGAATTGGTTTGTGTTCTTTTTTCACATGTTGCCATTAATAACATTTGATTAGTTACTCAATACTTTCAGCTGTCTGACTGGATAGCACATTATTCTTACTTTTTAAACAGAGGTGGAGTACAACAATAGGTAATGTAAATACACTTCACATTCAAACTTTAAACTTCCACAACATTTTGACATATGCTAGTGGCCACATGCAAATTCACAACAATAGATAATCAGACCCTAAAATAAATAAAATTTGAGTCTTGCCCCACCCCAAACCCCTTCAGGAATCTGGTTTGCATTATTGGACAGCTCTGATTCTGTCTCTCATCATGGAACAAAAAGCTCTGTCCAGGAAGGAATCCCTCTGGGACAGATCTTGATGTTGTTCTTTAGATAGTTCAGCTGATCTTAAAAAATGGTGAATTTTGCCAAAACAAGATGTTTTTAAAGTTTTCAAAAGAAAATATCTCTGGAATTATAAACTGGGACAAGAGCAGTTCCAGCACATCTCAGCATGGTTCATCTCTCAGATGCAGGTGAATGTTTCCCTCATAAGCAAATGCAGAGATAAAAGGTTTCCTCAAGGAACCACTGTCCCTCTTTGCTTTCTTTGTCTACATTTCTATTTGGGAAAGAATCATCTTGCTGGAACAAAAATATATATTTACAATATTTCTTTAGGATCTAGAACAGTAAGGCTTTCATTTTGTAAAGTCACTTAACCAGGAAGACATCTGCACCGGGAAAGAGTCTGCTGCTTTGGAGTTCTGGGTTGTCACTACAGAAAATGTGAACTCGGACACAAACTCAACCCTCCATCGTTCAGAGGGTGGAATTACATTTGTTTTATAAAATTTATGTAGAAGCCACAAATTGTTTTCTTCTTGCCAGATCCCTATTACAAGATGCAAATTTATTTTTGTTTTACAAAGCATAAAACGTGTCATTATATTCTTCCATAGTATACAGATTTAAGCCTTCTCTTCTGAAAAGTAAATCAAAACTAATCCATAATGAAAACAGCAGCTCTAAGTACAACAGTGTCTCTCCACACTTTGAGTCATTTACACTAAAATCCTGACTGCACAGAAGTCAATTGCAAAAGTCCAAGTGACACTAGGAAATAAAATTCACCATTCATACCTTATTCAAGCTGCCATGCACTGAGGTAGCAGAGAGCTATTAAGAATGATCAAACCTCAGGTTTCTGTCCTGCTGCATTAGGTTAACAGTAGGTATGAAATATATAAAGAATCACTTGCTCCAGAATTTTTACAAGAGGAAGTTTTTCTTTTCTTTCACTGATTTTCTCACAAAAGATCACAGTTAATGGGTGAGGTGGAAAGGGACCTCTGGAGATTATCTAGTCCAACCCACACCCCCACTCAAGCAGGGTCAGCTGGAGCAGGCTGTCCAGGACCAGATCCAGTTGAGGTATCTCCAAGGATGGAGACTCCACAAACCTAAGTAACCTGTTCTAGTACTCAACCAGCCTTAAGGTGAAAACGCTTTTTCCTCCCTCTTGTTTAAATAAAATTTCTTGTATTTAAATTTGTGCCCATTGCCTCTTGTCCTGTCACTGGACACTGGGAAGAGCTTGCCTCCATCTTCTTTACTACCCCATCAGATACTTGTGTACATTGATAAAGTCTCCCCAAACCCTCTCTTCTCCAGGCTGAACAACCTCAGCCATCCTTCCTAAGACAGACACCCCTTAATCATCTCTGTGCCCCTTTGCTGAACTCATCTCAGTATGCCTGGGTCAGTCTTAGACTGGGGAGTTCAGAACAGGCTCTGAATATTTTTGCATTCTCTAACATAAGAACTGGGAAATGCAGATGTACAAATATACCCATGAACTAACCAAACATTTAATTACTGTTCTTGCATGCTGTATATAGACTTTCTGATGGAAATGTTACCATGTAACAGAGAAATGGTACGAATGCAAAGAGATTCCCTGCCTATGATAAAATATTTACTTGCCTCTGCCAACACAGCCATTGCTATATTTATCCTTCCAGCATCCCTTTGAGGTAAGGAACACTAATATACACATTGTACACATGGAAAACAGAAGGATATGGTGACCTACCTAATATCACACAGGAAGTATGTGGAAGACAAGGAATGTCTGAGCATGAGGCTAAATGTTTTACAGCAGATGTGTGAGATATAAAAGTAAAAGACTTAAATTATTAATGGAGTAAACTTGCAATGCTGCAGGATTCATAGGAAAGGATTTCCTAGGGTGCATGTTACGGTTTCGCAGCATTTCACACAGCTTCCATGAAAGAATACAGAACTTGTCTCCCCCTATATTTTCATTAAGACCCTGGCCAGTCTCAGAGTGAAAAAAAAGTTTTAATTTTAAATCTATTCAAGAACTGTTGTTTTCTTCTATGTTGTCAGTTAGTTTAGGTACCTTTCTGTGTGTCTCCAACCATTATATCCTAGACAGAAAGCCCTCAGCTTTTTTTTTCTGCCGTGCTAGAACATGTAAAATCCTTTGGCTTCTTCTCATAAAACAGGCTTTTCCATTGCCTTACTAATCCTTATGACCCTTCTCTACATCTGTTCCAGTTTTACAGAACATTCCTGTCCACGGGTGACCAAAACTACCCAATATTTCTGAGGCTGTATCACAGCCTCTATAATAGCACTAGCATTTCCTCTCAGAATACCACTCCTAATGCATCTTAAGGTTTCATTGCCTCTTTCACTGCTGCATCAGTTCTTAAAATACTTCTCTTTATAACTCACAATACAGGGAAACAGAAGTATGGAACCACTATAATTGAAATATGGTTGGTTTTTAAGGAATTTCTTTGAAGGAGAGAGCAGTGAACACATTTCATAGATTAACTGGGAAGTCTTTTTCAATGGAGAAGCATATGGAGATGTGAGAGAAGAGAAGAGATGGAAAGGGAGAATTTGTGGGTGTTACATACAAATGGAGCAGGAAGATGAGAGCAAGGAATAATGATTTCTTACGTGCAACAGCAGGAGGCTATAGGCTGTCTTTCCTGCTTGGAAGTTCTCTGAACAGCCCTACACAGATAAAGACTTGCCTGGCTCTCTCAATTTCTAAACTAGAGGGGCCAGTTATGAGAGCAGCTTTTTAGGTAGCTTACTCTGAGAAAATGGTAGACACTGAAAAATTGAAGTCTACCTGTTTGAATAAGCATTATGCAGCAACAAGAGTCTGAATGAACCATCTTCCCCATCCTTTTGGATCAGTATTCAGAAAGGACTATGCAGCTTTTTAGAGCAGACCTTCATGCTGTCATCAGAACTATGCTATTGTCAGGAAATACATGGAAAAATCATATTATTTTGTTACTTTAATATAGCATAAAACCTGAGATTTTTCTTTTCTTTTTTTCTCTAAATAAACACAAGGAATTTCCTGGGACTAAAAAGAAGATTGACTTAATACCATTATATACTTTCATCTGAATGTGAAACAACCTTGTAATTTTAACAGTACTAAAATATGAAGTATATTTCATATTGTATTTGTATGACATATACATCAGTAAATACAAAACTTAAGCATTCGACATTCTTGAAGTCAAATCAGAAAGCTGACGATTCATTTTGACTTTCTGTAAAGATTTCAGCAATATCGGCATGTTTCTATGAAACATCTTTCAGCTTAGCTTTTTGGTTTTCAAGTTAAAAAGTTGTATTGAATTTTATTTCTTTAAGCTCTAATGAATGTCAACTGGCTCCTTCATGGGAGAAATCCTTAGTCAGTTAAAATCCTCATTGATTGCATCCTCTGATGTTAAAATTTCTTCATTGCTACTGTATTCCCAGAAAAGAAGAGAATGTTGAAACATGAACAAATATGTACTGATTAATCATGCAACTTCTTACACAGTTTTTCTTTTACACAGACTGCTTTCTGAAGAGTCACCACTGGATGAAGGCAACATCACATCTTGCTACACTAATCGTGAACTTCAATCATCTTGCTATATAGAGCTTTCAGGTCAAGGAGAGACAAGGCCATGTAAATGTAAGTGATTCTTAATGAGTTCTTTACCCATAGCTTTATTAAGGTACAAATAATCATAAAATGACTCACACTATTGATTTTGAACCAAGCATATGACTTATTTCCAGACCCTGAAGAACAATGGTGGGGAGACAGAACATTTTTTTAGCCATGGCAGTAATTATTACCAGAGTTCGTTACCTTCAAGTGTCACTGTCAAGTAATCAGCAAATGTGGAGGACAATTGCATGCAACCCTGGAATGTGCTTGCTGCTGTCCAAACCACAACAGGATGGAGTATGCCCACACTAGCCCTCCTTCTGCCCATAAATCTGCCACTGTATTTCACTGGAACAGTGGGAGTGCAATTCTCCCAGTGCTATTAAGTGATACTCTAGTGAATTTGAAGTCAGCAGATTAGAAATTGTTGCTATGGGTCAGGGAAGTGGTTGTCTGTCCAGGCCCTAAGTGGGGCTACTGCTGGCTGTTTCAGAGAGGTGAAAAAAACCCATGCATTATTGCAGCTATGGAAAAACTTGCATCCAAGGAAAATCTTTTTACACACCTCACCAATTAGAAACTGCTTTTGCTAGACAGTGTCTTACATGACTTCTAAAACTCTAGGTATTATTTTACATCCTTATCTCCTTCTATATATGCTTCTTTCTTGCTGAGTCTGTAATCCATAATTTTCTATCACTTCGGTCCTCCTTAACAATTCCTAAACCAAAATCAATGATGAGTAAAAAGACACCTCTTTCACTGAATAAAAACCTCACAACTGTAACACATAATAAATTGGTCTTTGGCAGGAACACATTGTCTTTTAAATAACTATATACAGACACTTATTTCCAACAAACCTCTGTTGGGTTACTGTTCTAAGTCTCCTGCCTTCTGCAAAACCTTGTGACAATGAGTTATATAGGCGATGCAATTTCTAAACAATTCTTAAAAGTATGAATCAATTTACTTTTCCTTCACTTCTGAGTTCACATTGCATACCTGAACTTCCTTACATTGTTTTGTCCTTTGATTCTTCCTCCATTTAAAAATTCTTATACTGCGATTAAAGAACTTTGAAGACACAATGCAAACCATCTCTACTGCTAATGGGCCTATTTACATCTGTCAACTCTTCTTTGTAATACATACATAATACATATGGTAAGACCAAACCTCACTATGCATGCTGCTGCTTTTTTTCCCTTCGAAATGCATACTAATTACTACAGCAAAATTGAACTTGCCTGTGCATAAGGTTAACTGTGCAGTTAGTAAGGAATGAAGCACTGAGAATCAGTTGTGCAACCAAGAAGGAAACACACATTTAAAATCGTGACCAGGATTTTGATTACTTTGAGAAATAACTTTGTTAATTTCTGCTTTAAGATTAAATAATTCTAAAAGATACTAAACTGCTTTCCATGCTTAATTAGGGGCTCAACTTTACTGAAAATCTCCTGAAACACCATAATTAATGGCCATAAAGTATCTACTTGAACTATTTTCTAGGATGTCACAGCATGTTTGACAGAAAAGTGTTATTACTTGAAAACTTTATGGCATGCAGCAGAAAATTATTGTATTCTTGTACTACAATTTTGTTAATAGGTAAATTGTCAAATCACCACAAAAGACTTGTGAACAATTTACAGTGTACCATAAAAATTGATGAATGTGGCAGAAACATCATTTAGATGATAAAAGGCATTAAATGTGGAAGAAGAAATTGTAAATTAAGAAAGTCCTGAAAAAGGAAAGTAACTGCATCCTTTTTGACCAAATGATTAAAATATTCTGTCATCAACATAACTAGTTCAGGGTTTAATTCTCATGAAAACCTACTGTAAAAAGGAAACAGCAGACAATTTTCTTGTCAGTGCATGAACAGGCAATGGCAAAAAGAGTAACCATCAAAAAAAGCCAGTTGCAGCCGGGGGAAAAGCAAAAGAAATGAAAAGTCAGTGTAAATGCATGGGAGGGACTGTTTGTAAAGTTGCTATGCAAGTAGCTGTGATTGTATCAGTATTATTTCCTTTATAACACTCCATTTTAAAAGAATTTACATTACTGGACTGTTAAAATATGTTTGCAGGCAGAAACAAGGGCACACTGTGCATCGGCGAATTTTTAAATTACAAATGGCCTCCAAAATTGCTCCAGCAATTTTCTGCACACAATTGTTTCCATGTGAAAAATCCACATTGTCATGAAAGCAGCACAACTTAAAAAGAAAAATAAAAAAAAAAATTCCAACTCAGCAATCAGTCATAAGCAGTACTATGAGCTGCAGTTGTTACTGCTGCAGATACACACACTAACACCAAAACTCCAAAAAAAGAGCAATGCCAGAAAGTAAGTGTTGATAGATTTGCATCTGCATTTGCCTATAAATATACAGCAAGTTTGAAAGTGCAGTTTTGGAGTAAATTTTAAAGCAACCAAGGGAGTATTTAATAGAATCTCGAACCAGAAACCATTTTCTTTCCTAACATACAGTTGTGTCCCTTGGCAAATATGCAAAAAGCAATAGCAAAATTATGAGGCTTTATATTTTTAATATATTTTTCAAATATTCATTTTTATTCCCTAAGTGAATGATGTGAACTAAATAATATCAGCTGACTCTCTCTAAATCCATTGTTTTGTCCTTACATTCCCAGCTATTCTACTTTTTTAACCAGCTAGGTTTTTTGGAAGATAGAAGCAATGTTATAAACCACTGTGAGTATATTCGTGAAGATAATATAATTCCAAAAAAGTCATCACTTTTAAGCAAGATAAACAGTTCTCTTAATCAAAAATGTCAAAGCAATTATTTATACTTCGTTAAACCAAAAAGTCTTTTTAAAAAACAGCCTGACATTAGGAAACCATGTCAAGAAATTACAAAGCAAAGCAGAGTGAAGTTGCTGAACTGTTTCTAGTTTCAATGGAGAAAACACCCACCAAACGACAAGCGTTTTTCATTCCCCTAGATCCTGTGTATCTGTGCAACACAGGTAAATAGATGAATTGGAAATGCCAGATCAGTTACTGATCTTGCTCAGCAGTATGTCTCTAACAGTCACAGAACATGACTCTCTGGAATAAAATGCAAGAAATCTCAATATAGGTAATTATACCTTCCTCTAGAAAGTTCTCAACAGATACAACTATTTAAACATATTTGTTTCTATGTGTATATATGTACCTACACACATAATTGATTTTTAAAATTATTAATTTATTTGCTGTTTGTCCCAGCTATGCATTCTCTTGAAATATTCATATGAAGGCAGTTTCTGCAGTACTGTGCCAGAGACTTTAGAAGACAGAATGCTATTTTTTGGAGTTTGGACACCAGTTAAGCTACACTGCACACACACAGATGCAGAACCCTTGCAGTCTAATAAGGAATCAGTTCTAGTTTAGAGAGATGGAAATCTCCTGTATTATTACCAACCATGTGGTACATGAAACAACTCTCAGTTGGGCCTGAAGACTGATAGCACTGAGGGTTTTAGGCACACAGATGAAAAGATAATGCTGGCCAAAGTGATTACAATGCAAAGCTATTTGCTATGTGGAACTGAAGTAGGGCTCATCATGACAAGTCTGGAAACAATACTAGTTTACTGATGCCTCAGCCATTTATAAAGGTTGAAATTCACATTTTGGGTGGTTTCTCCCATTGCTTTCAGCTGTGTGTAACTAGCCCTCATCTCTTGCAACAACTGAGCTGACTATGCCACTGCAGCTGCCAACCCCTTCTATATGCACATTTTTACCAATATCGACATTTAAATTACATTCCTAGACACCATTATTACAAAGTTAGAGAATCAGAGGTGTATGTTAAAAATAAATAAATAAATGAAAAATCAAGCCTTTTTGCCCCTAACAGTTCAGAAGACAGCCTGGTACCCTGGATTCAAAATCAAAACCCTTAGCCACCACATACTTGTTTCTCTCCCACTAATTGTTACTATGTGATCAGTGTTATTTTTGCCTGGTTTCACCTTTTAACTGTATCTAAGTTCACAAACTTGAGAACAAGGCTGCTTCCCAAGGGACCTTCCCCAAGACCTTCCAGTTCTAGTACTTAATCTTTAAAACACGAGATGAAACACAAAATACACAGCAACATTAAGAGTTCTTTTGAACTCCATCACCACAGTCTTTTTTCTTTTTTTTTTAAGGCAATTCTCCCTGCTGTTTCAGAACAAGGTGGGAACCAAAGTGGAAAGGACAAATGCAGACTCTTTGCATTTCCAATATAATCCCCCACATACCCTGTTAATGGAAGATACTTAATTATCTGCTATCCTAATATTGTGTGAAGAAACACAACAAATATTGGGACAAGCAAGCAATGCCTCTTCATCACTCACCAGTTCATTGAACACACAACTTCAGTTCAGAATTTTTCCATACCTAGAGTCCTGTAAGCCACCTAAAAATGGGAAAGAAGCCTAAATTTGGCTGCAACTGTTTACTCCTCCTAGGACAAGACCTTTTAGCTGGTTTAAAGGAGCAAAACTGCTAATTGTTCTTTAAAACTTAAAAGACTAGAAAAGGGTTGCAGTCATGGAAGAGATGTCACCTGCCAGGCATAACTTGAAGCCATAAGCCTAACAGATGTAGGAACTGCTTTGAAAAGGAGTTTTAACAGCCAACTATGCACGCGTACTAGGTCTGGTGCCGCTCCCATGGGACCCTTCTTCTACTCAGGTCATTTAACTAAGTATCTAGGAAGCAATTTTTTCATTTGCCTACCTACACACATGCAGATGATACAAAGCATGCAGAAAGAGTCTAAGCACAATGCCCATTGTTTATGTGAAGAACTGTGGATCATGTCTTCAGGTGTGCTCTTCTCTGCCTTGCAGTACAGCTACCGGAAATGCAAGGTGAGGCCACTTCACGTGGCCTGCAAGATGAAAGTAGATGAAACTGGGGGGAAGCAAAGGCAAGCACTGGTCAGTGGCAAAGCAGAGCTTGTTTCATTCCTTGGCCCCAGGCTAGCTGGCCTCTACCTCTGCTTCTAGTGCAGTGGAGACTTCCATGGGAGAGGATCAGATGCTGCAAACTAAATGTATGTCTCCAATGCTCCCAACTTTATCTGGAGCTGAAGCCTGGCAATTAGACCCCTAATTACTTCCCACACAACCTGTTCTCCATGGCCCCTCAGGCCCCCTCAATGGTTGTCATGTCAGCCTGTGTCAGACAGACTTAGGGGTGGGGTGCCCTTCCTTAAACCAACTCAAATACTTAAATATTTGCTGAAAGGAGGCTGTAGTTGCTTATATAAGTCTGTGGCTCATTATCCACTTAATTTTAGTGCCTGCAATGATACCAGCTCAGACAGAGCAGACAGAATGCTTCTTTCCAAACAATACTCAGAACAGTAAGGGTTAAACAGTTTAAAAAACATTTTCCTGCAGCTTCACTGTGAAGAATGCTTAGAGAGACTTCTTTCTAACCCAGCCACCTAGGGCTTAATGCAACTGTTGAAGAAACTCGGCTGCTTTCAGTTCTTTTCGTATGACAAAATGCTTAAGCATTTGGAAGCAAAATTTCACAACTGCACTTTCTAAGCTGACAATGGACATATGTACAAGTCATTTAAGACTAACACAAAGAACAATATAATTTTATAGCCACAGAGTGACTATCCACGGGAGGCAGGCTTGGCAGGCCTTGTAGCATGTTCCTTACGTTATACATATTGCTAGTTCTCTTCCAGGAAACATTATAGCTGGGAAGCAAATTTTGGTTAACTGTCTTAAAATTGGCTTTCTTTTCTTGACATGGAGATGCCAGTAAGTTAGAAATATTTTTGAAGAGTCTCTTATTATTTGAAACATTGGCATACCTTTATTTCTAGTGTGAGAGAACTGGGTTTTTTTTCATGCTGTTATATACTCAGTTCACCCATATTTTTTTTTATTAATACAGTAATTGTCCTTAGCCAAATATGGAAACTTTGGCTATACCAAGGTAATTCTTTCCAACACAGAGGCAATACTGTGGTTCAGCAAGCAGCCGAATTAGGCTCAGGAATTATAGGAGCTACCTTCTGAGCCACAGTATTTTCCTAAAATACAGGTGCTGAGTCTGCAACTCAGAGCGGGCCAATAACATAGGCCTTCTCACAGTCCATACATACTACTACTGTTCAGTGGGACTACTCCCATGTGTAAGTATTTGCAGAACAAACACTAGAATTTTTTTAAGTACCAGATAGTAAGATGCAGCACATCCATAAACACATGACTCAACATACAAAAAAGGCCTGCTAATCCATGCACTGACCCAGAGAAACAGAAGGTGGGCAGTGTTTTTTGTAGATACACACCCCTCTCTTCTTCTCAAAATTCTGTATTTTAGACTGAAAGAAGTAAACCCCACGAAATTCTGTGCTTTCCATTAAAATCACAGTTCTTAGTCCATCCACCTGTCCCCCTGGTTGGAGCACTAGAACTGGAGGTGTAGGATGTGATATCCTTCTTAATCCTTACTCATCACTGGCCCATTTAGTTCTCACTTCAATGTTACAAAGTGCTGAAGTACTGAGGAGGCTCTCTTTTAAATTTTGGGATGTCACATGGTGACATGATTTTGGCATGACATCTCTCCTTAATATTCTCCCCTTCCTTAGTACAAATTCAGCCTGTAAGGCTACCACACCTTTAGCAGCTGAATGTATAAGTATTTCCAATTAAAAATGAAGTATTAGAGTAGGGATGAATTAATCAAAATTTTACTGTTTTAATCATACATGGATATTGCATTATCTAAGCCACTTTCACCACTAAAAAATAGTTTTGAAAAATTCTTACTACTTATAAATTTAAATCTGTCCATTAAATTATCGTGAACATTTAGACTTTCTCTGTAAGAAATACACATGGCACTCAGTGTTGTAAAGACAATTATTCAGCCTATAGGCCTCTTGCCTTAATTGCTAGTGGTTTTTTTACATACTTTCTTCATCAAATTATTATTTCTTTCCAGTAATGTCCCTGTAATTATTTCTGTTCAGCCTGAGTGTTTTGTATTATTTATCCAGTTAGACAGCTGTCTCGTATTTGAATCGTTTGGCCATTTTTGGAAATCGATCCACAATAAAATGTTGCTTGCTACTTTCAGAGTGGTTCCCAGCCAGCCATCATGGCATTAAGTCCAAGGGTAGGTCACAATCATTCTGCATGTCTATATCCTAGCAACTTCACTCCACTGTAACACTGGAACAATGGTTTCCCTGAGCACCCTGGCTCGACTCACCTCACCTTTTCCTTGGTAGGTCAGACAGCAATCACTAGTTCAGCAGAGGCACTGTGATTGAAAACTCTGGCATCATTCTTGTATTGGAGTGTCTCTGCTAAGAGTCATAGATGTATTCATTGATCAAATACAGGCCACTCAACAAAGTTCCAGGAAGCACTTTTACCCGTGCTTAATTTTAAGTCTGTGGACAGTTTAATACATTCAAAACCTGTGTTTTCCTCAAGTGGAGTACTTGACAGACATAATGAAGGTTGAAAGACTTGCTCGAAACTGGTAGCCCCAGAAAGCCTGCCCATTTTCCTATACATGCCAAAGGATCAGTATCAGCATACCATGAAATAAGAAAGGAATTAATGCCCTGTTTTGTGATTTCCCTGCAGCATCTAGCAAGTTGTTGTTATTGGTAATTGCCAATAATAATGGGCTGAAGCCTCTCCTTTATTGCCTCTATTGTTTGCCAAAAATGCCTTTTTGTTGTTTGGGGTTTTTTTTTTGTAAGCCTGGGTGAACAGGGCAGAATGTGTTGGTAACAGTTTGAAAACCATCTATTTCATCTAAAGCAACAAAGAGCTTTCCCCCGGGGCAACAAAGATTCTGTACCTCAGTTAATAAGAGCAAAACAACTAAAACCTTGGGATTTACCACTTCTTCCAATTGTGATTTTCCGGAGTCCCTGTTCATCAGTATTTATTATTTACCTTTTAGCTTCACAGTGTTTCCTTTTCACTTGGGATACAGGTTATTGCTTTGCAAATTGTATATTAACATTGCTTACCTACAAATACTCTAGGTATGATCCCAGGGGCAGTGCTGCATGCATTTTAATGAACATTCCAACTTTCAAAATTCAGTAGGATTTATTTTAACCAGAACTAAACTACAAAGTTAAATTCTAAGTTTGGTGATGAATTTATATCCACTTAAGAGACTGGAGCAAGACAGAATTCACTCCTGTGCAGAATACTTGCATTAAGCTTTGTGTTTCATTAAAAATCTCCCAACAATAGACCTTATATGCTTGAAAAAGCTAGTCCTGACACATGCCATGAAGAAAAAATATTAGCTTAGCTGGGGAGGAGCAAAACAAAGTGTATTTATGATACAAATGTCTGCTTATAAAATTTGGGACTGTAACAACTTTTGAAGAAACCTGGCAGACTAGTTTATAAAACAAGCAGTTGTTCCCTCTTTGAATATTAGTAAGACATCATGAGAGAATTAGAAGAGCTAAAGTATTCTCAGATGTTTGCAGTGATCACTCCCCAGTTGAGTGTTTGGAAAATTCAATGTGTAAAATTTCCTATAAACAAAAGGATTTTTAAAATGCCAGTTCTGGGATGTTCTTGGCTGAGATTGCTGGAACAAATAGGAATAGGTTTATGAACATAAATAGCTGCTGTGAATTGTCCTCAGGAATATTTGTCTAATAAGCCAAAGATAAAGAAAAACAAAAAAAGTAAAATTAAAATGCAAAAAGTGACAGAACTGGGACATCTGCATTTGGGACTGCTTCTCCATTTTTGCTCATCCTGTGACAACTCACTATGTTAGAACATGTAGTATAAAACCTGACAGCAGACACTACTTCCAGAACCAAGCCACAGGTTGAATGCTCCCAACCAAGCTGTATAAAAGTGTGTGTGAACCCCCTCTCTCCCTGCTTTAAGGGTCTTGCTGGCCTCACCCCCAGTCCTTTTGTGCAGCACTAACTGAAAACAGGGCTGACAGCATACCTTTTACATAGAGAGCTTTCTCCACTTTCTGCTAGTCACAAAAGCTGGTTGAACCTTTTTTCTTTCACAAAAAATTTAAGGATGGATATTCAAATTCCAAGAAAGTGTGTCTATGACATGCAAAGTTTTAGAAATACAACTGTGAGCAGTAGAAAGGAAAAAGCTAAAACTCTAGGGAAAAAAGAAGGGAGAGTTTCCTACCATTCTGTCATGACTTGATTAGCAGCAACAGGTTCCAGGTGATTTCTGGCTCTCTTGTCAGAAACCTAGAAAATTTAAACCAAACTGGTTGTGTGTTCAATGAACGATACTTCCATCTTTGCAGTGAATGAAAAAAACTATCTTCACTAGAGGGACAGAGGAGAAAAGAGCTTAAAAAAACATACATTCAGTGGACAGCTTTTTTTTGTCCCCCCAAGTATAATTAGCCAAATCGTTATTCATTCACAAATACGGTGATTTTTTGGTTAGGAAAGGGGTCCTTCTTGACCAAAGCCTCTATCCCTATGTCCTTTAATCTAGAAGGTTTTGCATTCCTGAGCTTCAAGCATTAGATTTTAGATTAGATTAGTTCAATTGCAAGACACTGACAACAGTTAACATACTGGATTACCAAGACTTTCCTGCTTCATTACAAGCATACAACGTCATCAAGTCTATACACCTTGAAGACAACAACAAAAAAAAGAAAAATCCCCAAATAGGCAAAACAAAATACCAAGTGAAGGTGTTTTAGACCTCTCTTTCTACCACTGCCAAGAACATTCCTTTCCTTCTGACCATCTGCTCTCTGGAAGGGGCTCCTCACATCTTTTGGGCCATAGCTGTCAGGGTTTTCTGTATTTAAGAAAGGATATGGGGCTGTGCCTGCACATGAAGCCTTTTACTTGGAAACTACCACAAAAATTCTATTTATAAAAAGGCTTTTTTCTAAAGCTGCAAACAGAAATGTTTCAAATCAGCTGCAGTCACAGCTAAGGCTGCAGAAGACCAGTGCATAGGAAGCTCCTCAGCTAGGATTAATTACTGAATATCATCCTGCTTTCATCTCTTTCTACCAGTCTTGGAGGTGCTGCTCCTTTACACAGCAGTTTAATCTCTGCGTTCAGATATCAGAGCACTGGTGAGTGCTGAACAGCTGTCTTTAACTCACTCTTCCAGTGCACTCAGCATGTGAATAGCTACACACAAAACACACTCTCACAGGTCCTGACTGTAACTCAGCTTATTCTCTCTGTTTTCTCTTTCTGAATGACCCAATGCTTAGGGGATCACTCCTGCCAGAAGTGGCCTGAGCTCACAAACAAGCAGTGTCATAAGATCTACATTATTATTGCACTGCCTAACATGCCAGGACATGCAACAAGCTTCTTCAAAGCTTCTACTTGGCTGCTCTAGTGAGCCAGCTACTCAACCACAGCAGCAATGAGCACCTACTCAGAAGAGTCATCCTCTGCATCATGGCTGAACCCCATACCAGATCCAGAAACAGCTATGAAAGCAAGCAAAATAGGAACCAGAGGTTGTGCTTCCCCAGCCAAGGAATAACTTGAGTGGATCAACATGCCCCAAGACCATTGCACTTGTATGGACAAACCTTTATGAGAGCTTACTAGCTGAACACTGTACACAAGGAAACAAAACACAGAATCACAGAATATTAAATTAACTAAGGCCAAAAGAGACCTCTTGGGTGATCTTGTCCAATCCATGCTCAAAACTGGGCTAACTTGGGTCAAGTTAGGACCACCTAGAGAGTTAAAGACTTGGACACCAGACACCTAATGCATATATATCACTAATGATATTTTGGATCACATGAACTATAACACCTATAACCAGGTGATAAACAAAGGGGGGTGAAAAAGACAAAACTACAAACAGGAAGATAATGTTCACAGCCAAATTCAGACCCATGCTTCCTTCTAGCTACAGCAGAAACACATAATGTAGGCTCAGTGCATCCAATGCTATTAAAAAATTAACACACCTAAGGAACTCTGTGAGGTCTATTTGTATAACATGCTTTGGCCTTGCTGATATGTTTTTAGTCCAGAGTTTAGCAGATATGAAAGTAGAAAAGGCATCTGTACAGAAGGTGTTTATAAATGCCACACATTTAAAAACAGACAGCTGGAGTCTTTTTACAGTGCTCAAAAACACCAGAGTGTTTGTTGTGTCACACTCCAGGATGGGACCAAAGCACCACATTTGAAAGAGTCTGGGTTAGCAACTGGTGTTTTCGTTTACCTGGCTCTAGCCAAGACTTGAGAAACATCACTTCAAATGAAGGAACTCCTTTCATGAACATTTATGTGGATTGGAAAGGTAGGACAACAAAGAAAGAACCTGTCCAGCCTCAGCTAGGAGCTTGAGAAAGTGGGTAAGAAGGGAGAAGCACAATTTCCTGCTTGCTTCCATAACCGCAGCAAAATGAGCTTTCTGTTCAGTTTAATTGTTCAATAACACTGTATTCAAACAGGCTAGCCAAAAAGTTTTATCTACAAGTTTTTTTTTCTCTTCTTCTCCCTACAAAGCAATGCCACAACTTCACCATAGCTAGAACAAGGCAAAGATGCTCAGCATATGGATACTAAAGGAAATTATTTCTCTAGCAATGACCACATAAGAACTCTCAGAATTTCCTTCCGCAGCTCATGACTTTTTAGTGGTTTGGATGACCTTGACAGGAAAAGCAAATATTAAGGATCTGATCTTAATTTTCTATGACATATACAGTAAATGCCACAAAATCCCTTCCATTTACCATAGTGTCAATAGCATGTTTCAGCAAGTACCCATTTATTCAAGCTATCCACTAGCTGCATATACAAGCACCTAGAGATGATGTACGAATTTCTCAGACAAATGTTTTTCTTCAATGTGGAAAACCATTGTCTTCATAATCATCACAGTGCCAAATAATAAACACCCATTAATTTGACTAGATCAACCTGTCTTGGTCACCTTAAATGACTCCTTTATCAAAATTCAATAAGACTTAACAGTTTTGGAAGCATTTTTGCCCTTTGAGATGAAGAAATACATAATGCAGAGGGAGTGAGGGTCAGATCCAAATATTTTTGTGATGTCTACTGTCAATACGCCTGCATGCTGATAGCCAATTTCAAGCTTTTTGCCAGGACAAAACAATAGCACAGCTAAGATAGCATACTCAGCTTGTGCTTCTGTGAAGTCCAGAAGAGGGGGAAGTGATAACTATATAGAAAGATACTCTTCAGGTAAAAACAGAGACAAATATTCTCAAGTGATCTCATTTCAGGAGGGCTCACAGGCCTGAGGTGATGACAAGTGAGATATATTCTACTAGATTTGTAGAACTCACTGCATCTTGCCTTACCCTCAAACCACAGACCATTTCTTCCTGCACTAGTTTATATGAATAAGCATATCGATAGAAAAAGAATATTTGTTCCTTTACTCTTTCATGCTCTTCCCCATTCAGCCCAGTTGCTACTGTAAACCCCAACCTTCCTGAACACAGAGAACCAAGAGTTTCACCAAAAAAAATAATCTTCCTGTCCATAAAAATACAGGAACTTTTGTTAGCTAAACTATCATGAAACTTCCACTTGTTTTTCTGTGTGTTTGCTTTTTTACAAAAATCCCCAACATTGTGTGCTCCAAGGAAACTAGATTCCTTCTTGCCACTTAAATTTAATGTTGTTTCCCTGACTTTTTTCCTTACATAAGCTAATAAAATGGTTTTAATATCCACAATTACCATTGTTCAGAGCAAAAGTATTTTCCAAAGGAGGTTCTCCCTCCTTGTACCTACATTTACTGTGCATTGTGTGAACATTTTCTTCCTATGTAATAGAGAGCCAGAAAAATCATCTGCCAGGGGATGATGGATGATGAAGTCTGCTACCTAGGCCTCAGGGCCCAGCCCTGCTGCTATAGTTGACTTAGCCTTCAGTAGGCGCTAAGTGCTCTGTCAGATTCATGCCAAGGGAAAAACATATGCCTGTAACTTCCCAAAGTGTGGGAACCTGAATAAACAGAGACATTTTTAACGTTACCACACATTTGAAATCTGCTGTGTCACTTTCCTGTAAGCATTGTCCGTATTTTTGTAACACATACGGTCATTGTGGGTTTGTGGCTCTGTCCATCACTGCTGTTCTTTGTTGTACACTAACCAAGAAAACAAATGAAAAATAAAAGGAATGCACAAAATACATCACCATTTGGCTAACTGCTACACTGTGTTAGCAAAGCAGAGATTCTTGGGGTTTTCTTCTCCCCCTTGCCCCTGACAACACTTTTGTTGGTTTGTTGCAACAAGGCTTTTCTCACCTCACACAGCTTTATTAATTCAGCGTTTTTTTAAAGTCCCCTCGGGTGCTGTATCACCACACATAGATATGTGACCACAGGGCTATAGTTAAAAGCCATCTTCCATTCTTCTAAAAATTCCATCAATCATTGAATTATGCTGCTTGGCTTGCACGGACTGCAGCAGGACTCTCAAAATCTCAAGTGTTTCCATTACAAGCCCCAGGTCCCACAGGTCCAAGGTAATATGGTGGTTTAAAACTTATGCCAATCATAAGCATGGCTTCCTAATGCATATAGTTATTTGGTATTGCCTAACTACTGATTATAACCAGGCTTTTAAAACAATTTTCTTAAAAGAGAGAGATTGGGTCAAATGCAGCCCTGATAGATTTTCTATTCTTCAGAAATTCCTCAGTGATGAATATCACTGTCTCTCCTCTTTCATCACTGCCTACTTAAGACAAAAATACTGATATCATGGCAAGTATTGAAAGGTTTGATTCCTCATTTAGGAGAGGGCATGAGAAAATGCCATAAAAATTAATAACAGTTCAAGGTACACAAAAGAATCTTGAGGGTTGCTGTGTTTTTTTTTTTTCCCCTAGTGCAGGTACTATCCTTACCCATAGAAATCAGTATACAAGCTTTGTGAAAAACTTGTCTAGATTAGATGTCACTCCAGTTCAAAAGCCCTGATAAACCACTGGATAATTTATAAGGAAGGTGCTTACCAGCATTTTACTCCTCTCATACCTTCTCAGAACTAGCAAAATTCATTTAGGCTTAACAGGCCCTAAAAACCAGCTGCATTTACATTTTTGGATCAGCCCCATCAACCCTTACAGACATCAGCAGGGTTCCTGCAGCACTGAAAAGGTACACCAGCAAGGCAAGAATTAGAAGGCATTGGAAAGAAGGGATATTTTTAGGCTAGAGTCACTGCCACAACTCATGCAAATTCCCAGTTTCTTTGGTGTTAGCATGAATATTTATTCAAGCATAATGCCCATTCCTGAAAACCAGTTTTCCCATGTCATGTAAGGATTGCCAGTTGCAACCTTCACACTGAAAACCGATCTCATTTTAGGTTATTAGATGAGGATCCAGTCCTCTGCAGTGTTACTAGGGATTTCTTTACTACAATATGCATTAATACAAGAATACATCCAAAGGTCCATTCATCTTGCTTTACAGATGGGTTTAGCTGACAGCTATGAGCCTGACTTTTATATCAATGCATCCATCCCAGTACCACTTCAGGCAGGCTTCCCTGTAAAATACGCCCATCATTGAACAGCTGCAGAACAGTTTAAATGCTCTTATCTACTCACTTGAAGTCCCCCAGGGCAAACTGTTCCCTGAGATGATCTTTACCCTTCTCCTGAATCTAATGCACTGAGACTCTGGCATTATGGCCAGAGACTGGTGTGACTACAGCAATAATTACCAGTTCAGCAAATAAGCTTCTCATTGCAAGCACTGCAAGGGCTAAATACAAGGCAAGAACCACCTAGAATCATTGTGTCAGCAATTCTCAAAGACTATTTTAAATGCTATCAAGTTTAATAAAACTTTTACAACAGAGTACAGACTGTACTTGGTGTTCCTTTGAAATTGATGGAACAAGCCAATGTTTCCAGGTTTGTAGGCATAACATGTATTAAATTATAATAAGAAAATAGCTATTTAAAATCATGAAATGAAAGACTACAATATACACTTAAAGGTCAACAACTGCGTGAGTTTTCTTATTATATATTTTAACTGAGAAATACTGGGAGACAAAGGAGCTCTGGCACCATACATGTACAGCTGCACGCCACTGCTATTCCCTGCTCTGACTTGGACAAGGAACTACATACTGTTACAGGATGGCCCTGCTTCACCTGACCCTCTTGCAGGACTCCCTTCACCTATCAAGATGGTGACTTAACACCCTTTAAATAATTTCCACTCTATGTATTACATATAGATGGAGCTTTTGTAGCTGCCATAGGAAGGTCACACTGAAATCCAGTGATTTTATTCCATCTCTGCACTATCCTTTCTTCAGAAATTCCATTAAATCAATTTAGCACCCCCACCCTGATTTCTTGTCTGCAAATGTGGAAGGTTAATATGTCTTTTACAGGGGAAGGGAGGCTGTATTAACTAACATTGCCAAACAGAAACAGAGATGATCAACAAAGAAAAGCCAATGAGAAAATACCCAGATGAAGTGGAAACTTCATGGAGAGACTGGAAAAATGTGATCTAGGTTTTGGCTTTTAAAAGCATTTTAACATAACAGCATTAAAACATTTTTATTTCTCCCCAAATACATTAATTTAAAAATCAAACTTGAACAAGGAAAATAATAAATATAGTTGTTTGTTTGGGGTTTTTTTGAAGTGCCATTGCAGGTCTCATTCCATATTCTAGCCTCTTCACTTAAACTGAGTAGATATTAAGAAGGATTAAACAGGACTATTTTTTTTTTTACCAAGACTTAGAGCAATGTATCTTCCTGGATCCACACAATTATTGCAACCATTTTTCCCCAATTCATAATATAAACCCCATTACCATAGCACACACCAATATATACTTCATGATATAGACCTACCTAAGTTTCATCGACCTAGAAATCTTCATTAATGCTTCCTTCTCATCTGTGAATATATACATATATATTGTGTATGGAGCCTGATATAAATCCATTGACATCTCTGGAACACTTCAATAGAAAGTAATTTGCAACCTTATACCTTCAGGCTACTAATCAGCTTCTGAGCATTAAATTCATCTGGCTTCAACAATATACAAAAAATACAAAGAGGCACTCTTCCAGTATTCATCAAATATGTAAACTACAACCTAGAAACACTATCACAATGCACAAATCCAGGTGTTTAATGCCATACGCTGTAGAATTGGCACAACTTTGAAAAGCACAGCTGTGATTAGGATATAATTATCTTATGCAAGAAATCCATTTCAGAGCTATAATTCTTGGCTGCTAGTGACAGGAACAGATTTTTATTATTTTCCACTCACCTTTATTCTGCAAAGTCTGTGCAGCTATAAAAGAGTGATTTGGATTCTAGTCTGGCTCAGAGATCTTAAAGATTTTTTTGGTAACTGAGTAACAGCAATTTTTTGTGAAGAACCTAGCTTTAATTTTGGATCTCGGATTGATGGAACAGGGCTGGCAGCAAACACACCTATAATTTATTACTGGATACATACAGTATGAAAGTAACTGGAAGAAACAGGGGTGCCACAAATATTTGCAAGCTCCACAGCTGATCTGCGTTGAGATCTTATGCCTCAAGCATTTCATCACATCAGAAAGACACTATAACATCAGAAAATAATTCTTCTGTATGAATGCAGCAAAACTTGGACACAGGCTACCTGCTGAACTAGCTTGCATGGTATATTCTGCATAGACATCTGTAGAAACACACATGTATGCCATATGGATATTTGTATTTTCACAGCCTGTTACCGACTGAATACAATTGCAAAATTGCAGAAGAGCCATATTGTCAGAATTGGCTCGAGGGAGGCAAAGATGTGGCTATGGAGATATAAATCTCCTTCCATCACAAGAATTTTCTTTTGACACAGAAGAAAAAAAAAGCACCACACAAAACAACCCCCCCAAAAAAGAGCTATCCTGCATGAAGAATCCTTCCTCAGCACAATACACCAAATATGACTAAACCCCCTAAACTTTAAAAGATTTGTTATTATAGTGACTTAAAATATTTAAACAATCTCTCTTGGTTTTTTCTCCCCGCTAAATTTTGAATGCAAGAGGTGAAATAAAAAATTATCCAAAGATACTTCAGGATTTAAAAATCACAACCCATATATATGGGCTGTATCATTTGCAAAGTCTAGAAATTAATATTAAAATCTACTTCTGAGAAAATTAATGTCTATTTTAAAACCATTTTTTATATTTGGTATGTTTAATTTAAAGAATGTAAGCCTGCAGACAAGATGAATTTTCTGGTATTTTAGTCATAAAATTATATGACTTACAATTCACAAAATGGTTAAATAGCATTCATAAATTTAAATAATGACAGTCTAATAATTTAGATTGTCCTAAAACAATACCAAAGGTGAGCAAAAATAAAATACTTCATCTGGCTTTTTTAATTAAAATCTGCTACATTGTAATTTTAAAAATGAATTTTGAATTAATAGACTCAAATGTATCTGCCAAAAAAATCTTTCAGTCTTATTGACTAAGACTGATTCAATTCTGCCGTGGGCTCTTGCCACAAGAGAAGAGCTGTACTGGATTACACAGCACTATTGAGACATCTTCTTTAAATAGGTATTTTAAAAAGTCATGATCCCCTTTTCCACTAGATGTTCTCTGTAAACATTTGGGAAATGAATCACTCAGTAGCCACAGACTATAAGAAGAAAAATGCACTCATAACTTGGAAGAAAATAGCTGTGTTTCTTGAAAGAGACAAGGTGGCTTTCTGTAAAATGAAAGCACAGCTTAAAAGATATGTTAGATCCATGGAGATCTAATGCATAAGGATAAATTTACCCTCCGTGTAAAGAATCAGCACAAGATTTACCCAGTGATTAGCCATGATAAAGTGGCATATTACAGATTGAGGTAGGACATAATTGAATCATGGGTATTATACTGGCCCTCTCCTCTTAGCATTAACATTACCATATAGAGCCCACAGAGGATCAACACCAAAGTTACACCTTCTGAATTGGCCAAAGTGAGAATAACTATGCTGCAAAATAACCCTTTCTAGACCCACTGTATCACTTTGCTCCCTCATTAATTGTGTTTACACTTCTCAAACTGTATTTCACAATTCTTTTCCTGAGCTGAAGTCTCTAGAACTGGTTTGTCAGTCAATTGTGGGAACTGTGTACAGAGAAAATTGATCAAAGCACTCCAGGAGTAATGGCACTGAGCTAGGCTACCTTCTGTTCACAGGTCACCTAGAGGTTTTAGCCAGTGGGTCACACAACAAAACACACAACTTACAAACCTTTCCCACTTCTTTAACAAACCCTGGCTAAAAGCACCAGTGTGCTAGAGTTGAGGAATTGCATGAATATATATGGCAGAAGACTTGGAAAGTAACCTGAATTATAAACGCATGGAAACACTACAGGAATGAAAATTCCTACTTTCTAAACTCTAAAGTGCTGGTTAGCTGGAATAGGGATATTCCACAGAGAAGTAAGCTTGACTGGTTTATTAACTCAAGAAATTTTTGCTCTCAAAAGGTGACTAGAAATCTCCAACCAAATAAATCTCCAGTCAACTTTTACTGTTTCTGTACCTTCCACTAATTCTTAACGGAAGAATTAGAGGAAAAGATGCACTTTGTTTTAAATGGTTCCTTGTCCTCTCTTTTTTATTTCCTGCTAGCAGAATACAGAGGAAAAAAAATGCAAATTAATTATGAAAAATATTATTTCCCTGTGATTTTTTAAGCCTCATTAAAAAATCCTCAATTCCCACCAATTTTATAATACAGTAACATTTGTTTTGAGACTGTCTCCTCCCCAAAACAGAGAAAGTGCCAGTAAACCAGGTTCAAACTTTGTATTAATCAAAATACCTCTGAGTTCAGCAATTATTAAACCCAGAGATAAATGTGGAAACTGAGATGTGTACAAATTTGCTTGACATGCCTCATGGTCCAGTGCATTAATTAGAGCCTGACAAGTTTATGGGAAGTATTCTCTAAACATTACGAAAGCTCACATTAGGAGAAATTTATACAGACAATATGGCATTCACAGCCTGAAATAGGAACAGGGGCTGCTGGAGGAATGAGTTAGACTCAGTAGCTATAAAACTATCTGGGAATGTTTAAGTCAA
This sequence comes from Hemiprocne comata, assembly GCA_020745705.1. Taxonomy (NCBI): domain Eukaryota; kingdom Metazoa; phylum Chordata; class Aves; order Apodiformes; family Apodidae; genus Hemiprocne; species Hemiprocne comata. Next base: position 4,372,468 of record CM036598.1, on the reverse strand, counting down.
GAACCATGATTTGTATCTGTAGAAAACATGAGGGTTGGAGGTAGATTTCTAGATTCAGTCTGTAAATTGTACAGGAAATTATCTCCTGTGTGCAAGGCTGTTCTACTAGATACTAATCATGCCCTCGGGTTTTGGATGTGAAAACATGCAAGTCTTTTCTGGTAGATGTCTCCTCTCTCCCTTTCTCTGTGCTACCCCCCCTACTTCTTTGTGGGTGGGGTCGAGTTAGAGTACACTTGAGAATTTGAAACTTCCAGCCATCTTCAAATAAGGAAAAAAAACACCACCAAACCAATGAGGGAAAAACATGAATTACGATGAACGAGAAATTGACTGCAGCAAAGTTTTCCCCATAGCAGGAGACTGGTAAATGTTGGGAAAACAAGTCTTTGTAATTATTGACACTTGTGCTGGAGCAAATCTAAGCCAAACCATTAAGTTGCTCAACCACAGAGAGACGATTAAAATTGTTTTGAGAATCTGGCTGTGTTTTTCTTTTGGAAATTAAGGTGAGATGGAAAATGGAGTTTACGCCTAGATGTTCCACAAAAGACAAGCTAAAATTCATTTTTAAGTTCATGAAGAAGAAAGGGAAGATACAAAGGCCACTGCATTATTTCTGTGGTTATGAAAACCTAAATTGAGTGTATTATTTTGCAATTAAACATGAGGCATTTCTTCATTATCCTTGTAATTAGAATGTTGAGAATATATTCAAGGGCAGGATTCTCAGAAACAGCAATTTCCAGTAAAATACCATCTACATAATAAGAATGCCAATTCACAAGGGAAAAAGGCAATATTGAATTTCCATGATCTTTTTAAAAAGTGTCAACTTTTTCTCTGAAAGACGCAAAATAGGACAAATTACCTCCAGACGAAAAAGAGAAGTTTTCTAGTCACCAAAAGTGAAATTAGTCATTTCAGAGGAGGAGAAAAAAAACCCCAAACCCAAAGATTTCCCAATATCGTCCTTCTTAATTGGGATAAAAAAAAGTTTAACTGCACTGAGCTAATAATCTTTTTCTTGTGCCATGTTCTGCCTTTATTGCTACATCTTGTTCTGATTTTGGTTTCATCCATTCCTGTTTCCAAATGACCATAGCCTTCATATAGGCTTGCCATGCACCAGATCCCATCTGTCTGTGACCTTGAATAAACAAGGGGCCTTTGATGTTCTTATGCACTTCAAACCACTTTGTCATTTCCAATGATATATGAGCCACACTGTAGTGACATGCAGTCATTATTGGTTTGTGGAAGTGCCTTCCTGCTTCTTCTCTTGATGTAAATTTACCATAGAACAAATTTACTGTAATCTTTGTGTTAACTTGTGCTTCCCTAAGGAGTGAGAAAGAGGTCAGCAAAACAGCAAAGGGAGGGTGGAAATAGAAATCCTGCACATGCAGCATCCCGACAGCCAAAACCAAGAGTCTGTCTCTAGAAGAAAACCAAACCAAGCAAACCCCATCCAACAACCTAACTGATGATCAGAATGACAATTTCTTGAAAGCAAATATTACAAGGAAATTGTTAAGTGATGGACAGATTTACACACCCCACACAGCAGCTTTGTTGTGGCCTTGTGTCTTCATCCTATTACATTTCAAGGCTGCTGTTCAAGGCTGTTGGGTTTTGGCACTGTCAAAATGAAGCAGAGATTATGTGGTACCATATGTCAGGCAGCTGAAGTAAAGGATTCCTGGTGTAACATGCTTGCCTTTCCCTTCTGGAGGGAGTATTAAAACCAGGAGAGGTGGGTGTTGCAGTGCAGGGTGGGATGGGGTGTTTTTACTCTTGCCCCAACACCTCAGCAATCCTGCTTGCACCTCTGAAGTCTAATGTCTGGATGTTTCTGCTGCTGCCAAATGCAAAAAAGGGTTCATTTCCTTCAAGACAAAAAGAAACACAAAGCAAAACCCTTCAGCAATTATTTTTTAATGTAAATGCATGTTTATTTCATGCCCTCAAGCCTTTTAGTCCTGGTTGGTTGTGACAAACATTCCACAATAGACACTTTAAAGTCTGCCATATGTGCCAGTGCTAAAAAACACACAGCAGAAGACATAACACAATTAAAATGAAAGACGACAACAACATGCTGCTAATGGTTTTAAATTATTACATTGTAGAATACTTACTGGTACAGCATGGAAGAGCTATCCCCACAGCTCTACACAAACCTGTGCTCCATCAATAAACTAATCTTTATCATGTAATACACTGGTTTTCTGTTACAATGATGTTTGTGTTAAACACTCCAGCATCCTGTAACTACAGATAAAGGAATGACACAGCTACACACCAATTATCTCAGATCTCTGCTTCAGTATATGATAGATGTTCATGGTCCACATCCTCAGTCAGTATCCACTGTGGAGGCACCATTGATGGACTTCTAAGATTGCAACAAGATCAGCTGCAGGCACGGAGGTGCCCAGACTGTGAGGACTTGAAGTAACTTACAGAATAACCCATTTTCAGGAGCAATCTGACTGAAATAGCATCTGAGATGCACCGTGACTTAGCTCACAGAGGACCCTGGAGGCTGCAAGTTGCAGCCCTTGGTATGCAAGTTGGCTTTCAGTGCTGGCTGAGTTATTTTACCACCATGTTCCAGTTTTCTCTGTAGATCCAGTACAAACGGGTGTCCTCAACAGACAACAGTATTTCAAAAAGGAGATTTTGGCAACTGAATGATGTCAGTAGCTTTTGTAAAAAAGTTTCGTATGCACAAACCAAGTGCACAGGAATAATCAAAAACATTTTCCTAGCTCAGCTAGAAGTAACAGTGCATTGCAATTAACTTGTTTCTATAGCATGAAACTTAAACCTCTCAATGTCTGTTCTTTCTCCTTCTGGGTTTTTGGGGGCTTTTTGTTTGGGATTTTTTAGGTAAAAAAAGGAAAGGAAACACAGGAACATTCCAAAACAACCTAGTGCCAAGTAATTAAGAGCTCTCCTGGGGTCTAAGAAAGTCAGGTTCAAGTCCTCTCTCTCCCCTATTCCAGCCTCATGCCCTTGTCACCCATGTCTGCTTCTAGGTAGCTCACTGATCTTCATACAAGTGGCAAAGCTAGTATTTTCAAATGCAGATTTTTAAAAGTCAGATCTCAGCAATGTGGAGCTCTAGCTGGTTTTAACAGATAATGACCTCTGAAGAGCTTAAATTTTGAAAGAACTGGGGAGATATATTGTATACTCTAAAAATGGACTACAAAGAACTCCTTTTTCTGACTTTTCCCTTATGCAATACCTGTGCTTTATAAATATTTCAGGAAGAGTTTTCAATGCAACTTAAAGATATTGCATTCAAGAAAGACAAAAACGATAAAAAAATGTTAATGTTGTCCCTTTATACTACTGTCACAGCTAGTAGAAGTAGCATATTTTTCCTCATCCAACTCAATTTTTATTTATATTTACATAACTATAACTAAGCATGTTAACTGTAAAGACATATCAAGCAGCTCAGGAAAGTTTTTATAGAGTAAGAATTTTACAGCTACATGGAAAGATTTTCATGCAAAGCAAAAGTTTTCAATATGGCTTCTGGCCATCCTTCCTTCCCCCTTCTCCCAGACTTAAATATTTTTAAATCAAAATGAAAACATATACACACTTGTCTTCAGGTTAACGTCTCAAAAGGAAGAAGTTGTAAATCCCATGAAAGAGACAAGACTCTATGAAGCTTAACCACTCTAAATTATTGAAGCATTAGAGCAACTTTGGATTTTTAAGCAGTCGCAGAACACATTTGTAAGGAATATTAGCTCAGTTTTAATGAAGAAGAAATTGTACCTCCAATGTCTTGTTGGTAGCTGGGATCCCAGCAGTCAGGCTTGTCTAAGAGCACATAGGCAGTCTGCACAGACACCATGCTGGGTTCCTGCATGAAGCAAGTGCCATGGTCACTGGCCCACTCTTCCTCCCCAAAGCTCAGTAAGAAGTTAAAACACATTTCTCTTGTTGACAACTGACAAACTTTTCCCTGTCAAAGGTCAGCCTCTGCAGGCTGAAACCCAGCTGGGAACCTACGCAACTACAAAACTCGTGGCTGTGTTCTTAAAAACTGATCATGCATAGGAGTACTTGCTACCTGCAGTTTCTTGGACAGTGTCTCCTCTCCCTCTTAAGTCATGTTTAAACCTATAAACTTAATGATATTGTTTAATATATTTCTGCTGAAGATGATGAGAAAGCTGATTCATTGCCTTAACAACCAGATCTTCGACAAAATACTATCACTGAAAGGAAAAAAAAAAAGTCACCAATATCACCAATGTTTTCCAGCCCCTAATCCAATTCCACAAAACAGGGCATTTGTATGAAAAACACAGCAGCCAATACTTTGTTCTCCACTAGCTGGAGCTAAGGGAAACATTTAGACCTCCCTCTGACAGTCGGGGGTGGAAGCCTGAAGGCAAAGCGATGGAGACAGAAAGGTTTCTGCTGGTTTACATCTGACACACCAGAAAGTATTTGTTCCTTCTGCTCCCTCTGCAGAGATGGATGTGCCAATATGAATACGTGAATCTGGAGGAAAGCTAAAAAGCTGCAGAGCATTTAACAGTTTGTCAAAACTGAAACATTATGCTGAGACAGCTTTCTTCCTAAAGCACCTCCTAACAGGGTCACTTGGGCTTCCATGAGTTCACCTGGCTGACCCTGCCATCCCACGAGACACGGCTGCTGACCTGGCCATGCCGCAGCACCAGGACAAGCTCACGAGTTCCTTCACAGAGGGCTGAGAAACCTGCAGCTCCCAGAGCCCCCACCCATGTGTCAGTGCATGGGTGAGCCTGTCAGACAGCAGAGAATTTCAAAACTTGGGGATTATTCCCAGACAAATCTCAGGATAGCTTTGCCACAAAGCAGAGTTAATTCTAGAGCCAAACAGAGAAATGAAATAGTCTAGGACATAGGAATGCACTGAGTAGGAGGGACTGACATCACTGTTAGCACTCTAGTCCTTCAACATCCAAACTTTAATTTATAGGATTGTTTTTCCTCTACACCTTTATCCTGATTTATGGCTCAATGTTAATGATGTATAATGGCAAAACATAAGTTTTAATCCAAAAACACTGTCAATACTAGCACCATTTTATGTAACTGAAACTGACTTCCACATAGTTGTTTGAGATCTACACTTGAACAAATTTTGTATTAAGTGAGAGGAAAAATTACTCAAGACCCCTTCTGGCTGAAATAATACATATAAGTCCCTGTAGCCTCTAACAAAAGTTTGGTAGTCTAGCTGAAAAAGTGCTTTCTTTATTCTGCAGTTGGTGAGGACAGATATTGCTAGGTTTATGCACTTTTTAAAAAACATTTCCATGAAAGGGGCATTGCTAGCCTGAAAATCACATTCTGAGTAAGCAAGCTTCACCTACTCTAGTTAAAGCAAAACACCTCAAATTAATAGCAAAGACAAGAAGAAAAACATTTTCTTAGTCTATTCCTTTCCCAGCATTTCATTTATAGTCAGATCTACTCTGCTCTCCTGGAACATCTCTTCACTTCTGTCTTCCTAAAAAGAGATTTTTAAACACCACAACATTCAAATAGCTTTATCTAGATCTTAACTGAGCACAGCATTATCATCCCCTTCCTCCTCTTCTTATTAGGGCTGGCCTGCAGTATACGCTTGGCTTAATGTTTGGCTTAATTGAGATCCTATATTTTGTGACTGCTAAAATGAAAATTTAATGTGGAGCACTCTCCTACCACTATTGTCTTCGTGCGCAGACGGCAGAGGGAAGAAAAGGGAGTCACCAGAAAACTCAAACCCATGTAAAGTACTTGGACCAGTGACTCTGAAAAGAGTTTGCTGTTTGTAGCACACTATTTCTATGTACCCCTATTTGGTTGCCTTTGCCAAGGAGCTCTGTGATGCAGGGCTGTGCATTCATCTTTGTTTCCAGTGACTTGAAATGCCTTGCCTGGTGTTATCTGCTAGTCTGAGATTAAAACATACCTCGAATATCTACCTCCCAATCTGTGTAGCAGATGCAAATGATCTGGATTCACAGTTCTGCCAGACATGCACAGCTCCTACATAATGACTTTACCAGGCTATTTTAATAAAGCTGTTTTCAGAATTATCAGCTCCTTTCCTGATGAATTAACAATTCTTCACTGAATGAAATCATGGCACACATTTTAAAAAATATCACTCCCCTCATGCATATTTAGTGACTGTTAGAAAACGTTTGTTGTCCCTAATGCTGCATTTAGTTTCATTCTCCCTCAAGACTGTCCTTGCTTCTCTAGACTTCTTTGCAGCCTTGCACCAATGGGCATCTGTTCTGTAGCGTGATTATACCCAAAACCAAACGTTCCTGGAGTTTTAGCCCCTTGGCAGAAAGTCAAGAATGTAATTTAAACACCTCTTTTCCAAAGTTCAAGAGAGCTGGCTGAATTAATTATCAAATGAAATCTCACTGTGCATTGTCTAAATCATCTGAAGCAGATAACTGAGAAGGGCAGGAGATTCTCTGATACAATGTGCATAAAACCACGCAAAAGTCCAGTAAATTTATGAAGGAAGTTTCCATTAAGCTTTCATTTTGTTTGCATGGCCCAAATTCAGCAAGACATTGAAGTATGCACTATGCAGAGTCAATTTGTGGTCTGAAAAAGACCTAATATCTATGAAAATTAACTTGGATGAAACAAAAAACCCCACACAGACCTTTAAATACCTTTTTTTAGAAGAGGATACATCTGAAGTATGGCTGCTGAAATGTTCATATAACAAGCAAAGACCTAAGAACTGTAATGTATGTTTCAGACAAACCAGAAATCCAGTGCTCAGAAGAATAAACATTCATAAACTCTGCAATCTAATTTTATACAGCAACAAAAATGTACAATAAATTGCACAGTCCTATTGATCCTAATACCACTGGCATTGCCCCAGCAATTGATTTAGTCATTTGATCAGCTGGAGAAAGGGATGGGGAATACAATATTTTAGTGGACTTCATAAATTCAAAGCCTCAGCTTTCAAGTCCAACCAATAATACAATAAAACAGAGATCATAAATGGAACAACTAAAGTTTTGTAATTACAACATGGTTTATAACGTAATAATTTGCAAGTGGCAGGCATGTTTGATTTATGCAAGATGCAAAATAATATATTGTTTATCAGAGCTGCAGCAATATATGTTCTAGATAAATATTCAGAACAATCAAGTTGTGCATCTCAGCCTCTCCAAATGGTGACTGCTTGCCTGGCATCGTTGTCCAAATTAGAGGGCTTGTTTTAGAAGTGAAACAGATCTATTTCCCATCTTCCTTCTACAGATTTTTGAAGGTTTGTGCATGTTTAGCTATATGGAATGAAATGGAGAGGTTTTTTTTCATTATAGTAGCACCATTAAGTAACTTATAATAAGCACAATATTTAGCATTGCCTGGTCAGTCTGAAAAGGCTTAGCTAATTACAGCAGCATCATTCAGTGGCTCTTGACAGCCTGTCTACAGGCGTGTGTTTGAAGCAGGTAATGGCAGAATAACATTCCCCATGATCCCCATGTATAATTTACCTCCTTACAGGGTGTTTCTGGTTTGGGAGATTGTGTCTCTCTCTCCACCTTTAAATGACAGGGCACAAGGTGCAGGCCCTGACCAGCCTGCCAGCTGTGCTCTACCTCAGTCCTGCCAGTGCTCAGGAGAGGCACTGATGCTGTCCACACCTCCTCTCACTCAGGCCAGAGCTCAACTCCAGCTCTTCTGGAAGAGGAGGGATGTGCTGAGCAAAATATTCTGCCTGAAAATAGCCCTGGAGCAACATAGCCCCTTCACAGTGGCCCATGACTTTATGGCACCACAGCAACTGATGCTCCCCAATCGCATTTCAAGAGACTTTTAACACATGTTCCTGCAGTTCAATTTTTTTTTTTTTTTAATTTTATTTAAACACAATATTTACATTTTATTTAAACACAGCAGATTACTGAAAAGATACCTCTGAGCAGCTCAGGCAATGGATGCTTTTGCTCAGTGTTAGACCTACCCCTTCACTCCACGCCCAGAAACACCATCTGCTGCAAACAGGCCCAGATGAGTCCACACACACCTACCGTAGCCATTGGGACAGAGTGGTCAGAGCACTTTCCAGTTTAGTGAAAATTTTGTGGATACAGAGGCTTTATAAAGTGGCTTCCAATTTGTTAGAGGTAAGACTTTTAAATACAGTGAGAACAAAGAAGCTGCATGCCACTCAATAAGGCTGAAAAGCCTGCCAGCAAACACCATGGCTTTCAGGAGACCATTTTGATTCATTCAGGCTTCATACCAGAGGCTCCTGAGCCAAGGAAACACATTCAACTTGCTGTGAACTGGGGATAAGAGAAAAGGGGTCATTATGTCTGGCCACTGATGTCTAGTTGATCTCAGAAAACATATCTGTACTGAGAGAAAAGAAAGCTTTATTCTCTTGATAATAGTACATTCATTTTCATTAGTTCATTTGAAACTTAAGAAAAAAACCACAACCCAACAGCAACAAAACAAAGCACCAGCCTCACAAAATCAGTTTCACTTTGTGGAAACCCCTATAGCTGTCCCCTGAAACTCCTAGAGTCAGTAGAAGCCCAAACTCTCTCACTGCAGCCCAAGACCTAAATCCATCTAAAATTCAAACCCCTTGTTGCAGTGCTCCTAGAAAGCCAATTTTACACAGCACAGATCCACTGTCTTGACCACTACAGAGCAAGAGAATGACTCAAGACACTGCTCTGGGCCAAAGACAGGTTTGCACTTGAGCAGGAGTGAAACTGGTGCAACAGTCATGATTCTGCATGAGTTCCCTCTCTCCTGTTAGATATGTCTGGCTCCTAGAAAACTTCTCCACTATTTACTCTATGAAGCATTCTTACATTTTGGGCAAAAGATCAAACTTCAGACAGATTTTCAGGGGAGACTTATTGGAGAAAGTGACTTAATGCTTTTTTATGCTCCTTCACTGCAGACCCTCTGCAGCGAACACAAGTTGGTAACTCACAAAGGAGAGCTACCACACTGTCCTGTGCCTGCACACAGGCCAGTGGTTAACCAGATAGCAGAGAGCTGGGACAGTATTCAAGAAGCATCCTAGTCCCAAGGCCTCACAACATTTGTTAGCTCCAAATTTATAGCAGCTCTTAAACCAAATGTCATGTATTGCCCAATCTTCTGTGGAAAAGCCAAAGTAAAAATTCCCACATGAGGAAACCAGTCAGTGACGTGAGCTTCCCCGGCAGCACAGGGAATTTTGGGAGGGACTCTCAAAGCCTGGCCTGCTGTCTATTCACAGTGCAGGATAGCATCACATGAAATACCTTCCTGTGACAGCAAGGTCTCATCCCTTTGAACAAAAGGCACCTGCTGCTGCTGAACAGTTCAGCCCAGGGATGGAGGCTCATGTCACTGCAGGCCTGTATGAAACAGCAGCCTGACAAATACCATCAAGTATATGACTTATTTCCATTAGCTGTTACTTCTAAAGAGGTGCTCCCCCCTTTTTTTAAACTTAATTTCTAAGCCTATCTAAAAAAGAAAGCTCCTCTTGAGTTTCATCAGAAATGACTTGGATGATCTTCTGTTAAAAGAATGACTTTTATCCTCATTCAAATACATATTGTATTGGCTTAGAAACATCAAAGAGGCAATGTCTTTACATATTCTATTTCTAAGAAAAGAAAAGGAGTTCTCTCTTTATTAACATTGGTAATGTTGAATCTTATAATGAAAAATGCACAAAAGCAGTATTTTTGATGAATAGGTAATAGAACAGCACTGAATAAGAGAGCATTAATATATTTTTTTCCCAAAGACTCACTCAGATAATGCATCAGGAGGGTTTTGAAGTGAGATGAAGCCACAAGCAAAATGAGGTCGGTGGTCTTCTGCTCTGCCTCTCACAGCCCAGTATTTTTATTGACCTTGAATAACCACCGCACAGTTCAAGCACAGCTATCAACATCTGATTGTCACAGCCCACAGCAGAGGCAGCAGGAGTGCTTTCTCTCAGGCCAGAAGCACTTTGCAGGAGACAGATAATGCTGTCTGTCCACACGAATATGCAAACATTACCTAAGGCCATTATTTGAATTACGAGTGGAACAAACGTAGTGGCATATTACAAGCAACATTTTTGTACCAAATAATACTTTTAGAGTTTTTATTACACCAGCAAGTGACCTGCAGAAGAGGCTGCAGCATTTTCTAGTAGAAAGTGGGCATGTAACCTTTCTGTCTCTGCTGTGTGTAGCACAATAGTGTCTTTGTGATGTTCCCCAGAAAACCTACTTATGCACTTGGATTTTGAACATTCCTCTTTGTCATCTTTCACCATTGTCTTTGAACCACTTTGATAATACAATTATAAAGGGCCATATAAGTAGTTATATTGGAAAACAAAAAAGGAGAAAAAAATTTAAAAATGAAACAGGCATGACATTTGCCTCAATTTTTAATTATTTATAGACAATAGAAATTATAAAAATCTAATATTAATTTGAAAAAAATAATTGCCTCCGTTGAATTCTGAGGGGATTTCTGTTGAGGTGTGCAAAAGGGATGTCATAGGAAAATACCCTGTACCAGAATAACAGTCCAATAAAATTTTCACACCTGGAAAATACGTTTGTATGTACATACAAAAAAAGACGTTACTTTATTCTTCAAAACATTTTCATTAGGCCTTGTGATTTCAAAAAATCCCAATGTATCACATGTGGAAAAAACAAGAAAATTTCTGCAGTGATCCCTTCACACCATTTTCTTTGCTTATCTGGCTTTACAGAAATGGAAATTTATATTTGGGAGTGATGTAAATTGCAGGAGTAAACCTATTCCATCTTAAGTCTTCCCTTTTTCCTTTATTTATTTTATAATAAAAGAAAGAAGTGTGTCATAGTAACAATACCTTGGAAAAATGAAGATGTGCTGGGATCAGAGTTTGAATGGGAGAGTAAGTCTCTATGCAGAAGTGGCAGATGAAGGGTAAGGATGTGTTAGAAAAAGGACAGCATGAAAGAAAAAGCAGAGCAGCATTAGTATATCATTGAGGGGCACTGATGAAAGACTGTTCCCTCACTGTATTCATCCTCATGAATCTCCTCCTCTCTCACACAAATGTATTTTCCACAGAGGAGGATTTAATTTACATCTCTATTCAAGACCCAGTAGTATGCTTATTTGTCAGTTTCTCCCTCCATCATGTCTGTGCCTGAAGTATTGCAAGCTAAAACCACAGAACCAGAGCTACGGTCACAGATGGAACCCATCTGAATGCACTGGACAGGTTCTCTTCCCATTGAGATTTCAAATCCTTTTTTAAAGCAATGCTATCATGCTCATTGCATGAACTTGCATAAAATTTGCCTATTCTCCTCCTTCATTTCCTTTTCTCCTGTGTCTGTCTCTTTGTCTGCCTTTAATACATACAACACCCACAGCAAGGACTTTTTCTTTTCAATTCTTGGAGCTTGGCTCATACAGGGACCTACCATAAATAATAAGACAACATTTAATCTGCACTCAATCACTGTGATCTATGGAATAGCAACGTCTTGTTTGAAGTGTGGTATTACTTTTGGAAACAGCAAACAAGAAGCTAATTATTTTTGTGTTTGTACCTGTCACTCTTTTTCCTATGGATTGAGCCACTGCCTCAGCCTGCTGACTTTGAGCTTCAGAGAAACAAGAGACCTACACGGCTGAACTGTGTTAGAGGAAAAAAAAGTTCAAACAAAGAGAAACAGTAAATCTACATGTCTACAATATCTGATGTAGTGGCTCAGGACATGGATGTAATACTAAGTCACATAGGGAAGCAGTGGCATTTTGGTGATTATGGAGTTCAAAAGATGTCCACAGTCAATCAAATTGGAATTAACAAATGGAGTACGAACTGCACAGGGATATGTAAGTGAGATGAGAGAAGAAGAGAAGAGTACTGGGATTAGGAGCTAACTCATATCTTCAGTAGGCTCACAGGGTTTGGAACAGCTGCTCTAATTCCTACATGAGAATAAACACTTCAGAGATGGGAACAGGAAAGCAGAAAAAAGAACTAACCATGAAAAGCAAGGGAGGCAGCAATCATTCCCTCTGCTTTTAAAATATAAACCATCAGCAGGAAAAAGTTTCTAAAGCTACTTTCGAAACCAAGAGTCATAACAGCTCCCTGTGCTGTCATTAACAACGAAAGATTTGGTCTTAAAACAGACTAGAATTTTCTTAACAATTATTCAACTCTGCTTTTAACGTGCAATAAAAGATATGAAAACAGAATTTGCACTTGAGATGTTACAGAGCTGTGAAAAATTAAATCAAATGGGAAACAGCCAGAAGTGTTTCTTATATTTGTGTGTACACTTGTACGTTCCAAAGCACAGCACACTCCATGACAGCAAAGAAGCTTGCGTGCCACGATGAAGGATTTATGAAAGTAAAGTCATGCCTCCCCTGAGGCTGGAAAAGACTGCATTTTGCTCCAACGTGCATCCTTCAGTTTCCTCAGCTTTGGGATTCCACACCAACAATAATATATAACCCAAGATCCACATTGACACCAAAACACTCAAGTCCAAGAATAATCACCACATCACAGATTCACACAGAGAACAATATTTGTCTCAGAGAGGAGAGTGTGAATAACTGAAGCATTGGCACAGGCAGAGGAAGCCACTCCAGGAACCAGAGTGCAGCCTGCAATCGCCACCCTCCCTGCCTTGCTGTTCCCACCCCTAAGGAGGAGCAGAAACACTCCAGGTTCACAGTTCCTACTGCTCCCTCAATATAGGCATTTCTACAGTGCCTGTGGGATTTGAGTAAACAAAATCCTGCTGTTTTCCTAAATCCTTACCCATTTGTCTAGTATTTAAGAATTAAACTCCTGGAAATATAATTACATCCAAAAGAGATATGAGGTACTCATTGGCAGATGTCCTCTCTGCCTGCTTTGGTCCTGCTGCCAATGAGCATGTGGCAATTCTTAAGAGTGTTTGCCTTCACAGCCTTGCTTTCCAGGGACACATGCCTTTCCTCACTATGCACAAAGTGGAGGAGAAGCTGCAGAACTCACTCACAGTCATGCAAGTGGTCTGCAGCAGGGCTGGGGAGGGCAGCCAGGTCTGGTGGCTACACAGGCAAGCCCAGAACAGACAGCTCCTCTGTTGCTCCTCCAGTTCTGTATGTACTGAGCCTCGATACATGCACAAGACAAGGCACTGCAGATTTTCATTAGAGACTTAGTTTTTAACATCTGTCACCAATTAATACATATTCCTGTCTCCTTTTTAAAAGCATTGGACAGAAGATGCACAACCCATAAATCCTACCTAACTCAAAGATACAGCCCTGTTTAATTATTGTACAACCACAAAGGAACAATTCCTGAAATCCTTTAACTGAAAAGAACACGTTATAGCCACAAGGGCAACACCATGATGTGAACTCTCAATTGACAATGCCAACTGCATGGAAAGAGAAATAACTTATAACAGTGCAGAATGAGGCATAACCACACAGAGAAGAGCACGGAAATAGAGGATAATTTACAAGAGCATTTACAAGAATATTCAAGCTGACTAGAACAAATCTCATTTCCCTTCTCTTGGCACTCTTCACTATACCACCACCTTTGCAGTGGGAGATGTGGAAGGTACAGGGGGGTGGGTTGGACAAGGTCACCCCTAACACTGTTGTGGGCTTGGCAGGTCCAATCCTTGGCAGGTCCTGTTTCCAATCCGAAACAGGCATAACCAGGCTTACCACCATCACCCTGTTGACCAGCAACAAAAGTTTCAAATATAAGCTTTTGGGTCTTCCAACTTTCTCTGCAATAACTACCTTCACATTATTATTAATATTGTTATGAACAGAAAGTTGGAAACAAACAGAAAGCTGGAAACAGTGATTCCTGCTTTGGCTGTACTCACTGGAGACAAAACTAAGGGTTTCTGTAATGTATAGATTTAGGTAAGGGATGTTTTCAATTTCTTTCTTCAAACTTTCAACACTTCCTTCCTGTGTGATGTACTCTAGGTGACCCTGCCTGGCAGGGGGGTTGGACTAGATGATCTTTTGAGGTCCTTTCCAACCCCTAAGAGTCTGTGATTCTGTGATTCCTTCTAGTCAGAGCTTTTTCTCCCAAGAAAGACAACAGCAGCAGTACTATGAATTAGTGGTCAGTTCTGACAAGACAGAAACATTTAGGATTCTAACTCTGCTTACACTTTATCAACAAATATTTAATGTAAAGATAGGAAAGTAACTGCACTGACTGAAGGCTGTAATAAGTTCTACTGCTTATCCAGACAGCTGCATATTGCACAGCTTGAGTGCAGGAACTCAGCTGCAATTTCTGTCCCTCAGTCACTGCGAATGGAAGTGCTGTGCTGTAATTTTCCGATATTTCAGCAGCATCTAGAAACACCAGATGTGGTTTAAGTCCAGTGAGATTACACCAAACACAGTCCTTTTGAAAAAGACCAGTTGCCTTCATTCAGCTGCCCAGGTTTTGGTGACATGTAGTGTGAAAGTTGCTCTCAGCCTCAGAGACTCACTGCTCAAAAAAAATGTATCTTGGTTTTGTTAGTGTCTTTTCTTTTTTAAACAGAAGAAAACCAAGGTACTGCACATGATTTTACAAGATTCAGCAGAAATAAACCTCTGATTTTGTGAGGCTGAGGCCACTGCTTAACCACACCATATATCCCCCACCTTCCTTCAGTTATGGCATGGGCTGCTGGTAGATCAACAGTTTTTGTTACCTGCAATGCCCTGCTATGACAGCAAGCAATAGTGTCCCTCTTTCCATGCCACCAGTGACTGTGTGTAGGGGTTACTGTGTGTCAGCTGGGACAGTGGCTGCCAGCCACACAGGGTGAGGGCTGGGCACCCCAGCCAGCGTGGCAGCCATCTGCATGGCCTGGGCCACATGTCTCAGTGGGAGTGACCAGGAACTGCAGGGACAGAAAGGGATGGCACCACTATCTGGAGTTCAGAAAGCCAGAATAAATCCCACCTGGATTGTAGTGTTAGTATTGCCTTTTCTTATCAGATTACTAATAATTGCCAGAGTCCATCCACAGTGAGCTGGCAAAAAAAAATTTCAAGTATATAATAAGTAGTCAATTTGATTCCCCAAATGCCACCATTAATCTAATACCTGCATACCACACCCCGTCTTATAGAACATCACAAAATAAGGACACACTATGAAATCCCATATACTTGCTAATCCATCCAATTACTGAAAAATAACACATTAGGTCACATGAATATCAGAAACCAGAAGAATGCTGTGTTAACTGAAATTGCCCATGGTTCATTTCAAGCTTTCTACATTGCACAATATGGAGATGGGCTGAGGTCTGTATTGTCTGGATGATCCCTGGACCAATAAAGGTGGCTCTTCCAAGACATTTCTGTGTAACTCAGTCTAGCCTGAAAAGTTCCAAGTTTCATCCTGGCTGACCTCCGGCTACACAGATTCAGAGGGGACACAAATACTAGATTTAGATACATGCAGAAAACTATGCTGATCAAGTCTGAAAAAATCTCAGGACCCCAAACTTCTCAGATCTGCTGGGAAGTTTTTCAGCACTTAAATAAGTTTAGCTTGAATCCAGCATCCTTCTATATCCCCAGAGGAAAGCACTTCTACAGCACATCTGATCTGCAAGGACAAAGGCAACTTCAGACAGCAGGGGAAAATGAAGGGGCTTACACCTCACAAGAAAAACTCCTTTCCTTGAAATGGTTCAACCTCAGGAGCTCAGTGCTGAGCAGTGACTTCTCTGCACCTCCATCATGCCACCTTTTAGCCCCACACTTTTGAATGTTGCCTGTCTGCTATTATCACTGCAATACTTGGAGGCAATGAGTTAGGCTTGGCTGTGTTACCCAAAATACAATACTGCAATCATCAAGTCCATCAAATGATTATTTGGGACTCCTTAATTGGTTTTAGCAGCTGTGAGTACCAGAAATTTTACTTTTAATGAATTAAATGACAAGTGTTGCATTTTCATTGACCCCTAGAATTGGGACCCTAAGAAAATATTCTCCTCGCAGGAATCACATGAGACCATCCCAGTTTCTTCCCAAGAACTTTCCAGTCTCTGGTCTCTGGGAGATTCTGAGATTATTTCCCTCCTATCTGAAGTTATTTTATCTCTCCATTACCAAAGGAAAACACAACATTTCTAAATTGCTGAGAGCATAATTATTATTTGTACTTCGGCAATTCATCACGTACAAGGGAAAAACTTGCTGTTATATTAAGTTATGATGTTTTCATAACTACTTGCCACAGCCAGCAAAAGATGACTTGAAAGAAATTACTTCAGGACACAAAAATGATTTGCTTTTGCTCTGATGATTTTTCAACTTGCCTTCTCTGTAGAAGGGAGCAGGAATACTGTCTTGGTATGCAAACATGGAGCCTAACTCCTCTGTTTATACACATCCGCTTTCTCAGATGGGCAGGGTGCAAACATGCATAATACATATGGGTCAAGTTTGATTACTTAGGAAGGAGGCAATAATGCTGGACTAATTATTTTCCTGACCTGATGGGTAATATTTTATTTAACTCCACACTGGGGAAGCTAAACAGGCTGGCGGGAAAGAGAGAAATGTATTCTCAAAGGGATAATGCAAGTTTATGCAGCACCTTTGATTCTGCATATACCCGATGATTGAGATAATTTCAAAATATTATTTATTCATTATGTTTTTATTTGGGCTCAGAATGCAGAGGTTCCATTTTCTTATTCCCCTCCCCATGCCTAATATTTGTTACAGTTGCATTTTTCAAACCATTTACTGTCTGGAGGGTAAGTAGAATGACACTGCTCGTAATGTGCAAATAAATGTGAAATAAGCTAGTCAGCTCAAGTGGAATGAATTACTGTCACTGGTAAAATAAGGCAAGAGGGAACGGCTGCCTTGGGAGCTAAAAAAGACTCTAGCAGGTACTGCTATTGAGTGACTGGAATAACACTTACTATGATTTATCAAAGACCACTTGAAAGCACTTCTGAGGCATTAAATAGGCATGAAAAGAGGCTTTAGTGGCAACGGGACTATGCCAGAACTGAGTGATTAGGAGACTCAAAAGCTTGACCCCAACATGCAGCCTATGAACAAGGGATGCCAAAACCTTCAAAAAGTTGTGGAAGAGAGTACAGAGCACAGTCAGTTCTGAAGAGGCAACCATAGAGCTACTGGGTCCCCATTATGGAAAGCTGATAGCCTAACTATGGAGAAAGAAAAAAAGCCAGCCCATGAGTACTACCACAGCCACGCACCAGGCCACTAGAAAACAGCTTTGGGTAGGAATAATCATGGAAATGAAAAAATACTTAAAATATGTTCTGTTGCAACATCACTATGGTTTTACCAAGACAATTTGCTGCACCCACAGTTTTCATTGATCGCCCACAATGAGGACAATGCCCTGGTGGCAACCTGTGGCAGTGCCCTGCAGCCATGCAAGCCATCCTTACTGCTCAAGTCTTGCAGCACCTGGTGTCCCAGCCTCTGACTTCAGAGGAGGGAGGCATTCTCACCCACTTCACATTGCATTTCAGTAATATTTTCTCCACTAAGAAAATAAGCCATTAGGCAAGTTACTAAAGTGTGGGTTTTAGAAAGGAAAACTGCAGCACGAAGCAGTGTGTGGCAGAGCTCCTGCTTCCCTGCCTCATCCTCAGAACAGTTACCTAGAGACTGCTGAGGGTGGGGAAGACTCAATGGAGATTCCTGACGTGGATGGGGGAGCACAGTTTTTCTCTCTTTAGACTGCCTAACAAACTACATTTCACCACCCAAATGTATGGTTTTGTGCAAAAAAATAGACACCTCCCTACCTCTCAGCTAAGATTTAATAGCAGCTGTAAAGTGATCTCACAGTACTGAGACTTCATCATTTTCACAAAATATACTACTGTCTTTTACTTGCACATTATGAAGTATTACCATAAAACAAGTCTTTTAAAGTCATTAGCATGAATTAGCCAAGTTCTACTATCTATCCAAAGACAATTGTTGCTATTCTGGGTCTTTTAGAAAACTAAATCCTGTCATTGTGCCTGAAACCAAACAATGCTTGAAAAATACATCAAACAAATGCTGATACTGCGATGCACAAGGCCCATAGCATTTCCTTCTGTTCCCAGGAAGCTCTCAGAGAGAAGCCTCAGTTGTAATACCATAATAATGGCAGTGAAGATTTATCACATTTTTATCTGTAAGCATTCCTACATAGCACACAATCAAAATAACAATAAGGTCATCTCTCCACAGCCAGTAAAAAAAAGGTAGAACAAAATAACAGCTCTCCTGTTATTTTAACAGGAGGGAAGGGATGGAGACACTGCAGGAAACTCTCCATGAGGTTCTCCTGCCCAGGAACTTGCTGTCTGAATGCAAACTGGTCAGCAATGTAAGGAATGAGATGTCCTAAAGTTGCAGGCATGCTGCAAAGTTGCATTGGCACTGAAAGAAGCAATAGGTGCAGGAGATTTGTACAGCCACAACACAAGAGATGCAGCAGAGCTTGGTTTCTTTGCTTTGAAAAATCTGTTCTAAGAATTTACCTACCATAAGTCTCCAACTTTACAAATACAAGCCAGCAGTTTTGTAATGTAGGAAAATTGTTTCCTCAGATGAGATACATCTTTACAATTGCACATGCAGAGACAGAACACAGTAAAGTTACATAAAAACCAAGGATGGACCTAAGTCTCCCTGAAAAAGCAGCTGAACCTTAAAAACCCTTTATATAATTTCAGATACTTCAGACACTGCTGCTATTTTTTTTTTCTTTTTCTAATTAAAAATAGTTCTAGGGTGCCACTAAGCAAGCCATCTGAAAATACTATCCTTCTCCTACAGCATTAGCAGGACTCCCAGAGCTCTGACAAAATCAGTTACAGCCCAAATCACCATTATCATCAAAATGGCGCCAACACAGGTTGCCAGCCATTTCAGTGGGCCACGTTTCCTAGGAATGTCCTAGGAGCACACTAGTTCTTCGTGGTGCAGAGGGGTTTCTCTGGAGGAGGATGATTACCACAGAGCTGCCCAGTGGGATCGCTGTCTCCAAGCACTCCACAGAACAACTTCAAGAAAGGAAACTTTTCTTCCAATACTTTCTTTTGTGGTATCTGCTTTCCAACCACAACACAGCTCAATGGCCATACCAGTGCTGCTGGAAACCATAACTGCTTTCAACCACTGTATGCTTGCCTGATAGAAATATCTCAAGAAGTCATATTTTCCCAATGACAGCCATGTTTTTTAAAAGGTAACTGCATTACTCCTTGACAGGTTAACTAAAATTAGTAAATCAGTTGTATCTGCAGCTGATAGCAACAGGTAGGAGGAACTTCACAACAGGCACAACTTTAGCTACAACATCTCTGGAAAAGTCCGCGGGGATTTAGCACAATGAAGCTAATTTTGCCAGTCAGTCAAAGAAGAGCCATAAAGAGATTCATGGAGACACTTCTGTACATACAGCTCCTTGTATATTTTATGAGGGAAGCACTATCTGTCTTCCCTCTCCTTCCTCCATCCCTCTCTTCCCCACACATCAAGCTCACAAACAAAACAATGCAAGTGCTAAGAGAAAAAAAGATACTTTATCTTCATGGCATTGCTCAGATTGTATAATAAATGTAATCCTCCATGCAATTATTTTCAAAGAAAATGCTTGTTTTCAAAAACACCAAAAATATCATCAGTTGTTTGTTCTATAACTGAAGGTTTAACTAACAAAACTAAAGATACAAAGTCTTTGAAGACAGCGTTTTGGTTTCATAGCTAGTATATATAACACAAGGCATTGTTTATATGCAAGTGCATTTTGTATGTTATGGCAAATATTTCCCTCCTTCCCTCATCTTTCAAAAGGCAAAGCTCCCAAGCATATGCACAGCTTTCATAGGACTTGCTGGATAATGATTAGCCAACAGATAGAGGCATGTTAAAATCTTCACCCACAGACCCCTGCAGAGGTTTACTTGAACATTGTCTTAGTTGAGTAGCAATAGCAATTAGAACAGGTCTGAACTGGTGAGGCAAACTTGAAATGATTCTCTGCAAAACCCTGTAATTAGATCACCAACAGCTGCTTAGCCTTGCTGACCCTTAGCCGAAATAATGATTTCAACTGAAAAGGCTTCAGTCCCAGTAGAAATATTACAAAAAGCACATCGAGATCCAACATCAGGGAATTAAGCATTATGTGACTCTTATTCTGAGGCCCCTCTTGACAACGATAAATGACGAAAATAAGATTTGGTACCAACCATAAAAAAAATTTTGGTTGGAGAAAAAAAGAACACACTATGCAATTGAAAAGAGGGATTTTCCCAGAACATATTGCCTATTCCTAATCATTGTACTGCCATGCATCTGCAGTACAGTCTGTCACAGCTGGCAAAATTAGCTGAGAAACATGATTCAAATTTAAGTAAATACTCCATATTTCCTCCCCCTTCTAAGAAATTACAAGTTTTAATGTAACTTGAAAACAAGCATGTCGTGGATGAACACTTGAAAGTAAAAAGGGAAAGCAAACTTAAACCTGATAGAAAAGGTGCTATTGCTGATGCCCCTCTTTCCAGAGCTGCATATATTCATTGTAAACCTTATTTGCAAAGGCGGTTAAACCGGGCTCAACCTAAGCCAGCCCTTTAACAATGTCTAGTAAAACTGGTGTTGAACCTGTCTAGACTGTAATCCTTATAAAAGCTTAAGCCCAACTCCTGGATCCTGTTGAAAAAGAAAAGCTATCCTGCTGACAAACCAGTGTTATGTGCAAGAAGTATGGAGGAAGGAAACCACCTGTGATTGAAAAACACTGTAGAATACATAATTAATTTCAAGTGCATATTGTGGAAATAGAGCTAATATTTAGAGCTACAATAACAATGCAATATAATTACATTGAAAATAATAGGAATAGAGAAAGCCACCAGACCCCAAGTCTAACAGGAATTAATTTCCCTCCATCCAGGAGCTACTAGAACAGACTGCTGCTCAGAGAGATCCCTCAGCTGCACACCAGTAGCACCATGAAGAAGATGCTCTGCTCACGGCTGTTTGCTGGTGCTTGCCAGTGGAACAGAAGGCTGCTGTCAGAATACAAAATCCTATGGAAATAGGAGATTTTCCTTCTCAGTCCACTGAGCGTGACTCTCTCCTCCAGGTAAGTCTCTCAGCATTTCATATGGTACCCCACCATTGTTTTTCCCTTCCTCTTTCTGATGAAGTTTTCTGAGCCACACTCAACCAAATTCCTGGACAGTTTTGGAATTAAAATATTTTACTTGTCAGGCTTGCTTAATGTTTTTGTGAGTTTCCTAGTCTGTAAACTTTCCTCACTCTACTTATGGAGCAATAAGTACTGCTTGAATTTCCTTCCAAAGGAAAAAGCTAATCCTTTTATGAAGCTGATAAATCAGCTAGGCTCAAATATCTGAGGCATATTTGGGTTGTGGCAGTCAATACTACCTCTTCTGAGAGGTCTGAAGGACCAAAGGCAAGTTCTTCCTTCACAACTAGAGCTAAAATCTCCTTTTTCTGCTTGTTGTATAGTTCAGATGGAGCAACTGAAATATTCTCCTTAGTCACGCTTTATAGAAACTTGTGTAATATGTGAGGGGAAAAAAAAGTCTGTGTAGAGAAGACAATGAACAAGAGTGCTGCCCATAGCAGCTTTAGCACCACAGTCCACACGTTCTGCTGTCTGCCAGCATGTGGGGACTGTACAGAGGCTCCCATACACGTGGCAAAGCCAACCTAGCCCAGGTCCCCGTTCTTGAGACTGCCCAGATGCAATGTGAGACTCAGTACGTCACCATTAGGAAGATTTTCATGGGCTTTGGAGACATGTGATACTATTTATAATCAGCCCTCCTAGACAGTTGTTTGCATACTCCTCCCTGATGCAGTTTCCCTTGAAGAGTTGCTACACAATCATTACAAATTGATTGCAAAAGAGCTAACAATCATGATTAAATCATTAAATTCTTGTCTACGCTTCAGAGAGCGGAGAGAAAATTAACTTCCCACCAACCTAATTTTTTCCTGAACATGAAATAATGATTTTCTGCCCGTCTAATTACAAAGCCAACATCTGATCAAGCCGGCATCCAGAGGGGATTATCACATGCACAAGTATTAGACCTCATTACCAGCTTGAGTGCAAAATTATTACATCTTGTAATTGGATGGTGAGATTTATATACAGATCGGCCCGGTTTCTGTAAGATTGTAATTACAAGCTTCGTTGGTTAGCTACTTATCACTCAGCACAGAGGAGAGGAAAATAAGCAACAGAAAAAGCATTTCATTAACCCATAACCCTATCAAGGGAGAACCACTGTAACATCCATGTCTGCATTAGGGAGAACAGCTAAATTCACAGATGAAACAATTTATTATACTCTTTGCAAATGGGATTTCATTTTGTTTAACCCCTAATGAACTATTTTGGTAAACTGTATAAGCAAACCGTCCATTTTATAGACAACTAGGTTCAATATAGTAATTATAAGGGGTAACTGACTGAAATAAATACTCATCTGCTTAGGGGCAAGGTTATTTGATATACAATTGCACATAGATCTGAGCATTCACAATAGGCAGAGTAAATAGGGAGCTTGCCTTGGCTTGTTACAGAGAGTGGAAACCCCCCTGCATACGATCAGAACTGGGAGAGCGTAAGAAATCCTGCTGGTGAGAGTAAGACATACACATACAAATTAGCAAAAAGCCAAGACCATCGAGGTCTGCAAGGGAAGGCCATGTTCAGAGTGCAATTAAAAATACAGAAACATCCTGTACTACTGCTTTGGGGATGTCAAGGTGCAGATATGTACAAATATCTGAATGAGAGAGACATCTGAGGGACAGACACAACCTCCATTCAAACAGTAATTTTAAAATCATGTTTCTGGCCTTTTTAAGCAGAAAAAGCAAATCGAAAAGAGTAAACATCAGTATTATAGACACATTTGTGCCCATGTTCTGTTCCACCTTCGCTTTCCAACTCTGATGGCAGGATGGCAATGGATGTTTTATCATTGACTTCAATTCCTACTTTGAATCAGCCCTGACCTCTTTGGGTGTTTATTAAGGCAGCCTGACCTCAAATGGAGGTGATTGCAGAACTCATCACATTCTTTTTTTTTTTCAAATCAATATTCCTTACCTAATAATAGTAAATCTAAACACTCTGCGTTTTACATATCCGGAGCAGAAAAAAAAAATCATTACTTTCTGCACAGATGCCATCATGGCAACCTTTGAAGTCTCCATTCTATTTCTTGTATCCAGTAAAAAGATTCAGGAAGGCAAAAGCCTTCCCATTCTGCTGAACTATAAGCTATTTATTTCATTATTAGGAAGTGAAGAAACCAAAGCTTGACTGGAATTAAAAAACAAAAAACAAAATTCAAAAACAAAAACCCCATAACAACCCACAACCAAAAACCAACGAACAACAACAAAAAAAGGATGCTTAGGTGATCTAACTAATAGGAAGGTGTAGGTGTCCTGGGTATGAAGACATGTTCTGCATGACACTTTCTATCCCCATCAAAAACCCGGGCTATAAGGTTTTGCTGCAGTTCCATGGTGATTTTGTATTACAGTGCAGAAACGCAGAGTGATTCAAAAGCACACAGGTTTTTACTTGGTTAATGGAATATTTCCCAACTCTGTTCCATTTTGGAAAGCAACCTTAATTTCAAAGATTATTTTTATCACAAACCTAATTACAGTGGATTTTTATCTTATGTCAGTTGTTAAACCTTCATTGATTTCAGTAGTGCAGGGCAAACCCATAAGTAGCATATCAAGATTATCTGCAGAGAGGGATGATCCCCTACTATTATTTCAAGTTGTAGCACCCAAAGATTCCAGCTGGGCTGCATACTGCTCTGGACACTCACTGCACACAGGTAACAGAAAATATCTACTCCAGGGGTCTTGCAGTCAGAGGGAATTGACAGAGAAGAGAATGAGAGTGAACTGCTACCCTGAGGGGGTCTCAGCAGTATAATTCTTCTTAACACAAGCTGTTTGCCTGACAGATCCTTTCTTTGTTATTAGTCTCAGCCTGTATATTTAATATCTCAATGTCCTTCTAAACTCTATTTGCCTTTTCTGTAACCTTATTCTCACCTATCAACCCTAAAAGTCAAAACAGATACACAAACAAGAGGAGAATCCAAGCACATTATCAATAGCTAATACAATAAAAAAATAGAGGTTATGCTTGTACTTCAAGAAAAAATATTTTACAGAGAATAAAGGTATTTAGGAATAAATAAGTGGGCAGTATAATTATTGAGTGATGTTGAGGAAAAACAAAAATCACATAACTGGCTGGAGAAAATACTGCCAATTCAAGAGATTTGAGTAGAAATGAAGCCTACCAAATGCAAGAAGTCAGGTGGCATGATCGGACACAGCCAGAAGCTTGGACCACAAGTAAAGAATCCAACTTCAGGGAAGAAAGGCACTCTGAATCATATAGAAGTAAATAATTCTTTCTGCAGTATAAATTTGTCAGAGCACTCTGAAAATACTCTCATTTGCCTTCTGAGCCAAACCAAATATACAGTAACATGGACTGCCACTTTGCATGGGCAGCTTCTGCAAGAGGAAGAAAGGCAGGCGAAATCTATCTGCTTTGGGTTGTGAAAACCCTTGCATCAACCTTTGCAAAGCCTGGTCTAGCATGCTTACAGCATCAGAAATATGAATGCAGCATAACAAGACTGAACTATTCTCCCTAGTTTTGCTGCCTCCACCTGAGCAGTACAGAGCTCCTGTGATTAAGGACCCATCCACAGGAGTACACCACAAACAACATCTGGTAGCACCAACCCAAGGAGGCAAACTCATCATAGGGTGAGGGGAATTCCAAAGTCTTCTTGTAGCCAGAGCATATAGAGAAAGTTTTGTGTTTACCAGTTCTTATGGACAGAAATGTCAGCATTTAAAAACTGTCATGGAGTATAATAAAGTAAACTAGCTTCAGGAACAGGGAAAACAAAAAGAGTGTATTATTTTAGGGTAATATGAACTAATGACTTTTTTCCCTTCATACTATCACATTACTCCAGGTCTTTTCTATATAACAGCAAAAGCCATTTGCATACATTCACACTTCACAGTAATAGAGAACAATGAAAAATCCCAATTTGTAAAGTTTCCTCCTACTCTTCCTTACTCTGGTGCAAAGGCTGCAATTGGAATTTAGGCAACTGAGCTGCACATGTGTAAAATGAGCAAAGACAACATCCAGTGTACTTAGCTGGCAGTCCAAAGAAATACTTACAATATTATGTGGACTTTTTTAATATTTGATTGGCAGATTTAATATGCATTATTTATTAAGTTACACTAAGGTCATGTCCTGGCCTCAATGGGTTTTTCCCCACTTACTGTTATTTCTTTATTTGCACTGTAGTAGCACCAATAGTTCCAGCCATTGCCTGGATGCCATTCCATTAAGGACTGTCACAGCTAGACTGAAAACTAGGGGTGCACATTAGCTGGGTAGAAGGCAACACCACCTAATGCTTTGCAAGCATGGACTCACTGAGCTGCTTGCACATTTCTGATAGATGCATTTTCCCTATAGGAGGAACAGATGGAAGAGAATGGGAAGATGAAGAGGTGGTGACATTAAGTCCAAGAAATCACAAGTTTCAATAAACAAGCAGAAAAGTACCTGCACATTTGCACACTCACGCAGTTTCTACACAACTGCATATGCATGTATATCTGTGTTTCCACAAAATGACACATTTCACAGCCACACCATAACAGTTGTGAACGTGGAATCTGGACTTTAAACAGAGCAGATGATATTCCCTGCAACTCAATTTTCTCTAAAGAAATTAAAACAGACAAACAGAAACATAGAAGTACTCTCTACTCAGAAAGATGTTAAGTCTAAAGAAAAGTGTCAAGACAAATATCGATGTGAACCTTAGGGTTTCTGATCATCCACAACGGCAGACCAGATACGAAAGCAGGAAGAGTCTGTTGTAGCTTTAGGGAATATTTGGTACCACTTGATCAATACTCTTTTAAATTTTAGGAATGGGAAGAAATGAAAGCTGCATTTGTTTCAATCACTGGGGAAAAACTGCCTATTTGAAATTTCTCCTCAATCTAATTTTCAACCAGAGTCCAAGTTAAAAGCTGCAGTAGAAACCTGCCTTCTGCTTCGCAGGACGCAAGGTTGGCACAGAGCAGAGACCAGCAACTCCCTGTGTTTCCCACCTCTCATGCTCCAGTTTGGAGTTTTCATAAAATCCTGAGTGAATACAGAGCTTCTGAGTGGAAAAGAGTAATACAGATGACTTCCCTTTCTTCCTTCTCCCTCATTCTGATTTGATCTGTTATCTCATATGCCATGCAGCCTGTTACACCCATGCTATAGGCAGTCACGGCAAACGGGCAGTAGTTTCCATACTAATCTCCTTTGGTGTGGGTGGTTACATAGACACAGAAAACACAGATCATTTGCTTTTTTCTCCCAGTGGTTCATGGAAGTGGATATAGGAAGGCACCATCTCCAGTGGCACTTGCTGCTGTATCCATGTAGACTGTCTGTGTGGTTGGATTAAGTCGTACCTTCAGTCCACGAAGTCTAGTTTGAAGGTAATGACAGAAATATAGCATTAAAAAATGAACACAAAAGTATTCTGGACTAGTGTACATCCTTTTTCTTTAATATACCTGGGAACATAAACACATCTGTAAATTTCCTTAAATTATTTTGACAAACAAATTTTTAATAAAATTAGTAACATCTGTGGGCAAAACTGTGGATTCACGTCATGCGGAACCTAATGAGTGTATTTCCTTCACTTTGGTAATTCTGGTGACATTGTGCTTTCCGAGGGAATGGTGTGGGCTGGGCACTCTGTTCTCCCAATTGGCACCAAGTTTCTAACCTCTGTTACTTTACCTGCCTCAAGGGTCTGTGAGGAGTCCTTGCAAGACAGTATCAGCGCATCCCACCCCTTGCTGCACACCCAGATGCTGTGATTTGGAGCAACTCCTCCCTCACCCTCAGCTCTGTTTTTCAATTTCTCTCCTCTCCATGATCTTTTGTTTAGGATCTTTCTCTAGCCTTGCACAGTTTTTCTGGAAAACAATCATCTGGCCTCATCCCTTACTGCTTGAGAAAAAGTGAAATGCAATAAATCCCAGCAAATCTGGTGCCTTTATTCGCACATTTGTATCCTTATTAAATGCCATCTAATAAATTCTGCATTATGAAAAATTAAAGATGGAAGGGGAGGAAAGAGGAATTTAATGTGGCACTTCTGAAAAATCTAAGCAATTTAGCTGATAGGAAAGCATGATGGAATAGAAAGCAGGTGAAGATAAACTGCTGCTTCCCTTGAATTTATTGGAAAAGTAACAGCTATGTCAATTCCAGCAATGCTTATGGGCCCATGAAAGGAGTGGCAAGGACAAGTTGTCAAATTTACCAAGTTAAAGCAGGGAGGAATAAATGTAATGCCATAGTGGAAAAAAAGTAGCCTAACATGTTCAGGTGTATTTAGTTCTTGTTGTATCTCTGGAAAAATAAACCTGACTGAAAACAGAATTGAGGGGAAAAGAAAGACCAAAAACAAGAGGAACAGAAAGCTATCTACGCGTGGAGAGGGGAGTTTAAATAGGAAACTACAAATGTAGTGAAGACAAACAAAACCAAACAATGGCACAGGAAAATCTTGCAGTGCAAGAGCTAGTCAGTCCCTGCAAACAAAGTGTTCTCTCCATTGCCTGTGCCCACCTGTGAAACCCAGCAGCCAGAGCCTCTCCATACAGCTGCAGACCACCACAGTCCCACCCTGTGGGAAAGAGCCTACTGGGAGAACCATCACTTCTTCCCTGCATGGAGCTCTCATCAGTTGCTCCCACTGCACTGTAAGTGACAATGGCTGCTCACGAAACATACACCTCTTGAACTCACAGCAATTTGTTCATTTTAAAATGTCACTGCACAAAGGCAGCTGCCAGGACAAATTCCACCAACAAGGAGCGTTACAGCAGAACTAGCACCATTGCTGCCCCTCCAGTGTGCTGCTCTCAACCTGCAAACTTCCAACCTCATTTTGAGGACAGGAGATGCCCAACAGTTCCCCAAAACATCATGTGCTATCCCCTTCCTCTCACAACTGGCCTGATGGTGCAACAAGCACCCTCCATGCTCATAGAACACTTTTTGACTCCAAATTTTGAGCTGTATTTCTTGATGCCCAAAAGGAGGGTGTACCTAAACCACAAGCTTAAAGACACACCATGGCTTAAGGAAGCCAACCAATGTGCATCCAAGTGTGCCCTGCCATTCATTCACAAAGCAATTAAAATCAAAATTTCTGCATTTAGCAGTGGCAGAAGCTCTAGGAGCAAGGAGCTCTCTTTATTCACCACGGCCCCTCATTATGTATCACTCGGAGAAATCCTGCTGTTTTCTCTGTTTGCAAGGAAGCCTCAAGCCTTTTCTCAGCAGCTGTCACTTGGTTTGCAAAAAAAAAAAAAGGCCTCTCAGCACCATGGCGATTAAATACCATTATAACTTTCCTCCTTCTGCATACTACAGTAGGCAATCAATATAGGCTTACATTTTATGAGACAAGGAGTTAACTTGTTCAATTACGGTGCAGACAGCTCTATTCTTTTGTAACAAGTAATCTGGGTAGGGAAATCGATACTGACAGGCCCGATGCACGCCAGCTAATTTCATATTATCCTCAGCCAATCGGGTACCTGCGAATAATAGAGTTGTTGTTACAGTTCATTATGGGGAGGTGGGATCAATATCGGTACAATAAGAGGATTGGCAATGCATCTGCTGCATAAGTAACCCTGAAGGGAAAGAAGGTCCCACCAGCGCAGCCGGCACACCCGCATTTACATACCGGGGAAAACAAAAGTGCTGGAGAGGTCCCTGCTCCCTGACCTACAATTAAAGATGAAAACACCCCAGAATTGGAGCAGGATAAACAAACCTCCCTCGTCTACTGCCAGGATAAAACAGAGAGGGGGCAAAGTTGAAGAAAACGTTAATAGCAGATTAAAAGACATGCATATGCTTTGTAAAATGAGATAACACATGCATGGCTAAATGAACCAGAAAAAAATCTATTATTTTTTGAGGTATTACATTAATATACAGTGTATGTTTGAAAAAATGCAAGGCAGAAAGGGAGAAAATGTGGTTATAGTCTGATGAAGATTATATACATTTTATACATGTGATATTTCATGAAGCGTGTTTTCTTTGATGATGCAAAGTCCTACCTATGTTGACATTTATCACGCAGAGTGCACAAACGGGGCATGAGAAGACCAAGAGATTCTGGTATTCAAATTAGAGGCTGGACTGAGAATTCTATGGTGTGTGTTTAAAAACACTTGAGAAGTCACAAACTATTTGTTATTTAGTTGGTTTGAGAAATACAAGTTGGTTTTTTAATTTCGACAATAGCACAAGCGCTTTTTCAAGAGCTGTGTTTCTTCAGATAACAAAAAATTCATTTTTACCTGCCCTCACTCACAGAACAGGTACCAGAGGTACCCTAGAAGGGGACACTTACACCTAACATTTTCATAAAGTTGTGGGGTTTTTTTTCTAGTAGGTACCCAATTTGAGATGAGACAGGTTTTGCTTTCAGAGACAGTGAAAATATGCAATCTTAACAGACTTAGACTGGAGCTGCAGCTCTTCATTAAACCCTACCTTTAAATCAATGGCAAAACTTGGCTTCCCAGGGACAGAAATCCATCAGTGCTGCCTAAAGCCACAGCCCAGTTCAGGAAAAGCTTCTGAAAACACAAGCTTTGTCACAAAGAAAAAAACACACACCAAGATGAGCAGGTACCAGCTTCCTAATTTCAAAAGCATGCTCCGAGGATCAAGATACAAAAGGCTTAAGTATCAAAATGCCCCCCAAATGGAATGTAAAAAGAGAGGGCATCTAGAATATGTGGACCTGGAAAAAAAACTGCTCCAAGGACTTTCGCTTTTACACAAATCAGACATTTGTTCTTCATTACCCACATTGCTCTTAATGTTTGCCATATAAGCTTCCCCATTTTCCCTTCTAAAAATTCAATTGCTCCATACCTGGATTTTTCCCATTATTCTCAAGAGAACCATCCTTTCCTCAGGACACAGCATCACCTCTCCAAGATTAGTCTCTTTACAATTCACCAGAAGCCACATTAGAATCAAATGAGGACTTAGAAACTCATTTTTCCATCTTAAAACAACCTACTTCGTTTCTCATGGATCCCTTCTGTCTCAGGATATCCTGTGATTTTCTTCTTAAAAGTCCTCTTCTACCTGCTTTCAAATAGCAGTGTGAGCATGGAAGATAAAATCACTCCAAATTTTGGAAGCACTGTAATCACAAAGTACCCAAATTTTTAAATGGACTCAGCAAGTAATAAACATGAACATTCATCAAGTGCTGACTTAAACTGTGAGGAACAGTATCAGTATTTTAACACCAATGCAGGTTAGTTTTTAAGACTATCCATTCTTTTCTCATTATCTTAATCACAAGATCTTGAAAATTTGCAATAGTGGTATTACATAAAGTTAACTTGACATTTCAGATCTTTTCACATATTCTAGCATATTTGTGTCCAGAGAAACTGATGAAAGGAAATGCAGTGTGACTTCCCTATGAGTTCTGCTGTTCTAGAGAAAATGAAAAGAGCCTAACCCTAGACAAAAGTGAACCACACAGCTTGGAAATTACAATCTATCTTGGTTTGGTGCAGATATATTTTCATAAAGATTTGAGTGGAGTAATCTAAGTGGCCTCAGAGAACCAAAGCTGAAGTCTGCCTTTGGGTGTCATCTCAAATTTAGCAGTTTTGACAATCTCTACTGGACATTTATCCACATAAACAAAATATCCACTACATAATTTGGTATGTTTCAACCTGACCATGCATTTCTATTCTTGAAAAGCTCACAGGCAGAGATATTTGCACACCAGGATTAGGCTGTATTGACAAGGCTGAGCAGAGCAGCTCATCCAGCTCTCATTTGGTGCCCTAGTATCACTCATCAATTTTTGAAACCCAAAATATCCGTCAGCTCAATCCCTCCCCTCTGCTTGTACACCCTCCAAAATTCTGAATGGAACACAAAAGTGTAATCATCATTAATAGCTGATTTTAAGCCAGCCCTAGAAGAACATGTTTTTAACTCTGCAGCTCCTTTTAACATGTTACAGCCTTTTGAATAGATTACTAGTAGCTTAATTCGTTCATTATGTATCCTGGACATTTTTGAGGTCCATTCATTGTTTTTCATCAAAATGGAAAAGCAGACACGGCTGAAGACGGGGCAGGCATTTGTGTACACGCTGGAGTCTCACTCCAATCTTGTAACTCTCACCAACTCAGCTCATGCAATGAACAGACCAGAGGAAAGATTTTCTACATCCATCACTAACATGAGTCAAGGCCATCAATAACAGAACGTGGAGAAGCCTCACTCCTCTCAGAATCGGTATTACTTAGGTTAGAGAAACTACCTGCTTTGTCTGTGCCACAGGCACAAAACAGCTGCCATCAGACTTTGTGGCTACAAAATAACATGGCTTAGAAGATGCGTTAGAGGGAAACTATATATAAACTTAGGAGAAAACAGTCCTCAACTGTTTGACAACTCCATCCTCTGCTGACATCGAGCAATCAGTATTTCATTTTCCTCACACGTCAAATACCGCACAGACTACAAAAGTAATATCCATGGAATGCATTCAAATGTTTTTAAATTATATCTTGTTAACATGGGAAAAGAGCATAGAGCTTGCAAAAAAGGGGAAAGAAATTACACACACTTCAAATACTTGGCTATCTTAAAAGTTAAACAAGGTACACACATAGCAGAGAACACGGAAGACTGATCAGCAGATTCTTATCTATCCTCATGTACTCTAGAGTAAAAGTAAATCAATGTATATTAGCTGGGAGCTACCAGCAGCAGCCAGACTCAGAGAGTCTCTCCAGGAGCACTAGTAGGCTTTAGGTAAGAAATATGTGCACTTCTCAGGAAGGGATAAAGACTTCTAACTTGTCCTCAGAGAGCCCTCCTATGTATCAGCATTACTATTCTCCTGATGGATGCTCATTTCTTATAATAGAGTGCCATAAATACAGGCTAACTTTTATATCACAGCTCCCAAGTGACCATCCTTTTAAATTCTGAATCATTAGAGCTCTTCAAATCCTAGTTAAATTAATAGAAGGGTGAAATAAGGTTATGTTTCAAATTCCTAAAACCTGTGGGTCTGGCATACTACAAATGTGCTCCCCTCACCCACCATGGTCTGTATGGCTGTGCTGGCAAAATAAATTCAGGGTTTTTTAAAAAAAAGGCTGAATCTTCAAATTAAGTTTATCTACCAGAAACCAGGCAGCAAACAGCTAGACTGATTTTACTTCAAGCAGTTAATTTTTTGGGGATACAAAAACAGGGTAGTCTTAGAGAACAAGATTCATCTCCCATAACACACTGTGCAGTAACCCAAAACCCTCCATAGTGGAGGAGAAGGCTCAGGGCTCAGCACATGGATATTTCAGTGACCACAGTTCCAGAGCAGCCTTTGTGGATTCTGCTTATCCCTTGGTAGAGTAAAGATAATGACCCTGCTTTCATTTGATTCTCTTAAAAGTCAGCTTTACAATTGCTCCCTGCAAAGACACCTATTGTGATTCTTGCAACCAAAGCAACAATTAATGCATTTGTATAATGATGTGCCATATAAAACATTATAGTGAAGTGATAGCTCCATACCTCCAGCTAGGGGTATTGTGCATAAAGATTTCTACCAGGCAGCTATTCCATTTACCAGCTACTAAATCCTTGGATATATTTATTAAAAGGCACCAAGCAATTCATGTTTAATTACTTCATAAAAGAAACAAAAGTAGTAGTGGAAGAAGAGTTAAATACTGTACTAAAAGGAAGAAGCTACAACTAATCACAATTAAGAGGAAGTCCCAGGCTATTTAAATGTTACAATCCAATTATACCAGGTAAAATGAATTACTCCTTTAATGCTGACTTTATATGAAGATACCTTCTTATTGCTCTCATTAATAATCATCAGACATCATTTTAGCCCATATTGGCTGCAATAACATTTCTATTAGCATCATGGTGTAGCAGGGCTGACAATTAAAATAAAAAATAAATCAAACCCAGAACTGAATAAATGTAATTATAGTTCAGAAAAGAGCTTTTATGACTATTTGATTAGTCAACTGAACAGTACTTATCTTTTAAATCTTAAAGTTCAGTTAAATGAAATTTTAGACTTCTTATTACAGTAGTCCCTGAAAAACTAAGGTACAGGCAGCAAATGTTTTCAAGAGCTATTTAACTGTCTTAGAACCAATATATAATGCATTGCTTGAGAAGTATCAACTAAAATGGACTTGCTAGAGCTGTGTACCATCAGATCAGAGGGAATTACAGGGGACATTAAAAAAACACACAACACACCACACTGAAAAGAAAACCTGCTACTGAAGACATAAGCAATAAGGCTCCCTTGAGTTGTTCCCCCCTGGACTCCATGCACCTTTTTATGCCTGAAAACCTTTCAATGGAAAAACAAAGTTCTGTGAAGCTCATAATAAGAGCATGCACTGTCATCAGTCCTGTGATAGCCCAGCCCACAAACAACAACGGGAGCAGTACACTTCTTTTGGCTCAGCAGGGTAGGGTTCCATGGGATAGAAATAGAGGCTACAGAATTAGACCCCATAGTCATGGCACACGATGGCTAGTTAGTTTGCAATAGAAAACAACTTGTTTTATGCAAAAACCAACTGCACTCACAAAGAACCAGGACTGGCTGTTCCAGAAAGGTGTGAAGTAATTGTGGTGGCTTTCCTACATTACCTACTCCAGCATATGGAATGCTGCCAGCCCCAGCCCGCTCACAGGGATGTGTGAATATTTGGAAACATATAAAACAAATATTTGATCAAATTTGCATCCCTATCAAATTTTCTCCAGGGATGTGCAGAATTTTAACTTCCAGACTTGAATGTTTGATCCTGAGAATTTGTAACTCATTTACACAACAAAACAAGCAAAACTATTCTTTTCCCTTTTTTAAAAATGGAGGGGAAGGTATCTTGATAAGAGTTCCTGTATATTCATGGTTTTGATCCTACACTGAAAAATTCATATTTTTAACTCCTTCTAAATGTAAAGATTTTAAACTAGGAATCTAGTCCCAATGGCTGCAGAAGGCCATAGCACAAATGATATTCTCATTTTCTCATCTTTTATACCAAGACACCTTTACTAATACCACATTTGAAAGTAAAGTTCCACTCTCCCCCAGCAATAAAAATAACTTAAGCTGTAGAAGCATTTAAAGGTTTTTTTTCTAAAAAGTTACCAGTCTTCCCTTGTGTGGAGAGTAATTATGCATCTAGGGACTTTCAGGTTCCAAGTCTAAATTTTCAATGCAAACCAGCTTTTTGAGAAGGTGGCAAGGAATCAACTGTATTTTCTTTCAGTGGTATCGATGATATTGCAATAGTTCATGCTGAGAGGGCACTGTCTGTTCCCAATGAACCAAATACTACCTTCAAAAGAGCTTGTACAAAGCCATGAAATACCATTACTTCTGGTGCTGGTGTGTGCATCTAGACACCAATGTATCCACGTGTCCATATAGGGAGGCAGAGGTGGCCCTCACCTTCCTTTCTCCTCTCTGGGACAAACTCAGCACTGAATGGGAACAACGGGGTGGGGGGGGGGGAAATCTGTTGAAGAAGCTTAAGCCCCAGCAGATTTCATCTAAGCTTCACTTTGAATCTGCCACTTTCAATATTGCTTTTGGAATCCAAAATTATTTTTAAAAGCAGCAAGGCAGACTCCCTCTTCTAATCATCACTAGCCCTAGAAGGAAGGAACTTGCTCTGAACACAGTGCTCCACTTCAGTGGCTGGACATGCCCAGGCTCACTTGAGCTCACTTAAAGCAGCTCAGTTTTAGTCTAGACTTGATGTTCCAGGGTGACCAGACACCAATCAGGCATGCTGAGAGAGGGATTTACCAGAGTGAATGGAGATCTGACAACTCGTGCTTTCCTGTGTTCAAAGCACTACAGACAAGTTGCATCTGTTCAAAGAAATAAACAGTTACTCAGTGCAGCTCCAGGCAGCTGGCATAGTGTAATCCTTGCCCAGTTTTAGTAGAGTTTGTTACAAAGCAGGATAAGCTGCAAGCAAAACCTCTATTCCAGCTGCAAAAGGACTTGAATTCAATCAATTTCTTCAGAGAGAAAACGAGAACTCTGCTGCAGGCACAGTGATGTTTAAAGCCCAATAAAACTTACGTCCCGAGAAGTTGCAAAGGCAGATGGACCAGGCACAGGGAGTTCTGTAAGCTGTGAGACAGTCTCTCTGCACAGGCAGAGCTCCAAAATTCTTTAAGATTTATCAGAGGATAACTTTGGACTTGATCCCACTCAGTTAACCTGGCCCCCTTTCCTGCCTTTGTGATTCAAGTGCTTACCAGCCCCTGAATTACCAAAATATTCCTTCAGCTGCTGAGCTGTCACCAGGAATTTCAACAGTAACCATCAAATCTAAGTGACTGAGGAAGCCTGGACCATCCAGTGGAGTTTTCACATGCCTGTCCTACCACCAGCCCACAGCCAAAGTTGCACTGCTGAGTGGAAGGAGCTTTGGATCAAGTCCAAAATGAACAGAACAACTTGTGCTTATTTAAAAGCAAAATGTAACTTCTAGAACTGCCCATCTCTAGATCATTAGAACTGCATTTTAACTTCCTAAAAAAAAACAAACCAAAACCAAACCAAACATGCTCTTTATCAATCAGTCCAAAACCAGTGCAAATCCCTGCGATCCCCAGCTCAGCCTCCCACCCTGCCTGGGGTTACAGGTTAGAAACATCCCTCAATGCCATTTCTCAACAGCTGTCGCTTCAACACTGAGAACCCCACAACCTGCTGGAAGTTTGAGATCACAGTATCTCAAGTTTTACTGAAGAAGTCTTCGTGTTTTTGACAGCAGGGATGCTGTGAGCCCCACTGCTGTCCCCCAGCTCCTTTAAAGCCCTTGGAAAAAAAAATCCCAGAGTGGGTCTATTTCTTTGGTCTGTAACACTGTTCCATGGTAGTGCTTTTGTTTTCAAAGCTCCTCTGCCTTGGTTGCTAAAAACTTTACTGTGTCGTTTGGAAATGTCCAAATTCCCATTAAAAGCCCCGATGTCTCTGTAATAACAAATATGATTTATAAATACCCAGTATAGTAATTTCTGGACTACTCATGCACTGATTTGAAACATCTCTAGACAATTTGCTTTATAATCTACTGTTCTCCAGTGTCTTTTAGAGGAAAAAAAGAGGGTTGAGTTTCAATATAGAGCATTCTTTAAATCCTTGCAGTTTAACTGTTGATTATTTTATAAAGCCACAGAGAACAGTTTACAAGGAGCCAAATGGGTAATCATTATTCCCCATCAGCAATGAGCTGTGACTTGTGTAAATTGCATAATAAATTAGGTATTTTGAGATAAATGAATTTACAATAAACAATCATGGACTGAAAAGCTCTACTTCTTGTCTCCAAAGGCACAAGCTCTGGTTAAAATCAGCCACAGGTAGTTAAGTGATTATAAACTGTAAAAATAAATCAACCTGATATAATTGCTCCAAGGAAAAAATTACCAACATATTTAAAATTTCAGCAGCGCACCTTTTCCCATATCCATTTGGCATTATCTAATTACCTTCACATTTCATTTCCATCAATGATATGACCTGTATTTTCCTTTTACAACTGTCAGGGAGGGGGTGGGAGGGTGGAGTGGTGAACCACAGCCATAAATCAACCTCACCATTAGGACCAAAATGGCTCATCGCTGCAGCTCTAAATCCAGGATTTATAAAGATGTCTAGGCCATATAGCACACTTGTGGACACCATAATAAATTCATGAGCACATTGCCAAGGCAAACTACTTCATTATGTGGCAGGCTGCTAGCCATTAATCTAGCAGAGAGAGATTCCTGGGAAACTGAGACTGCTTGGAAATTTATGCAAGCCTAAAGTTACCCATTTCATTATGGATTTAATCTGCTCTTTCTGCCAGAGTGCATGAAAGGTTTTTACAGTTTAGATCAAGTGCTTGTAACTCCCTATTTTATATTATTTCTTCAACAATAATGTCCTAATTTTCCTCTCAAAAACTATTCAAACTGAATGCCTTCACGCTTGCCTTCCTCTAATATTACACTAGATAAAATATTTATACAATCAATTGACAAAGAGCAATTTTTTTCCCCTTAAATGTTCTATTAACATGTAAATTCTCATATGATCTTTATCTCATAGGCAAAATGTGCTTCAAAATGCCCATCTTCTTCCAGGCAGTTAACCCTTTTGTTGCTGTAAAGAATACAGACCAAAACAGTGTCCTCATTTCTATACAGAGGTCCTGTATTTAAATTACTATTCATTAAAAGGAGGTGTAGCTCCTAAAGTAATTTGCCTTCCATTTTTTGATGGCTCATTCTCTCCTTCTCAAACACATGCACGAAGACAGACATGCATTTTAAGTTCAATTCCTAAAAATAAGGTATTTCAAATTACTATTTTCAACTTTATAATGAAGCTTAATAAAATGTTACTAATAATGCACAATATACCAGAGGATACTATGACTATATGGAATTAATGAGACCAACTATAAAAATAAAATTTATTTAGAACTCAGTAATTGCAGATTACCATCTCCTGTAAATAAAGATTTCTTCGTATTCCAGGTGGCCCTGTTAGTTTATGGTCAGTGTACTTAGGTTACTAAGTGAGAAGCTTATGCCAATATGTTTTCAGTGATTTGATTTTTATAATGTCACAATGAGAAGACCAAAACCAGAAGCTGGAATAAATAAATATGTGCAAAAAAAAATCCTACCTATTCCATTTTCTTTTATGTTCACTTGGGAAAATACTTTCATATCCAGCTGGAAATGGGTCAAAATGTTACATCTGTATGTTAGGGTGGTTCTCATTAAATGCCTGAAGCTAATTTGATGGACAACTGCTTCATGTGGATGCCTTCGAAACTGTGATGGCAAACATCCTCTGTCATTCTTCTTACTAGTCCTGCTAACCTACTACGTGAGCATGCACACAAGTTGTACTGGTTAATAAATCTATCACCAGCTGAG
This sequence comes from Hemiprocne comata, assembly GCA_020745705.1. Taxonomy (NCBI): domain Eukaryota; kingdom Metazoa; phylum Chordata; class Aves; order Apodiformes; family Apodidae; genus Hemiprocne; species Hemiprocne comata. The sequence goes on along the minus strand of CM036598.1, from coordinate 4,334,163 downwards.
GGCCCAACCTAGAGCCAGTATTTTAATAACTTTATTTTTCACATCATTCTTAATACTAAAAGATGATTAGGGAGCAAGAAAATACACGAGACCAAGTAATGTATGTAGTGCCTTCCTTTTAATAAAACTCTTCCTTTTTCCCTTGTCTTAGGTGAGGAAGTGGCAGGTTGTCTTGCTCACTTCAGAAGAACAGTTTTTTGCTGTCAGAAGTATGTGGGTGATAGGACAATTGTATCTCCAATCCTGAACAGGTCTATTTTGCAATAACTCATCTCCTAGTCTTTCAGATATGCAGACTTCATGAATAAAACCTCCACCCACATAAAAGTGTACCCCTGATAAGATTTAGCATCTTTGGGATAAAATTTATACCCTGAATAGAAAGCCTGTCAGCCACCTATTTGACAAAAACAAAACCCAAACCAAAACCAAAGCTCCCCCTTTTCCTTAGCAGATGAAGTCTATACTGTAGAAGCCTGGATCCACTTTTTTTCTTTTTACACCTAATAAAGGGAAACTACCTTTTATACAATTCATTGTTTCACTGCCAAAGAGAATAGTGAACTCAGAAAGTGCATGATCTCCATAGCACAGTGGGGAAAAGATGTGTGTGCAGAGAGACAGAGGTTCAGATTCAATAGCTCTTTACATCTCTCTGGCTTGCAAAGACATCACAGTCCACCTGAGCTTTCTTCTCATGCTCATCTGCGTATTCCTTTTTGCCCTTTCTTCCCCCAAAATTTTACCTACTTGCTTCTAACAAAGGACGAGGCATCTTCAACATAGGGATCAACTCTGTTGAACTCTGATATCAAACTTTTATTTGGAATTAAACTGAGTCAAAAAATGCTATAAATCAGCATTAGTCATTTAATTATTAAATTACATAATAGCTGTATACCCTATAGCAACTTGATCTGAACAGAAGAAACAGTCAGGAACATATAAGGGACTAAAGCATTAAACTGAATAGGCTCAGTAAAATTCCATCTTTTGCCAGCAGAAAGAGAGGTTCTGCATCAACCACAGAGTTAAGCATAAACTTCTAATATTTTTAGTTTGCTGAAAGTGAAGACAGACAGACATCTTTCATACATTTAGCCTCAATCAGAACCAAAACCACTTAGGAATTGGCTGCACAGGCCTCAACCACAGCCTATTGCATTAGTAATCCCCAAATCACTGCATTAGTGTTTCACAGACCTGCACAGTTTCAGTTTCAATTCAGACACTTAGGTTTCTGAGAACAGCTGTGACCATCTAGAGGTGCTCTCAGTACTCTTGACATATTTTAGGGATGAACAATAATGACATCTTTCTGATATAAGAAAATTACTTTTTGTACTACGGTCAGATCTTTGTCCAACTAATCCATCTATCTTGTACCTTGGGAAAGAGTTCATATGAGCAACTGGGATGCATCAAACCTGGAGAAAATGACTCCTCAGAACTTCACTGCCAGTGAAAACAGAACTACAATAATTATATACCTCGGCCACACACAGGAGAATCCCCTCCTGGAAAGAACCACTTGGAAAATAAGTAGTTTGGAAATGTTAAATTCAGTGCATCTAATGAGTTCTACATAACTGGATGAAGTTACTCTTCTCAGAGAGATTCTAACATAGAAGACAAGGGTTCTCAAAACACGCAGGAAAGCACTTTACCTCTTGAAGAAAAGCAGCTTTAAAAATCGCCAAATAAAAAACTAAGAAAAAATCTTACAGAAAAACAAACTAAAAAACCCAAACAAGAAAAAAAAAACAAGATCCAACAAATACAAAAGCAAACAAAAAAAACCAAATCAACCAACAAACACAAAAAAGCCCATACTTTGCTTAGAAGTCACCGAAAATCATCACTGGCATCACTAAGTTTCCAGGTATCCACAACTTTCACCTTTCTTTCAACTTTTCTTAAATTCTAGCTTAAAAAAAAGTCTATTCGATCTTATCTTTCTCTTTTTTTTCCTCCTATAGCATTTCCTTTATCAAAGCTGGCACTGAGACACAGACTCCCAAACATATTGAGGGCCTTAACCTGAGACGCACCCCAATTCCAGCAGTTTTCCAGTTCATTTCAGTAAAGTTGGAAGATCTCTCTGAAACACACAGCAGGTCCATCCATCAGAATGCTGAAGCACCCATAGCAGCTAAAAAATCCTCACATCTGTCTGTGCTCTGGTGGGATTTGCAGTCACAGATACCATGACCCTAACAGAAGGCACTGATGTGCCTTTACAGCCATGAACCATACAATTCACCCTGGTTCAGGACTTGTCACACAAATAGCAAACGTCTTAGAGGTTCTTAGAAACTACAAGCTCAAGTTAAGTGGGAAGTCTTCCTTAAAACACTTGTATTCTACTCTGCAGTACTTTTATGGCTTTAGGACTAAGTTATTACAAAGCCCTGTAATGCTGTGCTCTTCCTGGGATACTCCAAGTGAACAAGCAACTGATTCTCCACACCTTCTGTTTTTCAAAAGACTTCATATGTATCTGGCTATACAATAAAAATAAATTTCCACCAGCAAGCTGAACAAAATCCAAGGTTTTAGCTAAATTCAATCCATTTAGGCCAATGCAAATACAGGAAATATAATACAGCTTAGCAGTGTAAAAGCATATAAAAACCTACAAAATGTTTCTGGAGGCAGTGATCCATGCCAAAATGCCAAGAATAATACATCCAATAATACACATACTATTTTTTAATGTAGACAACACAACCCAAAAGAGTCGCATTTGAGTATCTAAATTGGTGTCACCAGCACTGCCTATTCCAGGGTACAAAGATTAGTCAGATGCTGTAATACATGTATACATCACCAGGGAGTTACACTGGAGCACAGGGAAGTGCTTGGCAAAGAGATATGCTTTAAGACAGCCAACTCAATAAAAATCATGGGCCCAGGGTCCTGGCTAATTTCTTCAGTCTTACAATTTGATGAACATACCAGCCCCAATCAGACTGCTGCCTTTGTACAGAGACCTGTTAAATGGAGGGCCAAGACCTCAAGCACTTTCAAGCCCCCAGCAACTCGACAGGCTTACGTTAATGGATGGCTCAATTATTGGAACATTTTGGCTTGTGCCTGCCTTGTTCCTTGCTTGCCTGCTGGCTAGTACCATACACCTAGACCCTGCTGGGCAGCAAGCCAGCACCTGTGACAGGAGAGCAACATGAGAGAGCACAGAGCTGCTCAGTGCTTGCCCACAGTGTGCTGAGGGTGCTCACAGCTACTGTCATCAGGGGTATGTTCTTTCAGCCAAGCTTTACAGAGGATGTTTAGCCAAACCTCTCCAACTGACCGAGACGGGCAGAACCACATGACTCCAGCAGCTTGGAGAGCTGCAGGTCTTGGCTGACATTTCAGCAGAGCTGCATGCTGATGCTGACAGGTACCTTTAGATGGTTCTTAAATACTGAATTCCAGTAGAATTTGCAGCCAAAATAATTAAAAAAAAAACCAAATAAGCAAAGTCAACTCAAAGTAGTTTTCTGACAGCAGCATCTTGATTGCAGTTCTCATCTAAACTGCTCCAGACTGCCAAAAAGCTGTTTACAGAGACTAATTACACCAAAAAAAGAATTTATAAAGTTCCCTATTCCAGAAGCCCCATCATCTGGCAAGGAGCAACTCTGAGCAGCTCCACAAAGAAGGCACCTCAGGCACTGCTTAGCTTGGGCTGTGCAAACTTCAGGGAAAAACAGAGTAGATGATCAGACCTCTGAGGTGAAGGCTGCCAGCACTTTGTTACCAGGGGGCAGAAAGCCATGCGAGTTTAAATACTTCATGTTCAGTGAGAGCTATGCCTTTAAACTGTTGGCACAACTGGTCCCTCAAGTTGCTGAAGTTAAACTACATTGGCATTGCCAGAACGCAGCAGCAGTGTGTGCCAACCAGCCAGCCCCTGAGTAGGCTGATGGAATCCTGTGTGCCCAGCACAGGCAACACCAGCAGGAGCCAGGCTACTGAGAGGATGGGACGTTGCAAAGAAGAGCAATGAAGCTAGAAGGAACAATTACTCCTGTAATTTTAGGTAAATCCTGGAACAAAAGAAACAACTGAGCAGATAAAATAAACGAATGTAATGCAAATGAACAGCATTACTGAGCTACAAACTTGCACACCAAGGGGATTTGAAATTTGCACCAGATTCTAGGTTTGTGCAAAACAGCATGAATCCACAACCACAAATCCTACTGTGTAATTGGCCCGTTACATTTAAATCTGAACAGTTACTCTCTCATCTTCATGTTAATGTTGTTAGAGATATTTTCTCAAAAGTAGCTTTTAAAATACAAAAAACCAAAAACAACCTCATTTAAGGGCCAGAATTTAGCCTGCAAATATCTTCTGGAGTCTTCCATCTAAGTCACTGTAAGATGAGCAAGAAACATACTAAATGGATTGCCACCCTAACTTTATAATCCATACTATATTTATTTTAATCTACTATACTGGTCTTTGATTACCTTTACAAGGTAAGTATAATATTAACCTTGATGAATGTATGATTATCCAACTTTGATAATATATTTTGAGTTGAAAGACTCCACACTTATAAACCTGCCTCTGAAATACTCCCATATTTTGCTTTCAACAAAGTGGCTCATTATAGGGCCAAACTCTTTCAGCAGTGAAAATAAGACATATCAACATACTCAGTTAAAGATCTGGATACTCAGGGCTAGCTTCCTAACAGAACTGCACTGCCTGCAAGCACAACCCAAAGCTTTACCCATGGTGTAAAATGGGTAGGATTCTGGAGTGACAAATGCATTGACCCTGCAGTAATGTGCCATGAACTTACTAGGCAAAGGGAAGACCAAATAATCACTGTGGTTCATTAGAATAAAAATATATGTAGAAACAGACTACGTTCTAAAAACTGAGGAAATAAAGATTTATATTTAAGCATAATTTTAATATTGCGTACACAATGTATATATCCCTCTTTCTTAAGAGAGGTTGAGAGAAGTTCTCTGTCCTGTCAAGGGCAAAGACTCCTTTACATCTTCTCTAGGAGGCAGCAAGGCTACTGTATGTATCCACGTACCATCTTGTATCACAGACTCAGCTCACAAGGGGAATCCTTAAACATACCTACTGGAGCACCACTGGGAATTCTATTTGCCACAGGATTTAACTCTACTCAGACATTTCCTAACAATATCCTGGAAAAATTTTCAGAAAATATGGAAGTCCAGTTCATCATAATTGAGAGGGTTTTTTTATGAGGAGAGGGTGTTTAAATTCACCCTGATACCACTTTGTGGTTGCAAAGGCCCTGAAAGAGCCTTCCCTAAGTCACAGAGGGGAAAATGCCAGGAATTCACCCTCCTACAAATATTTTTTCCTCAATAAATGCTTCCTAAGTCAAACAACTCAAAAGACTGTTATCAGCATGGTCTGTGGGTTATCTTTATTGTTAGTCAATCCCATTCTCCCAAACAAGAAAAAAGTTCACCCCCAAGGCTCGTCCTCTCCCACCAACCCTCTCCCAGTCCTCATCACTGTTTTATTCCAGCTAAGTTTTCCACTCCACTTGAACACCAAGGATGGTGCAATAGCTGCATTATCTTTTTCCAAGGCCACAGTGCCAAGAACTAACGATATGTAAAATGTTCCATCCCTGCAGGTTTTCCTGCTCAAACATTTTCTAAATAAATAAATAATTAAAAAAACAATGGCGTGCACCACGTTCCAGCCCTGAATTCCCGGAGCAGCTCAGGTCCTTAAACTGAATAATTTGCCTCAGCTTGCGTATTGCAAAACCCATTCAGCAAAAGATTATGGGCCTTTAAGTGCCATCCAGGCCTGAAATATGACTCTAGGGCTTTAGGATGTCAGAATTGAGAATTGCTAGTGAATATTCTGTTCTAGCAGTACTAAAACTACTGTTATTTAGCCATATGGAAGCAGGCAAATGAGGGCAGGGGAGAGAAAGAATCCAACAGAAGGGAAAAACTGTAACTTAGCAGAAACAGAGGTGCAGTTTTCATGTGGTCACATGAATTCTTTATGGAATAAAATGCATTTGTGAATCAAAAAGTGGATGCAGATTTTTATTCCAACTTAAATCTACTAAAAGCAAGTAAATGAATACTGAGAGCTCATTTTAGTTCAGGAAACAATTTATGAGGGTAAGTGGGTGGGTGCAGGTACTCTACGTGAACAGTCTCAAGGGGAATTAGCAGCTGCTTCTGCTTCTCATAACAAAAAATAAATAGACTAAACTGAAAATTAGCAGCACCTCATTAAACGTACAACCATCCACATATAAAGCAGCTAAGACTCAGTCCTTAAAAAATTCAGGAGGTACAGTGTAGCATGAAAGCCAAAGGAGCTTTTGTCATTCCATCACAAATTATTTAGGCTTAGAGATTGTGCTATCAAGCTAAAGCTCAGAGATGGAGCAGTTGTGAGCCACTTTCTCTGGTGAAAGTTGCCTTCTGACCTCAGGTTTTGTTAGTCCTCTTCAGCACTTCGTAACATCCCACACACAGCCCAAGACCCCATCTCCTTTCCCTGGTGCAAATTCACATCTGTACTAAGGAGAACTTGCAGACTGTTTGTAAGGGATTACTAGGAGCTCCAGTTATCTCCAAGAAAGCCTGATGCTCATAGGAAATTTGGGCAATGCCTGTGAGGCTCCTCCTGTAGCTGCTCCTCACTGGAGCTCAGCTCAGGACCTCCAAATGCATCCATGTGCCTGATACAAATGGGTGTTGAATGTGTAAAAGGAATTTTGGTACCAAGGAGTCTGTAACTCCACTGCTCTCACTCCACTTTGTCTTCTCTTCTTTACTACACATTAACACAGGCAGAATTACACACAATCCACATGGACTCATATGACTATTTCCAAGCAGCCGTTGTGGAGCAGCTCAAGTTCAAAGCCATGCAGCAACACCATTATCATAGATGGTATGGAGTCAGAAACTCTACTTATTCAAGTTCCCTCCCATTCCTTTTCAGATGGATATTAGACAAGGAAATGCAGATCAGAGGTACAGGGTGTCCACTAGTCCTTCAGGGGTTTAGAAGACAATGGGATGCTGAATGAAGTGCCCCACACTTAATTCACAAGTGGAATTCCACACAGGTGGAAAGCTTCCTCTCCTCCTACAAACTACCCATTTTAAACTCAGATGTCAGGGATTATTGGACTTGACAACATACTAGATAACCTGCATACATATCCATAGTGAACAATGAGTTTCATGGTTTTATTGCATTATTAGGGTATTGATTATTCTTCTAATGAGTCTATGGGCCTCCAGAGAATACCTCTGATTTTTTAAACCTTAAACTTCAAGTCTTATAAAAGGACCAGTCAGGGAAAAAACCAAATGCATAAGATGATCTAGTAAAGCTGTCTTCACTGCATTAAAAAAAAAAACAACAACAAAAACATTGTGATTACTAAAGCATTTCCCTATGCCCTTAGAGAGCTTGGCTATTTGAAAAAGGGACTTTCAAACAGTTTCCTCCTTAAGGGACTTGTCAGAACCTGAAACATCTGCATTTCCATGTTGCAAATTCCAAATTTGAACAGTCTTTCCCATCTGAAAGTAGGTGGCTCAGTTCTGATTGCATATTAAATAGAGGCAGAAAAAATAAGATCTTTTACTAAATTTCTCTGTATTACTGCTGGTTTGTGTTTCCTTTCAGCCCCCTCAATAGGCTTTTAAGAAGATTGGGTTTTGACATTCTTTCCTGACACTGATGCATCAAATAAGTTAATAACCTAGAAGAGGCATCAAGGGGAAGGTGCATGATACTACCTCCTAGTCATTTGCAGCATCCTGAGGGGACAGAGAAAGCTAAAAGTGTCAGCTCCCTTGTGGAGCAGATCCAAGATATGTGAGTGAAATGTCCTTAGTAGTTCAAGTCCCATGGTTTTATTGGGATTGAAGTAGCAGAGGATTAGATGTGAAAAAAATGAGCTACTACCAAACCCACCTCTCCTATTAGTAACTCTTTCAGATGCAACAGCGTGAGGTGGCAGAGTACAAATACATCTGCAGATGGGCCATAAAACAGAAAGCTCATGATCCCCATTGTAACAGAAAGAAGGTTTCTCTCTAATCCAAAGACATCTTCATTACATGGATTCATGCTGCATTACCAGCACATGTCTAAGCAGACATGATCAGAATTAGAGAGTAACTTAAAACCATCCCTTACATAAAACATATGTAAAAAAATTCTAACTTTGCATTTTAATAGTAAATATTTCAGTTTCAGCAAATCATAACCAAAACTTAGGGTCTCAGTTTCCAAATATTTAGAGATAAGCCTTTACTGAGCTCTGTGGTTAATGGCATGGAAGTCATCTACTGTATGCTAATCTACTCAGCTGCCTGTTTGCAGGATTAGACCCTTTACTCATTACATTCATAAATACAAAGGCCAGCAGGGACTATTACAGTCTGGGCTGACCTCCTGCATAAAACAGGCCATCAAATTTCAAGTGTAATATCATTAGGGTTCTCAGGTTTAACTGATAACAGCAGCAAATACCCCACGGAGACTTTAAAAATGTGTCAGGCAAATTTACACGTAGAAGGTGTGCTTTGATGTGTCACTGAAACATCACCAGAGCTAAGCTCATTCATGCCCAGAAGTTCCCAGATTTTTATATTTTTAAAGTCATTCCTGCCAGTCTTCCTGCTTCAGGGAAGGCTGCAAAGACTGTTTATTGTTCTTGTCTTCGTTCTTAACATTTTTAAGCCCCTCTCCAGGCAATGGCCTAAGATATTTTTCTTTGTTATTGTTTACTTGCCTGAAATGACTGTGAATATGGTGCCTGAGGGTTCTGCAGGCTTTGAGGACAGAATCTGACAACATTTTTTTACTTTTCAACTCTTACCAATACCAATAGCCTCAATTATGTTGGTTTTTTCTCTTTTTAATTACTTTTAGCTAAGTGGGCTTGAGAAAACGTTCTCCAATTAACCCTTGCTAAGACATCTAAATTTTTATTAGTATTTAAACAATTGAATCACTTATGCCATCACCCAAATTGGTTGTGCCACATTTTTCTCCCCAGTGAAAAAATTATTCCTCAATAATCATTAGTGTCATCAAATTACAATTCCATGGAGAGCCACATCAGACAAATATGCCACTGAACACAAACATATAATTGCAAGAGATTAATGGGAAGGTGTCCCAGACTTTCTGTGCTTTGAGTTTACCTATTTTGGTATATTTGCCCACTTTGAGGCTTTTGGTAATATTCTGTAGTTATTCTCAGGAAGGTTGAAACCTCTTTAAGGAGTCAACAACAGGGGAAAAAAGCCTCACTTCTTTGGTACAAGTTCATTCTTTCCCAGTGATTCTGAAGTGCAACTGTGAGTAACAATCTGCAGCCATGTACTAGCAGAGGCCAAACCACAGTCTGAGCTCAGCCTAGCCCATATCCTGCACCAGGGAACAGACACCCAGAACTGTTTTTAGGGTGATCATCAGTTTGTGTAATACTGAGCTGTGCTATTTTTAGGTAAGTGATGTATGCAATAGCAGCGTGAGGCATGGTGTTTCCCCTGTGGATGCACTGATGCTTTGGGCACAAATTTGGAAGCTAGTATAGAGAGTTGAAAGCAAAGTCACGTGAATTATATTAGTTCCCATCCATTAAATATTCATTAACACAGGCTGATAGTCATGAATTTGGCTCAGATCAAGCTACCTTGACTGACTTGCTTCAGACTTCTAGCCAAACAATTCTTACAGCTAAACATTTTCGTGAATGTTGAGTGAGTTATTTAAGGAGATGCTCTCAAAATGATCCACTTAGACTTCATCTATCATATGGCAGCTTAAAAAAGTTGCCACCTATCCTTCCCCCTCCAAATCTGCCCTGGTTATGAACTTCAGGAAGCATGGTTTATGGTGGCACTGCTGAGACACTGCCTCAATTAGGCCACAGTGCTGCTGTCAGGTGCTGCAGCCAATTACCTAAGATGTAAATGTTTTAAAGCAGGCAGCACTTTTTGTCAAGACAAAAATGATTTCCAGCCTCCAGTTCATTATTTCAGAACCAGAAGCGTGTAACTCAGAAACATTAGACGTACAATAAAAACATCATGTTTTGATTTACACATATATATTAACTAATACTATCAGTGGACTATTAGCCTTAATATTAAAAAGATGCCTCTAATAATTTCAATGTTGAGTTGTCTCAAACTAGTCAATAAATATTCCCATTCATAAGCATATGCTTATCCATTCAATGCTGACTTCTGCTGTCCCAGTGAATATGGTAGGAAAAGGTTCCTACCAAATATAACCTTATCTCCATTTATATTCAAGAGTCTAGTTCTCAAATTAATATTTTTATAACCTGTGTGTGCAGTGACCTCCACGAGTTTTACATACAGAAGTGTTCTTGGGAAATCACTATGGGATAGACTTGGGTGTTTAATACTAGTGATGATGAAACACAGGAGTTGCAATATGTTGTATCCAAGAAAAGTTCCTTTCCTAACCTCCAGTGGGTGAGAATTTCTTGCACCCTAATGCATCCAGTGTCTCCAAAACCTCCATCTCCAAAGTTGCAGTAACTAATTTCAAACATACCTTCTCCTTTCCTTAATGAAAAAGTCCCTGCAATTCATTACTTTATATAATTCTTGTTTCTGTAATGTTGTTTGCCCTTCATTTTCAGTGTTACCTGAGCCTGTTATTTGAACAACTTTGTAAGAGAAGAGTAGATTTATGCTTATTTATAATGTACCACCTAATCAGCATAAATAAGTTTTAATTCTTTATCTGAATAGTACCTAGCACATTGCAGCCTCAGTTACTGCACTGGACTATAAAAGTCCTAAACAGACTACTTCACCTCCAATAATTTACCAGGCAAATTACACTGCTATTATTTACAAGTACCTAATAGATAAGTTATATTCCTGTAGAGAAATATCTGCTTACTTTATGCTTCTTGTACACTCAGGCATAATGACAGTCTAAAGATGAGCAATACCAAACTGAATAAACTTTACTGTTGTAATAGAATTCTTTGCATTGTTGCAGTCTTGGCAAAGCTTTAGCTTTATTTATCCTGATGAGCTGCATAGACACAACCCATGCCTAACAGATGTGGTCCTTAGGGCCAACATACAGTAACAGTTGACTCACCACTGGGAATTTATCTTGCAAAACTCCACTACTAAAAAATGCCAATGCTGTCCTTGGACACCTATAAAAACCTAATTTTGCTTATGCTGAAGCTCAGGTAAATCAGACACAAACTAAACAAGCTGCTTCCTCTCAACACAACCTTGTAGTTTCTTCACTGATAACAAGCATGGAGATTAACACATCTACCTTATGCCTAATTTTATAAATCTTGAATCCTGCTATTCCCACTGATATTGCTATGAAAAATTCATTTGGTCTGTCTAGCAACAAAATATTCCCACATACTCTACAGGCCATATGCCTCAGAGTTTCTCAGCAATTCCAGGCACTCATCAGCCCATTGCTGTGAACTTCATCCTCAATCTTGTGCCACCAGGGCTCTCCATGCCTTCAGGCCAAGGCTTCTCCCTAGAGTTTCATGGCCTTGGCAACTGCTCCACTTTAGAGGGACTCACAAAAATGAAGGCTCCCCTTTCTTTTCTCCCCAACATGGCCTGCTGGTGATAACTTTCAGATTTCAGGCTCTCAATCTGACAGAAAGTGTCTTGCCAGGTGCTACCAGGGAACCTGCTCCATCAACATTCAAAGAAAAATAAAATTATAAAAACCCAAGGAGTAATGTTCCAATGCTATCAACCAAGATGCCATCTTGAAATTATGGTCCCTCCTGAAGCACTAGCCAGAGAGGGAACCACTGCCTCTGAAAGCAATAAATCTATGAATATGGCCTGGGAGTTTTGTGACAAAACCCAGTCAAGTCAGAAAACTGAAGCTTAAACAAAACTATCTGGGAACATAATTTATATTGGGTTTTTTCTGAAGGGTTAGACATTGCATTCATCAAAGTGACAAGATTTCACATTCCTTAAAGTGTGCCACACTGCTATCCTTGCAGGAGCTCACTTTGAACCACAAGATTTGAATACACATTTTGTTTACGGGGTTTTGTTTTGTGTTTTGTTGCTGTTGTTTCTGACAAGCAAGAAGCAGCTTTCATACAGCATCAGTCTCAAACCAGAGTTTTCCTCCTTCAGCTTCTCCTCCCAGTCCTACTTTTTCTTCCAAAGGATGCACTTCCTATCACCTCAAACTATCTCCTTTCCTCAGCCCCCTGCCCCAGCTGGGGATCCAAGGGCTGCCTCAGCTTCAACAGAAATGGGCTGGGCACACCACTGGATGCCAGGAAGCGTGGTGCCAAGAGCACAAAGCTCCTCCTATAACTGCAGCTCTTGGAAGCAGTGAGGACACTGACATGTGTAGTGGTTTGTGGAACTGCCCCATTGGACTTCTTCTTAATCTGCTTTAGCAAACCTCTTTATTTCCCCTTGATTTGAGGAACTGTTATGCATTGTAGCTCTCAGCTACATTAGCCTGCAAGCAAGGGTAGAGAGGCTTGATAAATCACAAAAATGGATTTCATGAGGGATAATTTACATGGGTCGGGGAAGCACATTCCTTGTGTGTCCCAAGAAGACAAAGGGAATGCTTCATAAATCTTTCAAACATTTGTTTATGAATTAGGTCCTAACTTCAACTGATTTTACAACTGTAAAATGAAAACTGTTTATACATAATGGAATTAATTCTCATAAAAGATCTACTCATTCATAAACTAGAGTATCCTTCTACTTCACATTACTTGCAAATAAAAACAATTTCCTGCTCAACTACTGTGCAGCATCAGTGCCTGAAAATTCCATGTATTTATTATACCCAGAAGTTGTGTATATTTATAGCATATGCAGCAACACAAGTAATCCTACCCAAATCTCATCCATACCTTCAGTTTAGTTTTGGTAGAGAAAAATGTATTTTTACAAGTTTTAAATTAGTAAACTTCAGTTGGATCTCCTTGCCAAAGACTTGCCACTCGTGCACCTTTGGATCTTTCCTCACTTTTGAGCTAAAAGCAGAAAAATCATCCAGATTTAGCAAGGCACAAACCAAGAAAAACTAAATTACAGTTTAATTGGGTGCCTATACTAGATTTGTTGATTTATTGCCAAGTATCTGAGGTCTGAATCTTCAACATCTGAACACATTAAGTCATTCTGCCAGCAGCATGGAGCGGAAAGTGGCTATCAAGTGCTCCCATATCACAAAGGTAATAGCTCACAGCACAGCAGATCCCAAATTCAGTATTAACTACTAATTGCACAGAGGAGAATGGCCTAAAAATACCTTCTGAGAGGAACACCAAGTTCCAAACCCCTTATTGGGGCACGACTACAAGTCAGCTCACAGTTACAGTTCAGAAGACAACCAGGAAGGAATGGGGTGAGGACCTAAGCTTACCCTGATAAGCATCAAACCCAGAAATCGTTTTGAGATGAAGGCTATAGGAGAAAAACTAAGGTGATCTTCCAGGTGATTGGAAAGAGCATCTTGTCCCACTCATCATAGAGAGAGGCTTGTCCTGCAGTGCAGGCACCTAAATTAGGTGGAAGGATTAATTATCACAAAAACATCCAGGTACTACTACTATACACCTACTCATGTGCATATACAGGAATGCTCTCTCTTTTATTTGGAACCTGGCCTCACACAGACTCAGCCACATGCTTGCAATTAGACATTGGAAGGAATCTTTTTTGACCTCAGTGAAGCTACACCACTTGTCAATCTTTGAGGCTAGGCTGTAATCTGCTTTCTGGCTTGCTCATTCTCATTCTTGGAGACGTGGGAGTGGGAACTAGAATACTTGGAAAGGACAACTAAAATTCTCAACAGTCAAAAGGCTGCCTCTGTTGTTTTCAGTTACCATAATTACTGTGGAACAATCTCAGATAAGTAAGAGTCAGATCCACAGCAACTGGCTTTCCCATGCATTGAGGTTATGAAGGCCTGGGCATGTTCTGGAGCACCAAGTGCAGCTTTGCTGGAGCTCCACTGAGATGTGGCTGCAGCTGCACATACCCTCCTACTTCTGCCCCAAGTCAAATTAGGGCAACTTTTGCCCCAGATATCAGGTAATACCTCTAATTAGTGGAGATGGATTTGTTCTTTAGAGAGAATACTCCTCAAAAAATATGTGCACCCATTTATAACAGGTATTTAATCAGCGACAGCTTTTCTAGCTCATGGAAATTCTGTAGCATTCTTTCTTCCTTGTCACCATTATAATACTTCTAAATGTTGTTTTTCTTTCCTCTATGAAAAGCAAAACATTTCTCAGAAGCAGTAGTGGGCTGTTAGGGCTATAAAACAAGTTTGCACAGACAAGTAACACGTTGAGCCGCAAGACACGACAGAGCGTGTTTTATAGGGCAATTAATCCTTGCCTTGGGAGCACCATGAGGTACGAAGCACCAAACACACCCTGGTATATCCGAATGCAACGTGTAAAGCTGCATTTTGCTGCTTGAAAAATAATTATGGAATTAGCGTGCCATTTTTAACTTGCACCAGTTAAAGAATGGTACCTTCCCACCAGGAGTCACACCCAGAGTAGAACAACAGAAAGGAGTATTAACAGCAGAAGACACCAGTTTCTAACCCAACTACTCATACTTGCTTTTGGGTTAAAATTGTTACATTTGCTGGTATACCCTTGTTTCCCTAACCTCTCCTGTTATGGACCTCATTCCACAGTTGTTTGTTCTAGGCTGTTACAGGTATTTCTCAGAGCATTCCTGTGTGCATCCCAGTGCTGGCATTCATACAAGTGCAGGGCACAGGGATGTCACATTATCTGCAGTAGTTACAGCCCTGTGAAAACAGATGACCATGGTGCAAAGTTGTGTTTTATGGTCTTTGAGTATTGCCTTTAGCTGGTCTAGGGTTTGGAGTAGGCAGTTGAAGTTTGGGAAGGACTAATCCTAGAGAGCCTTCCCCTCTCCCTGTGAAAGGGAACCAGGCTCAGACCACAAGTCACGGTGTGCACAAGCACAGCAGAGCATCCACAACTGCTTCAAGTTTCCAGCAGCTGTCTGACTCACACCATGCTGCACAGCACCAGCTCTTACCACTCCTATGGGATTTCAGAAGAGCTCAGCAGGGCAACAGACACCAGGAGCAATGACAGCCAGCATCACCTCCCACTCTGCCACTGCCCTGTGAGGTGCTAAGCAAGCAGCAGATGGAATTACAGGGACAGGTTCACTGCACTTAGCAATTGCACACACAATATGGAAAACACAAAGAACCTGGTTTCTCTGTTCCTTAATTTATTTATTTTTTTTTGCTTTGCTTACAGTAAGCTTTGTCCTTAATTGGCATGCCAAGCCCTCAGTTGTGTGCCTGTGTCTGTCAGGCTAGCAGAGCAGGAGGTGCTTGCTGCAGGAGGGAAGCAAGAGAGGCCCCCACTGATAACTCTGCCCATCTGTGTTGTGCCACATCCCTGCCCCAGCAGAGAGGCCAGCAGTGCTGCACCCAGGCACCAGCCAGCCCAGGACATAGCTGCCAGGAGAAGCCCAGTCACAGAGTTGGCCACAAGGCATGTGAGCAAATTCTCTCTCTCTAGACACATGCACACCCAGAGCTTAAACATTTCCACCAAGTGCCATTTTCTGACAGAAGAACTGACCAGCTCCATGCCATTCCACATACAATTGCTGCCACACAGAAAAACCCCAGAGTTAGAGACACTATGCTAAAGATGGTATGAAGGAAATTGGAATGAGGACTTAATGAAATACAACAGGGGATGAGAAATGTTCCTATACATAAACGCACACTAAAGGAACTCCAGTGCAGGACAATATCCAAATAGGAAATAAAAGCTCAGATACCAAAACAAGAAGTAAATGTCACAGTGAAAAGGCCACTGAAGCTTCAACAGAGCCCTGCCAGGCAAAGCACAAGTTTTGGTACAACTGATTTGTTACTGGCAGGAACTTTCACAAAATTTCCAAAGAACTACTTGTAACCCTGACCTGCCATGGTACGTGCAAGCAACTGTCTGCTTAATGCACAGGGAAGCAAACAAAAAGTAAAAGCATATTTTATATTACTGCTTCAGTCCATAGGAGTGAGTTAATTGCTCTGCTTTTCCAAAGAGCACAAAGCCAAGGTTTGGAGACCTCAGCACTTTCCAGTTCCTACTACGACACTAACACCCAGGCTCTCCAGGAACTTCTCTCTCAAGCCTAGGCTTAAATGCCAGGGAAGCCTCTAGTATCTGGCCCACACATTTGTCCCGAGGGGTGAAAATTCCCCTGTTACCACCCACAAGTTTGGCGATTGGCAGAAACAGAGAGATTTTACTTACTTCTGAGTTGCTGGGACAAAATGCTACTTCCCAATTCAGCAATCCTGCATCACAGATGCTCATTTAACAGTGACTCGTAGAGCTCTGAACAATGATCTCCACCCTAGGCCCCCATTCTCAGCCACTGAATTCAGTGCAAGCTTTAGGTGAGGTAAAGAATTAGGTGCTAACATCACAAGTCAAGTGTTAATGCTTTCAAGTAATGACCAGGTGAACCACCTCCACCCAGTTTGACAGAGATTTAGAGAAACCCTTTCCAAACTAGCGTACAACTTGAAAACTGGATATTTTGTCTGCTTAATTTTTGGAGTATTATCATCCAGAGAAAAACAGGATTACATACTAGTATTGACCAGCCACTCTTGGTAATTTCTACTGAACTGGATGTTTGAGGTATTTTCTTTAGAAAGCACACAGTAGCACAGACAGAACCTCAACTGAGACAGCCTCTTGCACCAGGCTCTACCAAAATTCATTTTGTAATGAATGCAAAGAATTGTACCATTCATCCAAGGTAACAGGACCTTTTAGGACAGGCTGGGGGCTGAAACACCAGTCACCTTCTTAAGCCCCAACCCCCTGTCTTGAGATCAGGAGCAGCACTTAGTGCCAAGGATGTCCCAGATCCACTCCTGCGGAAGGGCACAGCACCACTGCACTGTGCTTTAACAAGGGAGACTGGCCCTATCCAGTCCCATTTCTGCTCAGGGTAGCCCTAGCATTGGTAGCACAGAAGCCAACTGCCATGCTTGTACTGTCTGGGACTGCTGGAGATGCTGGCTTTTAGTCTCAAGTTTATTTAACCAATCCCCATCTTTCCATTATCTGGGGCTTTCACACAGACAGGAGCCTGTACGCCGACCTCTACTGGCAGTAGCAAGGTTAGGAAGATCGTGCAGGTTTCCAGGTACAGGTATTTGTCTCCATTAATTACCACCACTGCTCACTAATCACAGTTACATGAAATAGATGTCAAGGAATATCAATTTCTTTGATTTCTGAGGTCCAATTAAAACATAAGACTGCATAACAACTCCAGTATTTTTTCACAACAAGTTAGCATCTACATTCTTCCTGCATCCCTTTAAGACAGTTCTACACATATTAGAGATGACACACTGTGTTCTAAGGAGGCCAAACACTTTAAAACTGTCCAAGAGTCCAAGAATACTGAAAATACTGCTGGCATTTGACATAATTTATAGCACTAAAGAGCTGGAGAACAGGAAAAGGTTGATGTAGTAATAACATTAGCAGGAACTATAGTCCGTGCAAGCCAGTGCTAAATAAAGTGCCAATCAATAGCTCTTTTATTAGTAGGTACAATCAATGTACAGCAGGCAGGCCTGGCCAATTAAGCTTATCGACTGACCAAAGGAGTAGCAGGAAACATTCTTTCCTCAGTTTTGTTTTCCTTTCTGTAAGTGAGAAATGAGCTCCAGTTTTATCACTGGATTCCCACCAAGGCATCTCCAGGAGTTCCTGTGGAGTGGAAACACTGACAAAAAGCAGGCTTGAGCTATCTTGGTATCCTTTAACCTGGGGTCAGCCACAAGAGCCAATATAGTCAAGGGTCACTTACAAAGTAACTTTTTTTCCTAGCGACTGTATAAAGTAAAAATGTTGTTCTTCTACATGAAGGGGAGAGAACTGGTAAAGGAAGAAAGCACAATTCCTCAGCAAAGCTTAACCATTAACAGTCCTCTAAGACCTTAGGAAATTAAGCCTATTTGTTTCTAACTCATGTATGCACTGCATGAACTCAGTAAGACCCCCAGTGTGAAGCAACTTGAATATCTTTTTTGAAGAAGAAAAAGCCAAAACTACAGCTTCAGCAAGAATTAAACAAAATTTCAGTTTCATTTGGTAAAGGTTGTTGAGAATAACAGGAGTTTTAACATTCATCTGTGACTGTGGGGATGTAAATAGGATATTTATCCATGATTCCACTCTCCCTCCCTGCTCTGATCCTCCCCCTTCCTCCGCTATCTCTTTCAAAAGGAAAATGTTAGAAGACCAGATAAGATGTGGGTTCTCAGCATGATCAAATAAACACTGTATGGTGGTCACAAGGAAAGAAAACACACTGTAGGAATGTATGGCCAAGATTATGTTTTACAAAGGATCACATACAAAATTAGCAGCCCAGATGCCCATTTCCCATTGCTGGAAGTTAGATGGGATTCCTGTGGCTCAGCTTCTCAGCAGGCAAAGTGCTGCATCCACCCTGGCAGTCAGGAGGCTACAGCAATCTGCTCCTTTCATGGTTTGATCCTTCAGCTTATTATTGGGATTTATTCAATAAAGCACAACTTTATATCCCATCAGATCTGGCCCAGTCAGAGCTTTACAGGTATTGGACACCTCAAAAAAACTGAGGTAAGGAAGAGGGAGATTCTCAGCATGTTTCACTACTGGCATACAGGCACTATGGGATGGAATAGGCCAGTTTCCAGCTTCCTATCCCAGGTCCCCAGCTGGATCCAATTCAGAAAATATTTTAGCAGTCTGCAGAAGTCACCTCAAGTGTCAGTCAGACAACCCATTGCTGAAGCTACAGGCAAGCATCTCACTTATATTTCTTGTTTGCAGTTTTCTTTTGCTTATGATAACTTAAATTGGAGAACAAAAAGCACAAATCAAATTATTTTGCATCCTATCTAAATGTCACAAGGTTCAGTCTTCCCAACTGCAACTCAAACCAGATCTGACTGCACAGAAACTGGGTGTTGCATGACCCTACTTTTAGCAGAAATGGCTGCTGAAATTCACCATAGGTCACACGTGCACAAGTTGCTTTAATTCACTAGAAAAAAGTCAACCTAACACAGTAACGTTTACTCACACCTTTGCTTGCCTGCATTGGTGGGCCAGGACATACTGTACCTCCTGGTCCACTGTATTCTGGACAGTTTAAGCAGGGAAACAAGGCAATGAATCAAGTGGGGGATAAAAACATGGAGCAGACCTTTCCATCTGGCTTTTTACATGACAGTTCACAGTGGTTTAACACAAGACAGGACACGAGCTTATCTTGGACAGCACAAAAAAACCTTATGGAATACTATAATGTAACTCAATTTTTTGAATGTTTATCAGTCAGTCCTTCTGGTTCAGCTTTTCAGGAGCTCAGAGTTTGCAGAGCTTCTAGAAAATTTAGACCTTCAACCAAAAGCAAGAGAAAATTGGCTTATTTGCTCATTGGCATCTCAGTTTGAATAGCAACCTCAGCTACCTTATCCATAAGACAAAATTTTCCCCAGGTTCTTCCAATTTTGTCCAGAATCCCTTTCTTGAATCAGCTCTGGCTTCCAGTCTGACAGTTTGGAGTGTCTTTTGGATAAAGGGGGTTTGCTCCCTCATAGCCTTGCACAGGTGACAAATCAGGCCCAAACATTCTTCCTCAAAATATAAAGAGAATGAATGATCCAGCTCACTGCTTGACATTGAGCACCAGCCAGTTCCAGGGGGAGGTGTGTAATCAGCACATTACTTCAGCAAAGTGTCACTTCAACATTGTGCTGCACACAACTAAGTATCACAACATGAATCTACCCCAGGTATAGACAAGATCTCTGGAAAGTCACAGCTGTGTGGGACAGTCAGTCCCCCAGCTTTACCTACCTTTCAGAGTTGCTCAGTGCCTCTCCCTTTCTTGCCCTGCACACACACCTCTCATGGAGAACACACAGCGAGGTCAGTTCATGGCTTGGTTTGTCACTGCTAGTCACTCCTGTCACTGGAGGTGGGACTTGTTCCACTACAAGTGAATCTGTAATGCAAAAGACAACATCCTTAGCTTGGGTTGACATCTAAACTGAGCTAACTTCAAGTCCAAATAACACATCAAAGTCTTTATCAAACTCAAGCTTCCCATGAGATGCTTGGCAACATCTGTCTTCAAGTTTTGGTAAGACCAAATCCTGGTCCCAGTGTACTTAGAGGGAGAGATCTTTGACTCAATACACCAGGACATTCACTCATGGTTCTCACCTCTAATTCTCAGGTCAGCCAGGGTTAACACGTGCCTTAGTTTTTAGGTTAAAACCTTCAGCCTAAACCTTGAAGTCTGACCAAAGGAACTAACTTTGTTACAGCCCGGGAGAAGCCAGTTTCACTGACATTAACTCATTAATATTGCTGAACAAACTCAAGATGAAAACGCTTCATGTTTGCGGGTGGTTTTTCTGAAATGGTGAGAGGGCCCTGAAATACACCTCGTGTGAGGGCCAGAGACATCTTCTGGACTTCCATTTAGAAATCCATCCTTTTGTCAAGAAGCAACATGCTCTAAGATGCAGGACTACATCTTCACACTCAACACATCCTCAACTAGAATCTGTACAAACACAGCTAGACATGTGCTACAAATCCCACTTTGCTTTTCAGCAAAGTCCCTGTTGAAATTCTTTGTGAATCCATTTTCATGTAGAAAACAGATCTTCAAGAAACAAGAACTTCTCATGGAGGCACTTCTGTAAGCATGGAAGGCGGAGCCTGTGAAGGAGCTCACCACCACTCCTACTGTTTTCCATGCTCTGTGCCTCTTCCACTGTTATGTTCTCTTCTGAACTGTGCAACAGATGGGAGCAATTGGTTTTTTAAAAGGTTTTTATTTTCCTATTTCAATTTTTCATGTGTCATTTGAATCTGGCACAATACCATTCTCTAGTGAAGAGGAGACATTGTGTTAAGCTTAATTATCAAAGGCTGAAACCCAGGTAAGCAAGCAATCATTTAGTGACATGCTCACGCTTTCACTGATTTAAAAAAATATTTTTCTGTGGCTATTGGAAAAAAATAACTGTCAGAGACAAAACCAGAATCACTCACTTTGCAGCATATCAAAATATCAAGACTGTAGGGAGATGAGTGAAGAACGTCCATTTGTTTTTTCTGAAACTAACCCAACTCTTTGGCATGTGAGCCCGGAAGCCACATAAGATGTCTTTTAGAGTAAACATGATCTTTCTGCCGAGGTTTGCCTTATAATTAAGGCTGATCTGACCAGTCACAAAACTAGTTTCTAAATGGCTTTCCTAAAGAGTCAGGGTTGGTTTATTCTTTTTCTTTAGTTCCCCCTCCCCCCTTTTTGTTTTTTCCTGCCAGAAGTGCTCAGGCAGCTGCATGCCTGGGGAACACTGACATCCAGTGGAGAGCTGGGGCCATCCCCCAGCCCACATCGTGGCCCCCAAGTCGGCATCTGGGTGGAGAGGATCACCCCAGACCTCCAACGGCTATAGGAGACCCCTGGAATCACAAACTCAGAGCCTCACCATGCAGACAGTGGCAAACTTCAGTAACAGCAGGAATGACCTTGAGCTATAATAGTTATTTTGTCTTCTAAATTGGCATTAGGATGATCACATTTCTAGCTGTGTTATTAGTAGTGGTTTGCTTGTGAGGCTCAGATGTGGGAGGTTTTTTTTTCATTTGAGGAAATGTTGAAAGAAAAAAACACTTGTATCCACTGATCAGCAAATACATCATGCTTGCTTCTGTTTTTTCAGTGATAGAGGATGACATGTCCCATGTGTTTAGACAGCACTGTAGTTCAAATGACAGTGTACAGTCAACAATTAACATTGTTTTTCTTTGGACAAAGTGTCTTTGTAAGGTCACTCTGGTGTTATCACCCAGTATAAATGCATCTGATATCCCTAGCCTGGCTCCAGCCACCACAGATGCATTTGCAAGCTTACTCAATAAAAACCTACCCAAATACAAATGTCAGACCAAACTTGGCCTGCAAAACAGGTTCATGAAATCTACAAAAAAGCATGACTGTGATCCTGATCCTTGGCAACAGCACCACAGATCAACTCTTTGGAGTTCTCATTTTAATACACTGCACTGTTTAGGAATGAAATATTAGATACTGCAACAGCAGATGACTACAAGAATTACAGTGCTGGTAACACCACCTCAAAACCAGGGTAAACTAAAGCTTGAGGACAGAAAAAACAGTTGTACTGCAAGCTACAAACAAGAACTTTGTTTCACAGGGAAATATTTGAGGTTTCTAAGCTGGTTTTCTCTCTGCATTGCATTCCAGTACAAAGCTTCAAAACATTTCATCCTTCCATCCCCAAATGTGACACATTCACCCCATTATAACCTCAAGGCTAACCACAAGCCTGAGTCGTGAGAGACTAGAATTTTCTGAATCCCACAGAGGGAACTTGAACCCAGTACACCCATATCCCAGGGGACATCCTTATGGCTACTTTGCTCCCTCCCTTATCTTAGGCCTGAGACACTTTTATCAGACAGATCCATTTTCACTCAAACTTTGTTTCATTGCATCAGCATTTCCACAGAAATCTTTTATCAGAAGCTCCCAACCAGCTCCAACCAACTGTATATACCTTCTGGCCAAGAAACAAGCCACACTGGGCCCAGCTTCACAGTGTGTAACTCTAAACCAGCTCCAAAGGCTGTTGTAAGGATCCTCCAGATTTACACCAGTCAAAATGAGGTCACATTGTGGTGCATGTTTCTTAGCTTGCTATAATACAAAACTGCAGTGCAGTTCCAGCCTTTGCATTCCACTCTGAGAAAGTATAGGCTCTGAACTGTATCCTTCAGTGCTTTCCTATCAAGAGCAATGCTACAGGACAGCCTAACTGCTATCACATTTGCTTCAGAAGGACTTGAGCATGTACTTAAAAATAGCAGCAGGGACTGGAGACACTTTGGAAGGATGTACCAAAACCAATGCTAAGCCAAGCCTGTGCTCAACTGCTTTCCACAGCTGGGACCAAAGAAGACACTAAATGAACTTTTTCCAACAGGAAGAGTCCCTGCTCCAAAGGTGAATAGGAGACCTGTTCACTCCTGAAGGTATGACAGTAAGATTATTAATCCCCCCCAAAACTTATACTATTTTAACCTGTTTTTCAAAAGAATACATGAAGATTTTAATGCTACAACAAAGTGTTGCTTTTCTCCCTGTAGCAAGGTAGGATATACCTTTTGCTCAATTTTTGATACACAGGTTAAGTAATCAAATACTCTTTAAAAAAGTTCTTAGTGCATTCTTCCAGAGGAAATAGTAGGGAATGGCTCTTGTTTCTATAGCTAGCAAGCTATGTGGTTTCTTTTATGGGCTAAATGAAAGGAATATACAAAATAATCATTATAGATTTGTATTAAATTGCTGGGTATGGAATGCAGTAAATCCCCAAACAAGCTTTAACTATAGCTTGTAAGATATAATAATCAGGTAAAAGTGCAGAGTACCCTTTTGTAAGATGCAGCAGAAACCTAATATTTTATCGGAAACCTTGATTTATGTTTAATAGTTCTGCTACCTACTAAAAAAGATCTTGTATTAGCAAATGGGTACAGATCCAGTCCATTAGCTTAGGACAACTGAAAAACTCAAGGGTTTTGTGAACTAATGCAATAAAATATCATTAAACACTGTAGCATGACAAGACAGACAGAAGGTTTGAGTTGAAAGTCAGGAGAAGTGTTTGAAATGAAGTAAAACGTACAATAGATATGTTTAGGTACATCTGGCTTACATTTGCAGTAGGTCGTCAGAGGACCTTAGTGTCTGTGATGTAAATGAATAACAGAGCCCTCAACAATTTAACTGTCATCAGTATAAATGCTTTAACTGGCACAGTAAAGCAAAGCTCTGGGCCTCTTTCTAAATCTCCATAAGCTCCTGGTCTGAATTATAAACTGGGGCTGCATTACCTGAAGATGAAAGCAGCCAGGTCAATTCACTTAAAACCAGAGAATTACCACTGCAAAGCTGTGATGAGCAGCAAAGGAGCATGTGTGTGTTTGTGCGTGGTTGTGCTTTTCATGTACAGCCTCCTAGAGACAAGAGAACTTCTGACTGCCCAGTCACTCAAAATCCAGATTCAAAGTCTGATGAAAAGGAAGGCAATCACTTGATTTTCAACTAGCTGCAGTTCCCAAACAGCGAGGGGCAAATCCCAGAATTAGCCCTTACAGAACCAGAATTAAATCTCTGCTAAAAGAAGGTGCACAGCTGAAAGGAAGGAGTTGCTTCTGTATAACCTGTGCCCAGCCCAGTGCTGGCAAACATCTCCCTGTCAGGCAGCACCAACACATATACAGGCCAGCATAAAGAAGTCTGGCTACACAAGCTCTGCTGCCGATTTAGATGGCTTTTAATCAAATTCTGTCTTTCTCCTCATGCACATTTCCTCCCTCATCTTCTGTCAGCCTTCAGATTGTTAGTTTTGGGGACCAGGAATTATACCCCCATGTGCTGTAGCATACATGGCACAACACTGCTGCAGATCAAGCCACAGCACACCGAATCGTTAACAGCAGCCAAGTGTAACTCTCCTCCACTCACCTTACTTATCTTTGTCACTCATTTCAAGGCCACTGATCCCACACAACTGTCCAATATCCAAGTGGTTGAAAAACTCATCCTAAGACTCCTCAGGTAGGCAAAATCCAAACAGACTCACTTTGACACTTTGTGAGTTAGATATACCAAATAGAGTTGGGTAAGTAAAAGGCAACTAAGCTTAGGAAGATGTGAAGGCAGATTGATCACATTTACTGTGATGTGGCCAAGTTAGCATATCCACCATAACCTTCTGGGCTCAAGATGAAATTGTTTTCCTCCCCTTCAACAAATGCATAGGATGTTCACTTTTATAATAAATTCCAAACAAATTAATGGATTCCAACATGCACCATCAAATTTATATTTCCTCCTCCACAGAGTCCTACCCCTGTAAGTAATCCTTAAAATTCGTCATGAAGCTTTCAAAACAATTTATGCAAACAAACATCAAGCAGAGCTATTTGTATTGGCAGCACATTTCACTTAACAACCTACAACAAGGAACAGATGGTCTGAGCTCTGGAAACAGCTACAAAGAAAACAGTAGGAGCAAGTCCATCAGAAGCACTTTTTTCCACCAATTTTGTGAAGATTACAGACTTGTTCTTGTTTATTTCTTTGATTAGGCTGTTATTTTATGTACTCGTGAATCCTTCCCTTGCATTTCATGGAACAAATCCACCAGAAGCACATAACCCAACTGTGTATAGTTTACAAAAGCACTGCTTTATGAACTGAACTATCTGTTCCTCACTGATCCAGTGCTCTCAAAAGTGGCAGGGAAGGAAGTGAAACAACTTGCAGATGTTCTACAAGGGATTGACAAATTTAAGGCAAACCTCTAACAACTCATAGTTCTCTTTATCCCTTGGTTTCCAATATTAAACCCAGCAAAAGCAGATGATTCACACAGTCACATCCATTACACATGGCTTAGGGTATTACTGCTCTTGAGATGTGATGATCTCCCTCATCCCCTTTTCTAAGGGGACCTTCATCTTGTGAAGCTGGATTAGAAGAGGCTCAGTCTGAGAAGGATGCTATGGAACAAGCAAAGGAAAAGCGGGATGATTAATACCTACAAGTATGACAAGCAGGGGCTGTGCTAGCTGGTGAGAAGCCTGATCAAATGGACACCAGGTTTGCTCCCATGTCATAACCAAAGGACTCTCTAAGGAAAGAGAAGGCCACAACGGCTCAGCACAGTAGGGAAAGCAATCTAACAAGCAAACATCAGTAGTAGTATTTGAGTAAATCAGAGAGGAATAACAGAAATTAAGCAAAAAGCACCCCGATGACATTCTTTAATGGAAATACATTTTCGCTGTACCAAAACAATAGGAAAAGAGTTTTATAAAAAAGTAAAAACAATACTCAAAAGAACTGACCTTTTAAAGAAAAAAGTCTATCCCTGATCACCAATAATGATGCATTTCTTGTTACTACCACCACCATTAAATTCACTGTCAGGTCCACTAGTAACTGTGCTTTCTTCACAAGGATTCATATTAATTCATCTGCACAAAGACTCTCACCCAGCCCTGGATTTAATTTGAACAACATCAGGGACAGCTAACATGAGCTGCACAGCTATCAGCCCACCAGCCACAAACACACCCCTTCTTTATTATCAGAAGTAAGACACAAATTAGCTCCCTAGAGCTACACAGGGATGAATATGGGCCACGATGTTAAGAAAAAAAAGATAAACAAGGTATGAAGGACTTTTGATCAGAGAGACAATCCTGACATCCTGCAGTAACAAAAATCTTTCTGAAGGGCATTAACCTGGGTGGGGACAGAGGTCAGTTTGGAAGGGTTTGGCTTTGAGAACTGAAACCATGTTAAATTTTAGTGGAGCAAAATCAAGGATAAGACAAACCAAGCTGACAGCTTAACAGGGCCTTTGAGCATCACAGTTGAATAAACTTTGTTCCACACAATACTGTATAATTTCTGTTTTCACATTCTTGCTAGTGGAGCAGTTTCATATCAGGATGACTACAAAGCTGTTTTCACTGGTTGCTTTGGTGAGCCATAATTGCCAGCCCTTACATATCATACTCATCTTCTGCTGGACCACTTCACATAGCAAGATGACTAAAATACTACTAAGGCAAATACATCAGAACAACTTTCTGCTTTATGTAGCAATATAGAGTCCAGTTTTTCTTTTTGGAGTGAAATTCAACTAGATGCAGTAGCAAAAGCCCAGGCAGCCAATGTACATCCTTTCAATGCAGCTTTTCCCATTGCTCATCTGGCTGCAGGAAAAGAAAAGCAACCTCAAGCAAATGATAAAGCTAAACTATCTGCGTCTCAGGGAAAAAAAGCTGGAGAAGACTATTTGGACAAGCTTTGTCATGTAGGTATTGCTCCTAGGTTTTACTTGTAAATAAGTAGTAAAGAAAATGTGAAAGTTTTTTCAGGATTTGAAATGTCTGACTGCAGTTTAAAGCAAATTGAGAGTAGGTACAACTCTGAGTTCACCATCTGACCCTGTAACATGATACTCAAACTGAGCAAACAGTTTGAAGTTCACTTCAGATTTCTTCATTTGGAGGATTATGATGAAGCATTTCCTGAGATGTCATGCTTTAAACAGCTAATGGCATGTGACAACCAAGTGCTTTTACATTTTACATTCTGAAGTTGCAAACACTTGGCCTCTCCCCCAAGCACAGAAATACATAGTAGCACTAAGAGCTTGACATCTGGGGCCCTGTCCCACTCTTACTCCGGCAGGCACAGGATGCAGCCAGGAGTTTGCTCATTTCAAGTGGGGAAAAATCTCCTCTAAATGCCTCTCAGCGAGGGGCAGCAAGGGCTGCAGTGGACCCATGGCACTGCAGGAGGCAGAGCCCCTGACTGCCAGCAGCACAGTTACATACTGAGCCTGGCTCACCCCAGCCTCCCAAAACAAGCTGGTTTATGCCTTTCCTTCCTGTGCATATGGAGTCATATGGAAAAAAAAGAGACAAGAAGACAAGGAAGAGTTTCAAAGACACGAGTGGAAGTAGATGTTCAATCCCTCTGGTGATGACCCCAAGTGTGTCTTAAATCAAAAAAAATAAAATGGCATCATCATGCAAAAAGCTGCAGTTTCCCCAGGTACCTGCCCAGGTTTCTCTGGCACCTCTGCAGGCTGGAGCTCCAGGGGCCCACTGTGTCTAACAGAGGACAAGCATTTATGGATCAGAGTCCTTTCTAGGGAAGGCTGCACATCCTGGAGGCATGAGAAAGTCTACATATATATTACACCTACACGCAGAAATAAAAATCAAGTTTCATTGACAACCAGTAAAGTTTTTTGTTCAGTTTAATCTATTTTAATTTGCAAACTTGTCACTGTACTTTTAAAATCAGCAATAGAATTTCTGAACTACTCTATCCCAAAGATAATTACATTATACTCAGCAAGAGGCATGACAACACAGGGAGCACCAGGACTCAGCTGCTGAGCACCAGCACTAAGCAATGCCCTGACACTGCTTCTGGGTTTTGCTCCCATACCAGAGTCAACACTATTCTCAAGCACAGCTAAAAAAAAAAAAAAATCAGGATGCTTGCCATTAAGCTTCAAGTTTCCTTCTACTGGAGAAATGCTGTTTCAGCCGAATTTGGTGGAATTTCGGGAGTTGATTAGGTTAACTACTGACTTTGTTTCCTGAAGGGCATCTAAGACTATGCCCTGACCCAAATTTAGTCTTGATCAAGATTTGAACAATTTTAAGCTTCACATCTCTGGGAAACGAAAAAGTTAACACAAACTTCTGAGCAGCTTTTAAATTTGAGAGGTGGCAAGGGGCAGGGCACAAACATGATTGCTCCCAGTCATTCAGGGCAGCACGAAACAAAGCCTTGTTGCTCCTGCTCTGAGCAGAAAACTTTGCCAGAACAACTTGTGGAGAGGAGGGAGCAGGGGCTGATGCCAGCTGGGCACAAGCTGACTGTTTTGCAGAACATCAACCCTTTAGCTTCAGGACCCAAGTGAAATTTCTGGCCAGAAGAAAAAAGGGTGAAAGAGCCCAGGAGAGTTCAGGAATGACTCCCTGGGGTCACAAGCCTCCTGCACTCACAACCTGGTTCATCCCAGCCCAGGAGAGGGACTGGACTGAGGGTCCCTGCCCTGTCCCACATTATTTACATCTAGTAGATTTTAAACATTCCCTCTCCAGCTTCAGCCTTAAGCCCCAACCTGGCCCCAAAATACTTCCCACAAAATCATAATTAAAAATATCCCAACTACTTTTGCCTGCGATGTTATTTGTCAGACTGAAGGAAGTCAGCCACACTGTGTCAATAATACACTTGCTAGCCTAGAAAAGATGAAATATTGATCAACTTGCTCACACCATTCAGCAGCTTGCTCAGTAACAGCATCAGGAGATGAAAATACTTCAACTTTTGCACAAAAGGGATTTTCAAATAACATATGAAGTGTGCAAGAGTATTCCTGAACTGCACAGTGCAGCAGCTTGCTATGTACTGTACCTGGCAGAGACACTCAGGGAGGTACCAGAAGCTGCATTAGCAGGGCACACCAGACAGACAATTAGCCCAGAGGAGAAGCAACATTTATAAATTCAGGCCAAATAGCCCCATAACTTGGCTTTAGCCAAAACAATGTATTCACAGGAATTTCAGATCTCTTTCAACTGCACAACATTGTGCCATGTACTTTAAAAACTGAATCACTTAATTCATCTCAGGACTCAGCATAAGACGATTTATCCCATCTTTTACTACCAACCACATGAGAAAAGTCCAGCTAAAGTCTAACAGTGAGGACAGTATAAGCTTACCAGAAGCACAAAAAAAGGGGACTTTCAATGGGATGCTACAGCCCATCCCCAGCAAGCTTTAGATGTGTCCTCCCCTGCTCCCAGACAGAGGAGTAACATTTACAACCTTTGGCTGCAGCCAGTGACCAGTGAGAGGGTTCACCCGGGCAGCATCGTCCCATTGCAGCCTGCTCTCCCTGGCAGGATGGCAAAGCACCCCAAAACTCAGAACCTGTGCACAGCTCCTCTCCACTCCAGTTATACCCAGGGCAACACAGCATAAATCCCAAATTTACTGAAGTTAATTTCAGTAAGAGATGGTGATTTTCAGTCTTCCCTCCACAGCCCCTAGCCTCAGCTGAGCTATTCTGAAAAAGCCATGTCCTGGGGAAGCAGCCAAGCCCTCTCCCATAAACTCCTGACCTATAGATATGCTTAATATGTTAATTTTTGTTTTGGTTTCAGAACAAAACCTGCCTTTTAAAGAAAATTTTAACAGATTCTAAACCAGAAAAACTGCACTCCCCTGAGGCATTAAAAAATGCAAACTGAAAACTTCCCATGTGTCAGGGTTATTACTTATTTCCTTCTAAAAACACAAGAAGTGTTGCAACAGTTGTAATGCTCCAGCTCACTAGGCCAAGAAGATGTTTTCTTTCTGCACACTCATTAACCATAGTGTGGAACTCAGTAACAGTTCTAATTTCCTACCTTAAATGTTTTTCTTCCCCCCCAGTTTTCGTTTTACACTTTACATCTACATAGAACTACAATCCACCACTTACCTTGAGAGTCTTGTTGCTGTCAAACACAATAAAAGGAAAGGAAATGAGTCTGGAATCACAGAAGCTTTAGTGTTGAAAACTGTAATTTAATTTCTAGAAATGAATTTAAGCACTCAAAGCTTTCTTTGTCAGCCACAGATGAGAAATTGATAGGCTTTGAAGGCAAGCAAATGTTTTTTTAGTTGAATCTCTGAAGTAAATATTTATGCTAGATATAGTAAGAGATGTTATTTCACACCACAAATTAAATACCAGCTCGTTATTAAATCTGGTGCAATGCTATGAAATTCTCTGGTACTGGTGCCCACAATAGATGCACTGTAATTAGGCTGGCTGAGCTCCAGGAGGGTTCCTGAGCCTCACCTCCAATCCCAGAGCATCGGTCAAGCTCCTGCCAAGGCCTCAGGAGTCCTCAGTACCAAGCCCAGCTCAAGGACAGATTTGAACTGTGATACAGGGGAAAAAAATCACCTAACTGTGCCATACTTCTGCTGCTTTTGTAACATGCTCTTGTCTTCAGAAGCTAAACACTTTCTTCTCTAGTTTGCAAGGAGACAGTCTGTGAAGGGAGAAAAGGGCTCAGCCCAGGAAAGGGAAGGGACAGGACCCTCCATGCTCTGGGTGACCCAGCAGCTTCCCCAGCTGGCAGATGTTGGATGACATGTACCCACTCCATGGAGTGCCCTTATCTGTGTGTGAGCACACAGCCCCAGCCTCTAAGCCTTAAAGGTGCAAGAAAATATCAATAGATTGAGCTTGATTTTTAATAATAAATATACTAATATTCACATGCCTGAGCCACAAACGAGACAAAAACTGCATTGTGCAGAATCCTGCAGAACCCAGCCCAGAGGAGCCATGCCAGGGGTGCAGATACAGCAGCACAAGCTCCCAGGGGCAAGCACTGTGCTCGGCCAGCCCCACTCCACCATGGCACAGGCACAGCACCAGCTCCACCTGCACCCTGACACCCCACAGGAGCTGGCACAGCAGAGGCAGATGGAAATCCCGTTTTTCTTTAAGTACCTTATTTGGCTAATTGCACAATCACAAGACAACTTCAAATCATGCTGAGGAGCGGGATAACGACACTTCATGGGTGAAAAGGCCTTTCATTTCTTCTTTTCCTCTAGTAACCACAGAGGATGGACCATTATCCTACCACTGCCCTGTCTCATTGTCTTAATGCATATATTTAACAAGCTTACCTATGAGTATAGCACAGTGGATGTCTAAGAAGGCCAGATCATTAATTTTGAAAGTCCCACTTTATTTCTTATTCCTGCAGTATTTCTGCCCACCGCCTCAGCAGACGTGAGGGCTGTAAACCAGCAGGGCTGGGCAGTGGGGTTCCTTTACTCCACTTGGAGCTGCTTCACTAAGTGGAGTTAAAATATTCTGGTTGTGGTGTGTTGTAAAGGCTGTTTGTATAGGGGAAGTCATTCCAAAATGTCAGAAAGGAAAGGGGAAGGTTTGGCTGCAATAGCTGAAGGGGAAGAGGGAAGGGATGAAGGCAACACACTCTGGTATCATCCATAACCCTTGCATAATGCAAATACCCAGGCTGGTGAATGGAACTGGGGTACATATCCTAACTGGGGTGGTGGGACCCAGATGACCAGTGAGCCTGGAGACACACAGAATGTAACGGGAATTAGTCAGCACACAGCAACACCTTGGCAACCCCTTGGTTTGTAGTTTGGTGCCCACAAGCAGCCCACTGAACTCAAAGGTAACACTACGTGCACTAAATTAGGACAGCAGCTTTCAAAAACACCATTTAATGAGACAAGATGACTAAATCCATCCATCCTTTCCAAACAGGAGGGCAAGCAGCCTTGCTGTTCCTGCTGGAGGGGAGCACAACATCCCAGCAGCAAGCAAGGCTGCCATGTATAGTCACCCAGGCAATGAGATGCTCATACAACCTCACTCCTGAAGAGTCATCAAGTTGGGGAAACTTTTTAGCAGGATGATCCAATTCCAAAAGTACATTAGATTACAGAAGCACCACGGTGCTAAATAAAGCATATACTTACTACTGGAAGACCATCATAATATTTTCCTCTCTTCATCAGCATAACAAAACAGAGGGTAAAGCTCTGCAAACACAAAATGAAACTAGAACTCTGGTAAAACGGGGCTAGGAATAGTGCTGCATTTCACTACCAATGAAGAATATAAGCATACACTTCCAAAAGAAAGAACACATCCATAGTATGCTAAACACCATAAGTATTAATTAAATTATTAGCAATCAAAATATAATTTCTTTCTGTCACTTTCTGATAACTTAACTAAAGGCATATTTGCAATACTATTATAATGAGTTACAACTCAAGCAAGAGCTGCTTGCAATAATTCAGAAACATGTACACTTTCATATGAATATATCATGCCTAACTAATGAGATTGCTCATTTCATAACTTCAGTTCCATTTTTATTATTTCATAAAACTGGAAGTCCTTATCCATTTTATGAAAAACACCAAACCTTTGTGAAATTCATTAAATAAGCATAAAAAATTCATTAAACAAGTGAATTGCATTCATGGCTGCTTTGATGCAAATGCCCTTTAAGCAATGTAAAACTCCATATTGATTTAACCTTTCATGTTCTGATATTTCCATGTGGAGATATATATATAAAAGAAATCTTTATTCAAGGAATGAAATTAAGTGCTGATCCCTTGATCTCCAGCCAGGGTGAGGTAGATTGGTCAATTTAAATAGTCACTGCGGATCAGCAAACAGCTGAGTTTGTATTAAAACAGAGCACTAGTATTTCTGTTCATCCTTGCTGGCAAATAAATACACACATAATAGCCCAGGCCAAATCAATATGATGCCTGAAGTTGCCTCTGTAGTGGAAAGTTAACCAAATATTAGCCAAGTCCTGTGGAACCAGTTATGAGAAGGCTGCACTGGTTAAGCAGTAGGCAGAAGAGCTTCTCCTAAGTACCTGGTGAGGTTTTGTTATGGTTACTTGTTCCCATTGCCCTAGTTCCCACTGAAAGCTGCTGCAAACAGCACAGCCAATGGCCAGGGTTTGTCTGAACCTACCACCACCTACCAGCTACACCAGGAGCTGCCAAGCTGAAGGATCAATTCAATTTTCTCAGGGTCACTCTGCATCCCCTCAGCAGGTGCAATATTCATTTGTCTCACTTCCTACTCCTGAACTCCACTGAAACCACAATCCTCTCCCAGTACTTAGGGCAGCATGAAGAGTTAACGAAATCACTAATCCCTGGTCCAGTAAAGTCCTTCTCTTCGTTGTGTTTCCAATGCATTGCACTACAGAGGGGAGAACGTGAAAAATATGCACCTGCAACAAACATATGTGCCTGCCAGGTGAGATGTGGATCTGATTAGACCTGGAACTGTCATGGAATAAAGTACTTGTACTCCTCCAGTCATCCAAAAAAAACTGTTGATGAGAAGCAGAAATTTCCTCAAAGATTTGTAACAGTCTAACTGGGCTGCATTCTGGATGTCTGTAGTACAAGCACTGCCTATTCATCCCACCACAAACACCAGTCCTGTAAGTACCATTTTGCAGGGTGCTAAGCAAACCTGCCACACCAGGCTTTAATGCAGTCCCAGGAGGTCAGTGATTCCAGTGGGATTCCCAGACCCTCGTTGTTGAACCAGGCCTGAGACGTGGCAGATGAGCAGACCTTGGTGCCATCTCATGGTGTTCACCTACATATTGCTGTTCTGTTTTTGTTGTGCTTCATATCCAGTAGTTTTAACTGGGAAAAGTGTATACATGAAGGAGAGTGACATATCAGCCTTATAGCCTAAGGTCCATGTTTCAATGATGCCATTCCTGAACCATCTCCTCTCTACAGCCCTTCCATACCTCATTTTCCTTCCCAGATGTCTCTCCTGCACACTTTCTTCTCCCGCAACTCATCTGGCTCCAGCAAACTGAGCCAGAAACAACTCTATTTCCATTTCTAACCATTTAAAGTATAAACAGTTTTCATACACCAAAATAGGTCTCTAATCCTCGTATTTCCCTCCAAAATACACCCAGACATCCTTATTCTCAGTAAATCCAGTCCAACAAAACAAATCAAGTTTCTAAGCCAAGCTTTCCAGGAGTTAAAAATAAGCTAAAAATAAGTTAAAAATAATTTAGAAGTATTAAAATAAATTTCAAGAAGAAAAATCATAACCAACGTATTCAAAGTCTCAATTTTTAAAGCTCTCCCCAATTTTTACCCAATGTCCCAGAAGATATTGCTTCAAAAAGAAAGATGACCTTTTTTCCAGAAAAGAAGGAATCACACTGAAAACAAGATTTATAATAAAGGAGTTTTAGCCTTAATGACAGAACTGCATAATCCAGCATAGCAGAAGGCTGCTCCCAGTTCTGTCATTACAACAGTGAGCAAAAAGACAGATGAAGCATCCTCACTTCCCACCTGTATGCCTCCTTACCTCCCACACTCTCTAGTCCTCAGCTGCCTGAAAACTGCCCCCAGGAAGGGCACTGGCAATTCAACAAGTCCCAAACAGTACTTAAAGCCATTTAACTTAATGGTTTTTAGGTTTTAGTTTAGACCTCCATCAACATCGTTGGCCAACAATAAGGGCCCCAGGTACCCTGCAGATCCTTAAGCACTGACAGTCTCAGGAAGGCACATCTGCACCTACAGCAAGTTTTCAAACTGGCTTTGTAATAATTAAATGGGGGAGATAAAAACCTTGGGAGTTGTTTTTTTTCCACAATTACTAATTTAACAGACAAACTATGTTTTATTGATAGTTCCAATAGTAGCTTTGCCTTCCGTACACACTGCTGTTGATGCCTAATATAAGATGGGCAAGAAGAAATAATCTTGTGCCTAGGGTTTTTTTGGAATAATACACAACATAAGCTTCCAACAATGAAGCCAAGAGCTGTTCACTGCTCTGCAGAAGGGCTGCTCCTTGCCTTCCTGGAGCAGAAAATGAGCCTGGGTTTTCTTGAGTGCTTGCTAACACCAGCCTCCCTGCTCAGGCAGGTGCACACTCACACAAGTGTCAGCCCTGCAGGTTTATCCAGACATTAGATTATCATTTAATAAAATCCTTGGTGTGACAGCACTGTGGCCTTCAAAATGTGACCCTCTATATGCAATTGGACATGGAGGTATAGACTCCAAACAGTCTGCAGCACAAACACAACTCATTCAACTGGAGCAATATTACTTGGCAGGGATATAAAATTACTTCTGTTCATCTTGGGGAAAAATATTATCCTTAATTTTTGCAGGTGAATGAGCAGACGTAGAGTGCATAGAGGTCTGTGGGACAATTCCAGCTGAAAGCCTGACCTCGGATCTTCTGAGACCCCTGATTTCATGCCACCACTGTACTGAAATGTCACACCTTGGTCAAGCACAGACATTGGCACCAATGCCAGTAACTCTCCCTTGTCATGCACACAACTCCACCTGCTTTTGCCTTCCTTCTTTCCCCAGAGCACCCTCCTAGCTCAGCTGTCAGTGGGGAAGTTATTGCAGTGGCAATAACCAGGGTGCTGTTAATCTGCAAACACAGCCTTCTGCAGCCTTTTCCCTGCATTTAAATCAGTTTCACTTGAGAAAAAAAAATCTTTTGTTTTAGCTAAGCTAACCAGTCAGTGATGTGTTATTACTGGAAACCTGTTACATTTTGCTACTTGATCATGTTGCTATTTCCATGCTCAAAGGCTAAATTATTTACACTACACTTCATATATTGAGTACAACGCTTTCCTTGACACCAACAGCAGCAACTGCAAAACCAGTGTGCTTGAGCCCCCCAACACTTCAGAATAACACTGAGTGCTGTTCCCTGCTTTGTGGGTGTGGAGAACCATCTGTTGGACTGAGACAACGGGGAATGACCAAGCCCCAGCTCTCATCCCTCCCAAAAAACCCAAGAGCCAAGCAGACATGAGTTGGCTTCAAAGTTTCAAATAACAATGCTGTTTCTTTTTGGAGGATATTACAAAACACAAATATAGGAGGAATAAGCTGAGCACTAACTCAGTGCAAGAGTCTAGCTCCATCTAAACTTCACTGTGAATACTAAATTGCTTTCAGCCAGTAACACCCAGTGTTATTTTAAAACGTATATTATAGAACACATACTTCAAGAGTATCTGTAAATATTTTATTATGCTGTTCCAATCATTTGCACTGTGTGAGAGAAGTCTCATTGTAGTTGCACTCCCCTTTAAGGTACAGTTTGATTTACTCCCTTTTTATTTAATCACAACTCAGCTGAATTACCACTTCTTTGCTTATCAGCAACCAAATTGGCTATAAGAGTTAAGATGTCCTGAAAACTCTGGAAGTACTTAAGTGGCCAGAAAAACAAACTGTCTCCAGTACCTCAGAAGCCTGAAATTTTAGTGACCACCACTCTAAGGGAGTGCACACACCTCCAGTCTCACTGTTCTGCAATATCATCCAGC
Source organism: Hemiprocne comata (assembly GCA_020745705.1). NCBI lineage: Eukaryota > Metazoa > Chordata > Aves > Apodiformes > Apodidae > Hemiprocne > Hemiprocne comata. The sequence continues at coordinate 4,297,427 of CM036598.1, read as the reverse complement.
AGCATTTAAAGAAAACACAGTGTCTTTAAATAGGAGCTGGCAGTGTTGCGGCAGGACAGCTTTCCTACTGCTCTGCTGCTGCAAAACCTAACACCTTGTTTTTCTATGATCCACTGTGGGCAATCTAGTACAGAGCAAGCCCTTCCTGCTGCTTTCCCTTGCCAAACCACCACCCACCCTGTCAAACTGCAGGGTGTTTTTTAAGGGCCACCTCATTTTTTGTTGCATTCCAGCTGGCTCTGGCATTCCCTCAGTAAAGCAAGGGCCATACAGCAGCACAGGCCATAAACTCAGCATCAAGTCCAAGACAATTCCAAGGGATGGTTATGTAGGGCAGATGCAATGATGCCTCCCTGGGATGCCAGCAGAGATCAGCAGGGTGCTGTACAGACATGCACTGTAACACAGCTGTTGCCTAAGGAGTTCCCAGCTTCATTTTCCTTCTTGGATTTTAGTATATTGAAAACAATACCATGTACATAAAGCAGAATGGGGGTCAAAGGCTTGGGAAGGAGATACTGAACACAATATTTTGGTATAAAACATTACTACACTTCCCATATTGATTAGTAAGCCCAGGTGCTACTATATGCCTTACAGTATATTATTAAAACGCAGTTAAGAGACATTTTAATGTATCAGGTCAGCGCCTGAGCGTTCCCTCCAGTTCAAGCCTTGATATTGCACAGGTCTTGTGCATTGAGCCATGGATATCAAGAAACATTACAAGTCAGATCAATATTTTATAGCCTTTGCACAGACCAGAGTCTGAAGCTCTATCAGCACAGTGCTCTGAACAGAGGGATTTGCAAGAGCTAAAATAATTTACACTAATAAGGCACTGACCCAAGCAGTCCTCAATGATCATTTAGCTTTGGCAATACTTTTTAGTGCTGTTGAGCTGCTTGGAGTTGCTTGGTTTTTTTTCCTCCTACATCAGATTGAGGATATAAGCAGCAACCTAATCACAAGGCTCAGTTTTGTTCCATGTAAATTCATTCCAATTATGTAAACTGCTAAATTAAGAAATGAGGTATTTAAAACAAAAGGGTTGTAACAGAGCCACAAATACACAAACATCACAGAAATTCTTAATTCCATTTCTTGCCTTGTTTGCTTATTGAAGTGCCATATGTTGCTGCAAGTGCTATGAAAATATCATAAGATCATCATTATAATGTTTGTTGAATTATAAAGAAGCCACTTATTTACATTTAAATATGAACAGTGGTAATTGAAATGTCACATGCTTCTCTGTTCTTGACTCCACGAAAATATTTATCTACCAACTGCTTGATGTGCTTTCAGCAACAGCCTGGATGCATGAAAGGGACTGTTGCTCACATCACTCTTTATTTCTCTCTTCTGATTTACAAACTCAAACAGGGGCTCCTGAAGCGCTCAGGCCCTGACGTAGTGATGAAGACACTGCGATGCAAACAGGGTTGTTACTAAGCAAGTGTTCAATAATCCTTTGACCTGTCAATACAGGAAGCTCTGCAATAGCTTTAGGAAATCAATTTTAAATTGACCTAATTGAACTGATGCAAAACCCAACTGCAGGTGCATTTAAACTGATTAGGTCTTGTTACAAAGTCCAATAGCAAGCAAACCTGACACACAGAGGGGCTTTATCGAGTTTAAAATGAAACTTGCAGAAGTTGAACCAGGAGCTCTTTAAATCTAGAGACAACCCCAGTGAAGGCACTGCAGTTCTGGACAGATTCTGCTATGCCAAACTTGCTTATAAGAAATACTTGAAGTTTGATCCTCTTTACAACACTACCACTGTCAGCAGAAAGTCTCCAAGAGGTTCAATTCCATTAAGTAAGCTGAAAAGAGCAAAAGGCCAAGTCAGAGGAAAGCAGCTCACTGCAAGCAGCAGGTTGCTCCGAGCCATGTAGGGAGCAATGAACTGTTGGCCCTGGGAAGGCAGAAGCTGGCCTCCCTGCATGCTCACTCCTTAAGATTTATGACCTATCCTGGAAAAGGCTCTCTAGAAAAAAATCCCTAAACCAGCAAAACTTGAGCCTGAGCCTTCTCCAAGGAAGGTTAATGTCCCATTGCAGGGAGCTGGAAGCCCTGCTCTCCCTCTAGCACACCCGAATTCCAATGGCTGTGGCCATCAAAGAGCAGGGAGTAGCTTGCAAGACCAAGAGGAGCATCTAATAGAAAGAGCTCTAAGATTTTATTTTTCTCAGTCTAAAAATCATAATCTGACTTGTGTAACCTCAAAATACATAAAGGTTTTGCAAGTGATATATGCTGTCAAGAATTCTCTCTTTTTTGTTAGATACTCAATTCTTGTCATGCATGGCCTGGTTGGGGCCTTTCCTTTTTCAGTCTCTCTTCAAGGGGGCTATTAAACCCAGGGGAATTTTTCCAGCTCTGTTTAATAGCCACATACACCACCAAGTTAATGGCAAAGCTTTCACCTAATGGAAGCAGTTTTAAGCTAATGCTAAGCCAAAGAATCTGAGTCACCTGCTCCACTTCCCTCTTCCTTTCCCAAAACACTCCTTGTTTTCCAGTTTAATTATTAAAGGTACCAAGGCCCTTTTTGAAGGCTTTCTTTTAAGAAACTAGGCTGACTGGAGTTGAGCAAGAGCAGGTAAAATTTGCTAGGAAATACTCAGGAGAGGAGAAATAATGTTTTGGGGCAGTCACAACTTATATTGAACACTGACATAACTCTTCTAAGTCACCACAGCCAACACAGGCAGAGATGGGTCTCTGCTGGGTTGTGTCCCCTGCTTTGTGAGAGGGCACACCCACCATGGTGGCAGGAACAGCCCACATCAAAGCAAGAACAGCATCTCCAAAGCAACGGGTCAGTAAACAGCATAATGAAATGTGACAGTAATTTCATTTGTAAAATATATGCTAAAGCTATCAGGGCAAAAGTGCTAATAGCAAGGGCAATATTTGCCTAATTACACTGACTTTAAGGCTCTGGTTTTAAATTGACCTAACAATGTCTCTCAGTGATGCAAACCACAGTTGGCTCTGCTGTTATGAGACAGCAGTCTGCCCTGGACCTTGGTGAGGACACCACACTGCATCACATGTCCTTCACCTATGACAGAGCAGAGATATTTCCACTGCTGGGGCTTTAGGAACACACAAGTATAACACCATGCATTAATGACTGAATCTGGGTTATGAAGGACAGTGAGTTTTTTATGTTTTCTGCATCTCTTTGGTGTCAAAGATCTTCCATACAATCCTCACCATTATCCCTCATTCTCAAAGCTTTAACACCACAGCTCTGCTTCCTCACTATACCACACAGATTAGGCTGGAAGAAGAAATATGGGACAAATTAACAGCACAAAAGATATTCCAAGAACAGACTAAACCAATGCTGTCTTAAAACAACAACAACGACAACCCCCACCTTCCTTTGGCACCACAGGGACACTTACCTCAGCAGTTTGAACCATCCCCCGTGGAGTTCACTCACTGTATCTACAAACAGTATTGTTTTTTACAAGTTTTTACAGTTGATTCTAGAGAGACTGGTTGTATACTGTCTGCATGGAGCACTTAGCCATTCAGAAGGGAATTAATTTAATATTTATTAAATAACACAATATTCATATCATAGCACTTGTTCAACTACCTTACCTGACACATGCAGCTAAGGCAAAGGCATAGAGGAGACAGGAGGCCATACTAGTCGTGGGGCTACCCAGCCCCAAACTGGAGAGTCCCCAAACTGGAGAGCCTCTTCCAGGGCCACACACAACCCTGCACACAAGTGGTTTGTGCCCCTTCCAGGGATACCTGCTCATGTCCTCCCCAGCAAACCACCAAAGGGAGTCCAGCAGTTATTTCTACAAGCCATGGAAGGAGGCTGAATAAATATCCAGGCTCACCAGAAGAGTATGGGTAAAACAATCTATGGAGCAATATTTATATTGAAAATTTTGCAGAGTAAAACTGCCCAGAAAGCGATGAGGAGCACAGGCAAGCAGGGCAAGGGCCTGTAGGCAAGGCTGTTCCAATGCTGCTGACTGCCCACTGCATATTTACTCAGGCTTTTTCTTGCTCTGCATAATCAAACAGGCACTGGAAACTGATGCGCAAGGAAAAAACCAAGCAGAGGAACAAGCCTTTGCCCATCATTTAAGGTTCAGCCTTTGGGGAGCCTGTGCTGTTACATGCAATTGAAACCAGAGAACCAGCACCTCCCAGGGTCACGCCACCACCCCCAGCAAGGCACTCAGACCCACCACTCACTGCCTCAGCAGTTATTACAACTAACTCATCTTTTGCTCTCAACAACAGCCAGTGAAATATAGATGAATGCTTCTGTCATCACTACCAACAGCACAGGTAGGTCTCTGGTGCTAAACCCACCTGCCCACAAACCAGTACACATTTTACAAATATAAGACAAAAATACACAAAATAGCCATGGTAGCTACAGCACTTCCCTGGTAGATATTAAAATGTCAGACAACAACCTCTCCACATCAGTTTTCCTTGAAAATAAGTGTTGCAGATCACCATTCCATCTTTGCTACATTTTGGTATTTGCTCCATCACTCAATTACAAATCATGAAGAAATCATAGATGAATCATGGATTGAGAATTATATGCTTGTATGTATACATATATGTATAAACACACAAAACCCAGCACAGGCTTAGAAGCTGATAAACTCTCTCCATAATAAAATTACAACAAAAAAATCAAACTGATATTGTTAAGGGTTTAAAATCCTTCCCAGTGGCTCTGATGGCCATTATTTTGTTCCACAATAAAGCATGTAATTTCATTGTTCATAGAGTCTCCCCATGATATATAAATGAATTGTTTTCTCCCCATTGTCCCTAGAGAATTTACAACAAGCTAAATTTAGCTCCTGTATCTCTTCCAGGATGATATGCTACTCAAGTTGCACATTGCTGTTTGCCTTGCCCGAGGAGGGAGGTGGCTCCTGCCTCTGCTGCTGTGCTGTTCTGCAACCTCAGCAAACTACCTCCCCTCTCTGTAGCCCCTTCACCCACCCATCTCCCCACCACCCAGGAAGACCCTCAGCAAACACTGCCTCTCCCAGGGGCTCCCCCAGAACCAGCACACTAGGGACACCACCATGTTTCTTACTCACCTCAGGCAGCCCCAGTCCTGCAGCCACATGGCTTGTGCTCTTGCCTCCAGCCATATTTCATCCTAACCCACAGCCCAGCGCCTGCCTCAACCAGCCCCTCACCCTCCTCCTGCCCCAGGTGTCACAAATTCACATAACTGAAACCTTACAGGGACAGCTGCTCTTCTCCACTCTTTAAATGGAGCTACAACTGCTCTCAGCCATGGGCAATCACCAATTAAAGTGACGAGAGTGCAGGGCTGGCTCCAAAACCACCTGTTGCTGTGATCACCCACATCGTGGCTGCATTTTAATATTATTTATAAAATCAGCCTTTTTTATACAATGTGATGAATCCTCCAAAGCATATGTCTAAGGTTTTTACTTGACCTCACCTGGTAGACCAGTAACTAACTGACCCTCCTCCTTAGGTCCTCTCTCTTTTCTTTACCAGCACAATTGAAGGGATGATCTCCACATGAGAAGTGTGAACAACTAAGGAGCCCAAATCTCGTTTTCAAAAATAAAGTAGGCCTCTGGAGCACTAATGCAATGGACTTTCAGCAAGTCCCATGCCCTTAAATAACCCATGGAATAAAGCCACCTCCACAGTAGGCTTGGTGAAAAATGTTTTTCCACGGGGTTGTTGGGTTTTTTAAAAGTTCATAGCTGATTATTTCTTACTAGCAGAAATAATGGGGGCTCCTCATTTTGAAAGTCCAGTTAAACTGTTTGGAATAACTTCTAAACAATTACTCAACTCCTCTGAAATTTCTTTCATAGGACTGAAGGTTTTTCCTGTATCAAATTATCTGGATTTCTCATGGATTATGCATTTCTCAAAGACTCACTGTTTGCAGTTTAAAGAGAGAAAGGAAAGTTAGGACACAATAGAAAAACAGATCAGTAAAGAAAAATATTTAAAATATTAATGACCAAGGGGGAAGTGGAAACACATTAAAGGCAAATGTGAGAGCTTTTAAATATGTTATTAAAATTGATTTATAAATGAGACTTTTCTTTAACCAAGTGCTTTAGCCTTCACTACTTATTTCCTTCTGCTGTCTCTCCAAGCATTGGTGTCACCACCCAAAGCCTATGGCTTCAAGGAAAGATCCAGAAAATAATTAGGCTGGCAACGACTAGGGGCTATTAAAACAGGAAAATGTCATTATATTAAGAATCTCAGGGAATGAGATGAGAACTCAGCTATTTTCAACAGCTGCCAAACCCCAGGCACTTGCAGGACATCTGTCCCAGGCCAGGCTGGAGGCTGTGGGGGCTTGCAGGCTGGGACACAGCCAGGGGCTGCTCTGCTCCCCCCACTGTGGCCCAGAGCCACCCCACAGGCCCTGGCGGGACTGAGCAAGGACCCCAAGCTCATCACCAGAGTGGCTAAGCACCAGCTCCAGCCAGGCTGTGAGAGCAGGGGAAACCACAGCAGCATTGTCACTGAAAGTGAAGGCTGCTGGTGAGGGACTGCAGAAGCCCATCCTGTGCAGCCTGGATGTGAACCTGTAGGCAGCACGCCGCAATCCCCTTCCTTCCTTCTGGTCCCCATCTCCTGCTCACACAGATTACCCCAGCTGCCTGCATTTTCGGGGTGTATCTTCTGGGGTTTTTCAGCTCAGAGAAGGTTTCCAGCAATGCACTGCACAACCAGGACAGCAGAGTGTCCATGGCTGCTGCTGGCATGTCAGAGCAAGACTGCTGCAGCTTCTCCAGCAGCGCTGGCAGAGGGTGGATCCCAGAACCAGCCAGGAGCAGTACGTGAAGCCACATGACTCCTGGTCATGTTTTACGAAAGGGCACAGCAGCAGATGCCTAGTGCAGAAATTGCCCAATTAACATATCCAAAATGGGAGAAATTATCTCTGAAAGGAATACATTTTGTGTGTGAATTTTTATAAATGGACAAAAAGTGCCCATGTACATTTAACAAATAAGTACCTATTTCGTTTTAGTTTAGATACGCAAAATACTTTCTATTAAAGCTGCTATCCATCATCAACCACAGTAACACTATAGGGGAAAACTCCAAACAGAACATAAAACATCACAGAGAACTATAGATCTTGTACATTGGATTTTGTGGTGAGAATGGTCCACAAAACTCATTCTGAATGTCTTCATAAGATCCTTTTTATAGCAGGTTATGAATCATCACATGATATCTTTAAATGGATGATCAATACTATATTTTCCCATAAAACGTTTGGTTTGAAATCCGATTTTAAGTGCATTAGAGTTTTTTGTGCACTGAATGAGTGAGTGTCATAATAAATTGTCATCAAATATGAAAGAAATATAGCTTAGATTAATTGCCATATTTATTTATGAGTCTATAAAATACATTGTGAAAGTCCTGGCACATTTTTGGGATACCAGCTTGAACTTTCCAGAAAGTTAAAAGCATTAAACGAGACTGAAAGTAGATTTATTATTGGAATGTTTTTAATTGCAGTTTCAACCAGACACAGGTATTAGAATGGCTGTGCCCTTAATGGCCATGTCTCATGTGTTTTTTCTTTAAAAATTATATACTTTCCATATTTTTATTGATTTTATAAGATTTATTTTAGATTAGTGCTGCTTGTGTGTGAAATCACAAGTGGTCCCAGCTTCCCCAGAGTAGTGGGCTGCAGATGGCCCGTGGCCACCGGGGCTCTTCCCCAGTGTCCCCCCAGCACTCAGTACTGCCTGAAATACCAGTGGAAGGAAAGACCACAGAAAAAGCTGAATTCCTTCAATGAGACAAGCAGTGGGGTCCTCAGCAAACTACCCGGCATGTCCTGTTCTGCACTCATTTCTACAAATGCAAAATGGAGTTAATTCAGACAGGATTTGGAGGGGGAGTCAGGCTGAGCCCCTTCCTTATTCAGAAGTTAACTAACGAAGAGGGTCAAGGCTGAATGATTGGATGGGACTGTAACTAACTCTTGGGATAAACATTTTCTGGTTTTGGAATCAGCAATAAACTCCCTGTGTTTCTAATGTATAGCAAACACAACTGGGTTTTTGTAAATTACAAAATGGAAGTACATAAGGAAGTAGGTCTTGATATCCATGTTTAACTGTGCACATAAATTGGTGACAACTCTTGGAAAATAAGGCACTGTTGCATGTGACCTACTCACTAATTAAAAAACAGATCCTGGAACTTACAGCAAGCAGAGTAAATAATGGAATAAAACTGTCATTCACTGCCACAGAACAAAAATTACTAACTATACCTAAGGTGATACTACATTAAAAACCTTCAGTTTAGCAGCCATGGGACTCCTTCCCACCAGCTGCACATCAGCTGATACAAAGGCCAGAAAGGCTCAAACCCAAGTTGGGGGTTAAGGGCACCAGGTAAGTCCAATATCCTGCTTAAGCTGTGTCAGAACAGCAACTGCTTTGTCAAAAAAAAAAAAAAATTTTTTTTTTCAAAATTGTTTCTATTGATTTTACTGGAAACTGAATCCACAGAGGGGTCACCCTGAATGAGTTGTGACACTGCCCTGACCCTGCTGCCGTAACTTAGCCTGGATCTCAGCAGGCACAAGCAAGTCCTCAGAGGTGAAGTTCTTGTAAGAGAGGTGTATTTTGTGTAGACGTGTCTCCACCAGATGAACTCACACCTTATAGAATAATCTACACATAACCCTAAGAATGCTGGTACAGAAGTGTTGGGTTACCCTGACACAGAGCATGCTTATAATAGAAGAAGTATTTCCTTTTTGATCAAATACAGTTTCAGAAGCCGAGTTTAGTGATGCCCTGGATCCAAGGGAAAACCCCACCCAGGAGAATGGGGAAGATGCACATCCTTGCCCTCCTCCAAGCACAGAGCTGTCCAGATCCATCCTCCAAGTCCACGAATACTCAAGCCCAACTCTTTATTTTACAGCCATATCCTAAAACTTTATCACAGCAAAAAAGGTGATGATCTGAGATTCAGCAAAGCCATAAGCCATTAAAAAAGTGATGCTGTGAGCCAAGCAGAGCTGCCAGTCCTTGAAGAAGATGCAGGAGGGCAAGGTGGCAGGGTCAGGCCACCACAGAGGGCTGTTGGGAAGAAGCAGCTCACTGTCACATGAAGGAGTCCACGCAGAATTGGTGCTTAGGGATGCCTGTGAATATTATTACTACCTGCATCTGGATCTTAATTCATTTCCAGATAAAATGTGAAATGGCTCTTCCTTAGGCGTCCATCTGAATGAGATGGTCTGGATAAGCAAAGTAAAGGCCCATCCATGTACTTCTTTAACTTTGCACATGCTAAAAATCAGAGTGAATTGTGCAGCTTCTTGGATTAACTAGCCTACACACATAACTCTCCAGAAATCCAGACATCTTTTTGGATGTTCCCTTTCAGAAGATAAGTGTCCAAAAGCAATTAAAGTTATTGTAATTCCTGTCCTAATTCAAAAGTAATCTAAAAGCAAAAATCTACTTTCAGGTTTAGCCTTCAGCTGACAAGGTACCACATGTTATCTCAGCAATTATTCCTTGACTCCTAAATCAGGATACGTCCACTGTGCCAATTCTCCCTTCTGTCCTGAAGACAGTTCTATTTTCTGCTTGTATGTTAAGCAATTAAAATGCTTTATCTTCAACAAGATATTAATCTTAATATTGTCCTAATTAGTTTTGTCTTTTTCTGCCTCTCATGCAGAAATCAGTCCTGACAATAGCCACTGAGATAAGGACAGTAACCAGCAAGCTTCACAATAAACCATCATATACACTATTTTAGTTTGTCAAAACAATTAGTGTTCATTTTGGCTTTATTCAGTTAAATCTGCAGTGACTGATCAGTATAAATTATGTATTAGGCTGCCCAGCTGTACTTGTTTATTCATGCATGGGCTTGGAGAATTTTCATTTTCTCAGTACAAAAAAAAAGCGACAGCCAAAAAATCCCCCCATATATTTTAAATATAAAGACACTGTCTTCTTAGCCACATTTCTGCTACATGTTTTGGAAGCATCTTTATTCTTACTCCTCTTAGAACATTATTCTTCCTTTCCAGCACAGATACTCGCAACACTTATTTCAACTGACCTACTATTTCATTCAGTTATCAGCAGCTGCCTTGGCATCGGTGGCAAGCACATACTGACTGATACTTTCACCCTTTGCAATTACCTCCCGAGCAAAGTGGTATCAGAGCTAAACCAAATTATGCTGATTTTAAAAACATCAAAAATCACATTGTAGGCTGCATTTGAGCTCCTGCCTCTGAGCTCCTGCCTCTCTTCAAGAAGAACCACTCGCAGGAATGTTTGCAGTTAAGTCTCACACTCCTCTCTTTCAAGAACAAAAGTTTGTGAATCAAAAAAAGATCATTTTCTGGTTCTCCTCATGTTCACAGTCACACAGTCCTCACTAGGTAGGGTGCCTGGGTGAAGGCAATGTCTGCCATGGGGGTGGGATGACCTGCTTGTATGTGGGGAGAGAGGTGGCACAGATTTAGATGAAGGAAAGAAAACTCTGCAGTGACCATATACAGCATCAGTTACGCTTCTCCGAGACATGGTGTTTGAGCAGAATGGAAATCTGGCTGTTGAAGCTGATTCCCTGCAAGGAAAAGAATGGCAAATTGCAACTCCTTCCCCAAAGCTGCCCTCCACCAAGCCGACTTCAAGAACCTGTTAACAAAAGGTTTATGCCAATATTTACAAATAAGATGTTTCAGCAGCTTTGACAAAGTGAGTCCAGCTGCTCAGTGATGAACTGACAGGGTAAATGGTGGCAGAGAACAGAAAGAGCCAGAGTTTGTGTCCTCATGAAGAGCTAGGGAGTTAGGCAGAACTTCTATTTGTTAATGGAATGCCATTTAATATCCCAGGTTGTAAGGGCAATTAAAAGTGTCGCCTGGGTGGCTCTTGGGCAACTATAGAACAAAGTATGCTACAGAAACATCTCCACGGGGCAGAGTGCTGCGAGCAGACAGAACCGGGTTGCAAAACGCCATCTCTCAAATCTGTATTCTGCTACAACGTACCTGACAGGTAATATATGTGCTTTCACGTTGATTGCGCACAATAAAGACTGTCAAACACAATGTTTGCATTGATCTACATTATGTCCGTTATAAAAGTGCTTTTGTGCAGTGAATTCTACCCTGGTTTCGGCTGCCGCTGTGCTTGTCACATCGGCAAGGACAGCGAGAGCCCCGCCTGCAACCTGCCTGCACGCACAGTGCCAGCGACAGCTCCCCTGGGTTCTGAGCGCAGGCAGGATGAGCATCAAGCTACTCTTGTTGTTTCTTTCAGCAAATAACATCAGAAATGTTCTGGTGAAAAAACTTTGCTGAATTAAGTGCTTTAAAACAAGGGATTTTATTACTCTGTAATTAGCATAATTTCCCCCATAGGAATTCTTGCAATTAAATAATTAGCAGTAATGTTACCCAAAGGTGTTCTTTAATGAATTTTCTTAAGTTATTGCCCCCGTTAACAACAAGAGAAACGGCTCGGTTTTACACCGCCTGTGCGCTCCCCCTCGCCGGGCTGCGGGCGGTGTTAGTGTGCTGCCACAGCAGCCCCTGAACTCCGGACCAGACAGCTCACCCCGGCGGGACGGGCCGGGCCGGGCCCGGCTCTTCCGCCGCGCTCCCCTCTCGCCCTAGCCCCGCGGGCAAGCGGCCGGGCGCTCTGCTGCCCCGACGGCGCGGACAGCCCGCTCTGCTCCCGGCGGACGGACCCCCACCGGGGAGAAGCCCCGCGACTGCCCTGCCCGGCAAGGGCCGCTACACCCGAGCTGCCCTCCGTCCGGGCTGAGCCGGGGCCGACCGCCTCAGCGGCGGCCGGCGGCGGCTGTACCTGCTGGCGGCCGGCGGAGCTCCGCCCGCCCCGGGAGGGCAGAGGCCGCCCCGGCTGGGCCGCGGGGCGCCGCGGGGGCAGCTCCGGGCCGGTCAGCTCCGGGCCGAGCCGGGCCGTGCACCGCTCGCGGCTCGGCAGCGCCACCCGTCGGGGAGCGGGCGGCTGCGGCCGGCGGCGGAGCAGGGCCGCTCCTGCGGACGGATACGGGCACGGCCGCGGATCGGTCCGCCGCTCCTGCCCTCCGCCGCCGGGCACGGTCCCGGCCTGCCCGGGACAAGTGCCGCCGGGAAAAGTTGGTGTTTGGTTCGTTGTGGCAATTTTTTTTTTTAATTTTTATTTTTTCCTTTTTTGGTCCCTTTTTGAATTGCCATCAGCAGGACATCGGGTCCGGCAGCGCCACGACAGCCCCCGCCGCAGGGTGGGGAAATTCCCATTTACCTCCCGGGGATGTCGCTTCAAAGGCAAATTCGCAGTATGTAAGTCGCTGGTTAAACAAGGGCATTTCCATTTGTTAATTGATGCAATTACGGCGTAGCGGTAATGGGCTGGCCGGGCTGCAGGCAGCCATCCATCACCTCCTCACTGACCTGCCACGGCCCCGCCTTGCCCCCCCCTTCTCCTGGTGGGACCATTTCGGGCTCAAGAGTGAAGAATGGATGCCCCGCTCAGCACTTATTAGGGAAGGAGGCTTCGGGCTGCCGGGGAGGCGGGCTGCCGGGGAGGCCGGCTCCCTGTCCCGGCCCCAGCCTTGCCCCTCCCGGGCCGGCAGAGCGAAGTCTGACCCCGCTCCCGCGACTCTAGGCCGCCGCGAAGGGCAAAGGAACCAAGGCGGGGAGGGGGGAGAGCACAACTAATGGGCTGACTTGCAAAAGTGGTGCCGTGATGAATAGCAGAGCCCGGCCCTGAGGGTGTGAGCCGAGGGCAGCGGGAAGGGCCGGGGCTGCGCCGGCGGAGCCGGCCCCGAGCGCTCCTGCCTCGGGTGCGCCGGGAACCGCCGCTGTCTCTGCCCTCCGCTCTCCGTCCTGCAGATGTAGGGTGATGCTCTCCGGGGGGCGGGAGGGCACAACGGTGGGTGCCGTGATTTCCCTCTTTTTATTTTTCACCCCCCTAGTCCAAGTTAGATTGTTTAAAAGAGAGAGGGAAAGGGGGAGAAACCAACCGCAACGTATCTCCGGTCCTAACCCTTGACGTGCATCACAGCACAACATTAAAACAACATGAAACAAGTGCTGCGAGCGGGCGCGCAGCGCTGCCTGCTCCTGCCCGCCGCTGCCTGCTCCTGCCCGCCGCTGCCTGCTCCTGCCCGCCGCTGCCTGCTCCTGCCTGCTCCTGCCCGCCGCTGCCTGCTCCTGCCGGCAGGGCTGTGACGTCACCCCGGCTCCTCGCCCACCGATGAACGCTAAAGACCTATAGAGCAGAAAATAATACAAGCAAGCTCCGTATCTTGCAAGCCCTACGTGATTCCCCCCCCCTCTTTGAAAAAGCCCCTTTGCACTTAAACTCTCTCTACATGTGGGGTGGCTTTTTAAACTCTCTCTATACAAACATATTAAGAGCGATGGGGAGTGGGGGGTAACCTATTTTTTTAATTCAGGCACCAACAGCCCCCGCCTCAGATGTCTGGCTGCTTTTCTTAAGTGCAATCATCTATAATTGAGACAAAAAAAGCCATACGTGGAAATGTGTGTGTGAGAAGGTGCATCTTGAAGCAGGGTTTAGTTTACAATCGATCTTGGGGGGAAAATATTGCCTATGGTCCAAAAATAAGGAGCGACTATGTCCTTCTCTCAGTTCGGATACCCCTACAGCACCACTTCACAGGTAAGGCGAGTGAGCAGCACTCACTTTTGTTCAGATTCTGCTGCTGCTGTCCAGATGTCTTGTTCCTCCTCCCTTTTTTTCCTCCCTTTCCCTTACTTAGAGTCTTTTTTTTAAAGGGCACATCTGGAGCCTTTTTTAAAAAAATGTGCGTGTGTGTTTATGTCTCGTTTGTGTTGTGTTAGGCTTAAACAAATAACTCTCAGCGTGCACAGCAAAGGCGTTTAGGAAACCGGTAGTTCCCCCTTCTCCCCCTTTCCACCGTTCAGTTTTAAGTGCAACAACAAACAAATAAATACATGAATCCCGCCTGCGACCGATTTCCAAGCCCGCGGAGCTGCCCGCGGAGCGGCCGCACTGAGCCGGGCGCTGTCCCCGCGGAGGGTGTGCGGGCAGGGGCACCGGGGCTCGGGATCTCACTACCGTTCCTGCGGAACCGGGCTCTGCCGTTTTCCCCACCTTTCCTCCCCGGGTCGGTCCTTTTCCTGTGTTTTATTAGGATCTGTCGGGAGTGTTTTTTTTTTCCCCCATACGATTTCCGAAGGACACCCCCACCCACACCAAGGCACCCTATATTAACTAAGTCGTCGCTATACCATACTTCGAGTCACGATTTATTTTGATAGAATTATTTACACACTGTAATCACTGCAAGATGTGCTTCCCTCACTTGGGAAGTTAGCTGTCCCCTTGAACTTACTGAAATCAAATGCCTTCGATTGCGTTAGCTGACATATTTACTGCTTTGAAATTAACTATAATCGCAACTTCTTGCCTTTAAATCAATGCAAACGGACCGAGCGGAGGTGGGAAGGAGCAGTACGCACCTTTTGGCATTTTTTAGAGCAATTATTTCCTTAAAGTTTTATCTGCTTGATTAATCGTGCCCCCTTCCCAAGGGCTCCCGCTTCTTATTCCGTTTGTTTCCCGGTTTCTATAATTAGCTGCTTCAACCCGGGCTCCTTATCCCCCTCCTCACCTTCCCCCCCAGCCCCCCGCACACGCTTCTAAATTCCCTCCGATGGAGCTGCCTCGACAGTGACTCGGCGCCTTTCCTCTCTCTCTTCTTCTCCGCAGTTTTTCGTGCCCGCCAGCCCCAGCACGACCTGCTGCGAGGCTGTGTCCCGCTCCGTGCCGGATGCCTCCTCGGCGCCCGCCGCCTCCCTCTGCTGCGCCCCGTACGAGAGCCGGCTGCTGGCGCCCGGCCGCGCCGAGCTCAATGCGGCCCTGGGCATGTACGGGACCCCGTACGCCGCCGGCCAGGGTTACGGCAACTACCTGCCCTACAGCGCCGAGCCCGCCGCACTGTACACCGCGCTGGTGAGTGCCGGCCCGCCCGGGCACCGCACCGGAGGAGGTGATGGGGGTGCAAAATGCGGCAAATTTCGTGGTTAGCAATAGGTGTCGGGGCGGGGGGCAGCCGAAGGACGCGGAACCGACGCCGTCCCGTCGGTGGGGGGTGGGGGGAAAGGAAGAGACTCGGCTGCTGCGGGGACCCGGGGCGGCGGGGGGGTAGCGGCGGGTGGCGGGGCTCCCCCTCTGCTCCTCGCCAAAAGCTGTCGCTTCTTCTGCAGAACCCGCAGTATGAAATCAAGGACGGCGCCGGAACGCTGCACTCGGGAATCGCGCAGCCCGCTGCCTATTACTCCTACGATCATTCCTTGGGGCAGTACCAGTACGACAGGTAAAACCCCTTTGATCAGCGCCCGGCAGCATTAGCATCCCCCTGCGAGGCGGAGGCCGACATCAAACGGCGGGGGCTGGAGGGGTGGTGCTCTGACCTGACAAACGTTGTACAAGAGAAACGAGGCGCCCCGGGAGCACCAGTCAGCCAAAATCAAACTTAGGCGGCGATGGCAGGCGGGCAGGGAAAGGCAGGCAGATGGGCAGGGCCACACCGGCCTGCGGCGGGGCCGCGCCGGGGGGGTTCCGCCGGCCTCCCCCCTCCTAACCATCTCCCAGCAGGTACGGGACGGTGGATTTTAGTGGTTCGGCCAGACGCAAAAACGCAACGCGAGAGACGACGAGCACCCTCAAGACCTGGTTGTATGAGCATCGCAAAAACCCCTACCCCACTAAAGGAGAGAAAATCATGCTGGCCATCATCACCAAAATGACCCTGACGCAAGTGTCCACTTGGTTTGCTAACGCTAGACGGAGGCTCAAGAAAGAAAACAAAATGACCTGGTCTCCCAAGAACAAAACGGGGGATGAGAGGAAAGAAGAAAACCCGCGGGAAGAGGAAGAATATGGCACGGAGAGCGAAGGCAGAGGTAGGCAGGGGAGGCAGGACGGGCGCCTCGAAGTAGCTGGAAGTGTCAGCCCATTTCGAGGGCCCCCACACTTCCCCGCACCCGCACTAACGCCCTGCCGTCCCTCCGCCCCGGTGTGTGTCCAAGCAGAGCCGAAGAGCTGCAAGGAGGACAAGGAGCTGAGGTTCAGCGACCTGGACGACCTAGAGGAGGAGGAGGAGGAAGAGGAGGCGGGGAAGCCAGAGAAGGGCCGGGCCAGCACCCTGCAGGAAGCCCACAGCCTCGGCGTGGCGCTGCCCGAGCCTCCGCGGAGCGACTGCAGCCTACCCGGCCCCTTCCGCGCCTTTCCCTGCGCCAAGGGCCCCGCCGCAGACTTCGACCCCGCCGCCTTGCCCGGCCCGCCACCGCTCTACGCCCCCGCGGAGAAGCCGCGCATCTGGTCGCTGGCGCGCACCGCCGGGGCCAGCGCGGCGCGCAGGGGCGCTCCCGAGGGCCGCGGCACGGAGGGGGGCGGCTGCGCGGCAGGGGAGCTGCCCCTGCCCGCCAAGGCCTTCCAGAGCTCCGCTTTCAACCTGCAGCCGCTCCCGCGGAGCTGCACGTCCCACCGCGGGCTGGGGGAGCCGTGCCAGTACGCGGCGGCGGGAGAAGGTACCCGCGGCGGCGGGGCCGCGGGGACGGGGGGGAATCGCGAGCAGGGACGGGATACAAGGGGCGGCATGACCCCGCCTTCGCGCTTACACTCCCCCCTGCCGGGTCCAGCGCGGCCGCGGCGTTAAGGCGTGCCCAGGTGTAGGGCGGGCTGTGGCCAAAACTTCCCCGCTCCTAGCGAGCGGGTAGGGGAGGGCAGCGGAGCCGGGCCGGGTCCACCGCGAGCCGCTTGTGTCTGTGCAGGCTCCGGGAGGGGCGCCAAGGGCGGCCCAGGAGGCGCCGAGCCTGGTGGGACCTGCATGGACAGGCTACGGACGGCGTTCCGGCCGGTGCTACGGAGGTGAGGTAGGTGACGGGCCGGCTGCCGGGGCCCACCTCGCACGAAGCGCCCGTCCGGCCCTGGGACACCGAAATGGCCCCGGCCTGGGAGCGCAGCGCCGGAGCCACCGGCCTGCCCCGCTGCCGCAGCCCCCTTTCGGGCGGGACAGCACCCTCTGGTCCCGGGCGCAGTCCCGTGGAGGGCAGGTGGGGCCCAGCAGGCACCGGAGCCCACCCGGGGAACGCTCATCACCTCTTCTCCCTCCCGCAGGGCCACCCGAGCGTTGGCGACGGTAGCTTCGGCTGCAGCGAGGCTCTCGGCTTGAAACAACGAAAGAAACCTCTCCCCTGGCCAGCCATGACTTCCATGCCCCGCAGGCATCGCCCGCGGCTAGTCCTTCCCTGCCCTCGCCGGGGAAACGTCCCGCCGCGGCACAACGTGCTGCTCACATGGGGGCCGAGGCGGGCAGAGCGGCCGCGCCCGCACGACCGCTTGACATTTGTTCAACACTCATTAACGGCTTTCTCAAAAAACTCGTATTTTCTTTTCTTTTTTTTTTTTTTGGTCCCCACGTCGTGGTTTGGTTTTCCTTTTCCTCCCAAACTTGCTTCCTCCACTCTGCGCCCTGCTCCGCAAAGGTGCGTTTATCCGCGGTTGCTCCGCGCCGTCCCGAGGAGGTGGAGGAACGGCGCAGGTTACGCCAGGCTGTTTATTTCCCGCCGCTGTACACAGATACTGCTGAAAGTATTTTTCAGAGTCACTAATTAACACGGATGAGCTGAACGCCACGAAGCCGCCTGTGACCCCGGCAGCTTTTCAGCCAGGAGCCGGCGCAGCCAGCGCGGAGCGACCCCCGGCCCGCCCCGGGCACTCGCCGCCGGCCTTGGGGCACTGCCGGGGCACCCCCGGGCAGCGGGTGGTGACCAGGCAGCAAAGTAGGCCGTTGTTAGTGGGTCACCGCCGTCAGTCAGTGAAAAGAGCAATGCTGCACTTTACAGGGCAGACGAGAAAGGGAAACCGTATCTCTGCTTTATTTCTGTTTAATTAAAAGTGTCATCAAACACTTCGTGTTCGGACTAATAAACGAAGCAGGGATGAGGAAAGAATGTTTCTTTGTTCCTGTCTCTGGAAGCACTGGCAATAATTTAAATTAGTAACTGTGGTAATTAAGAGGTCATCTATAGATCAACCCGATACCTGCTATTTCCAAGTTCACTGGGGTCAACATTTACATTAAGTAATTTGTGGTCAATAGGAACCAATGAATTCTGCCTTAATAAATCAGGGAAATCAATTTTGAATATCGAGTAGACTTCTATATGTTTACCAAAGACTACCAAGACAAGTAGGGCTGCATAGATGGAAGTCTTCTGGATTTTCGACCAGACAAGCAGCTTGTAGTGGGAAGGAGAAGCTGCAGGTCAAGGCGGGGGGAGATGGCAGGGGCTGCCCTAGGCTTTGGAGCGAAGCAACTCTAGGCTACGGGGTACCTGTCAAAGAAGGCAAAACTTTGTCGGGCATCTCAGGGGGCAGGGCGGGAAAGGGCGGGAGAGGCTAAGTGTACTCGAGGACCAGCAGGTAAAGGAGCTGCCAGGAGGGGGGCAGGGCCCACCGGGAGCCGGGCCGCAGCCACCCGCCCACGGGGCTCTCCCGCACTCCGAGGCATTCCTGCGTCGCAGAAGCCGCAGTCTGTTGCAGTGACCCGCAGCTTAGAGTAGGGGAAATTAAGCTGCGAAAAGATAAACATTATTTCAAGTCGGATTTGAAGGATTAGGGTTTGTAATAAAGAGTATTAGGCCCTTTCGAAAGGTTCTTGCGAGGCGACTTTTCGGCCCCTCCTCTCCCGGAGGGGACAGGTATTATCTACCCTGAGAACAACGCGCAGGTTCCCCACGCGTGTCCGCAGCGGCCGAGCCCCTCGCCTCGCCGTGTCCGCCCAGTGCGGAGGGGGGCAGACACAGCTCCCTCCGGCGCAGTTCGCCCGGCGGCTTTGGAAGAGGCTCCCCTGCATCGGCCTCTACGAAACCTGCACTGTCCCTGCGGCCCCGAGCTCCTCCGAGCTGCCGGCTCTGCCCCGCGGCCCCGGTCCCTGGCGGCCTCCAAGGGAGCACTCCAAAGAGCCGCAAAGCCCCCGGAGGTGGTTAATTAGTCGGATGTAGGCTGTGGGGTATTTTTAAGGTAGGCACGAAGATAACCTCCAGGGAGTCTTCCGAGTTTTTTTATTTATTACTTTTACTCCCCTTTTATTAAAGGTCAAGCGAACGAGATGCAGATTATCCCGCCCGCCTGGACTCCCCTGCAATCTGTCACGCCAGCAAGATATGTATCGCAAATCTCTCAAAATATAATCTCCAGCAATCATATTCCGAATACTGTTTTGATTAAAAACCAGAACAGGGATTGACTGAGAATACCGGGAGCGGAGCCTGCGAGCACCCAGGCACAGAGCTAAAATAATGGGCTCGCCTGGGTGTCACAGGAACGCATTCGGTGCCTCCAATGCCATACTAAACATATTTAAATCGTCTTCTGGTTGGGCTTTGTTACGAGCTGGGCTTTTTAATGCCGCTGAGCAGATGAACCCGGGTTGCCCGGCGGCGAAGGGGCAGCCAGGCTCTGCAGGGTACCGCTGGACGAGCAGCCCAGAGTCCGCTGGTCCGGGGCGCTGGGAAACATGGGGCGGGGGCAGCGCCGAGCCCCCCCGGCCGGTGCGATGCCCCCGCGGCCCGGCCTGCCGCAGGCGCCAGCACCCCTGGTCCTCAGTGCGCCCGGGCGAGGCAGAAGCCAGGCGCGCAAGGTGCAGACCCTGCTCCCATCACGGCGGCGGAGCTGAGAGGCGGCTGAAGAGCAGCACCCCCCCACCCACCCCATTTCGTTATTAAGGGCTGGGTCTCCCCCATTTCCGCAGCCCGCTGGGACGCGCCTGGCCCGCATCGCCCCCCAATTAGCAGCCGCGGGGAAAGGCGGGGGAGCGGAGGGGGAGGGCAGGCGGGAGCGGCTGATTGACGCGTCCCCCGCTGGGGTGGGAAGTGTCTAAAACAAAGTTGCCGGGCTAATGGCCCAGAGAGGCAGCGGCGGGGCCGCGCACACTCCAGTGCGCCCGCTCAAAGGCAGCGCGACTGCGGGGCCGCCGCCGCCGCGCTCGCTAATGAAGTTTTGTCAAAGACAATTACGGGCTCGGCGGGGGCAGGAGGCCGCGATGAAAAGACGCCTTTGTGCGGCCGAGACGGCGCGGCTCCCCCGGCCACCCCCAGCCCTTCCTGCGCCCCCGCAGTGACCCCCGCGCCCGGCCCCGCTCCCCGCGGGGCAGCGGCCCCGGTGCCCGGCCCCAGGTGAACGCGGAGACGGGCTGGTGCCGGCAATCAGCCTCCCGGGGCTAGCGTTTGTCAGCCTGATTTACGGACGAGCGAAGCAGCCCCGGAACGCGGAGGGCAGAGGTAATGGGCAGCCACAGCCCGCCTCCCAACACACGCACGCTTTCTGTGAGGGTTTCTGCCCCCTCTTCCCTCCCCAGACGGGCTGCTGCAACAGATTCCTGCTTTAACGTTGCTGCGTTCAACAAATGGGAATTCATTTGAAAACTGATCACCAAGTTAGCTGGCAAAATATGTTTAAATATACACCAGAGAGACATGAAATAGGGGTCTCAGACTGTGACTGCCTTCAGCTGAAGCTGGCCAGAGAGGAGGTGTGGAAGAGCTGGAAAACAACCATCTACCTCTACCTTCCCCACACTCCCAGCACTGGTCCTGTCCTCCCATCTCTGGTCCTCGGTCACCTGCTCCCAGCACTTCACCTCCCTCCCATCCCCAGCCAATATGGGCAGCACAAAACACGCAGGTTCTAGAGAACACGGGGAACCCTTTAGCAGTCATGAGAAAGTCTGGACAACACAAGCAACTTCCCAGCCTTTTGAAGCACAACCCTCCTTTCAGGAACACAGGACAGAGGAAACCTTATTTTATTTCCACACCAGCATGAGAGAAGAGTGGCTGTGACACTGAAATGGTTTGGGACCTCTCAACCCAGCTGGCTGGTTCTTGACTGTCCCCTCAAACAAATGTCCTGTCCCCTAAAGGTTTCCCATCTCCACGTGAAAGGGATGATTTCTACTGGCCTTGCAGCGGCAAAAGCCTTGGAGATGCCTCATCAAAAGTGGCTACAGCACAAGTTTTAGCATGATGTGGCTATCGAGGTTATGAAGCAATGGATTGGAGCAATTGGTTCAAAATGATCTCAAAAGCTGCACAAGCAGCTCTTCAGGCCAGGTGTCATTTCAGGATCAAAGCATCTGTTAGGGGAAAATAATTTCTGCCATTGTACTGCCTTTTTTTTTTCTTTACCTACTGTTCATCTGAAAATAAATTACAGGCCAGAACAGGTGGATAACATTCTGCAATGATTTAATGATTTGTTTAATCTGGATTCCCTTTCAATCTATTTAGCAAGATGAATACTTTTTTTTTTTTTCCTGAATCCAAAAGCGGGGCTTTTCATCTAAAGAAGAGGAATACCCTAATACACCGCTCTGCTGCCATCAAAGTGTGATCCTGACTGCTGCTAGTAACCCAGTGGTGATGTTTGCCCTGCTGAAGGGTCTGAGGGGAAAACCTCAAGAACATCAAGGAGAAGATTTTAATTTTCTTTTCTTCCTTGCCATCTTCTTAGTCCTTTAGAAGCCCTTCCTGGGACAGTGTCTGGGTGATAAAATAGTTTGATCACTGCTCCTCAAATGTCCGGGTTTAAGAACTAAAGCGCTGGCTCTCTGGCTTTCCCTCTCGTTAGGATGGCTGTGTGTACCAGTGATCGGGAGCTGTGGAGTCTGAAAGAACACACGACCCTTCTGCTGCAGACACCTATGGATCCACTGGCATGGAATGAGGCCGGGAGCAATGCCTTCAGGCACATTCACCCAAGGCTGGCACTCTGTTCCTCAGTGAGCAAACCTGAACATGAGACTTTCCTTCTTGAGTAGACACTGTTTTGCTAAAGAGGGATTAGCAAAATCATTGCTCACTTAGATGTGAATTTCTGATGTTTGGTTTCAGCCAGAATAAGGTATTTTACAGGAAGGATACTCTCGGGACCTGTAACATGCTAAAATTCATGGGATAACTCCCCAGATGGCTGGGTTTGGTGCTCTGGTCCCACTGAAGTGATAACACAGATGTGCAGAGTGTGACAGGAGCAGATGAAATGCTTTTAGGTATGGGGGAAGGCATATAGGGGGGGGCTGTAGTTACCACTGCCATGATGTTTCCCACTCATGTGCCTGTCCACTTTAGCTTAATGGAGTAAATTAAGGTAAACAGGTCTTAAACTTGCTTTAAATCCACCAGACTTGCTATGTGCACCCACAAACCCATACTTTTTTGGGGTTTTGTTGTTTCTTCTTTCTCTTTTTTAATCCAGCACAGTTCTAAGTTTGAGTTTGCTACTAGGCAAGTCCTGACACTGTGCCACAGCACCAGCTCATTCACTAAGAGGTGTATTTGGAAGGATTTCTGTATTACAAGACAGCCAGGTTGGTGAAACTAACAGCCCTCCCACCCCCAGACTGCCTAGGGTGGCAGAGAAGGGACTTGTCAGACCTCCTGGTGAAGGACAGGTGCTCTCAGCCATGCTAGCCATTCAAAAAACCAGGCCCACACAAACTGGCCTCCAGAGTAAATGTGAAACATGTGAAAGCTAACTCCAGTTTTTAACAAAAATATATCAGTACAGATTCCTCCACCCGACTAGGGTGACTCATTCAACGGGATCCACTTCTGAATTGTAAGTACATGTAATCTATGTACAGCATCTAAAAGATGAGCTCCACAGCCATCTGCTTAATGGAATGTCCTAAATGTATTGAACAGCTAAGAAAAAAACAGCAACTGGAGCTCGCTGTTGCCACAACTGATCCCATTGTTGCTTACATGTGACAGAAAAAATCAAGGATCCACATCACCACACTCAGGATTTTTCTACTACACAAACCATGTGAGGTGCAGTGGTAAGTAATGGGTTAGCTGCTCAAGGACTCTGCACAATGAGGAGCTTTGAGTCAGCATCCTGCCAGGCTCTCATGCTCCCCAGGTAAATCTTGTTTATCTCACCATGTGCTTTGGAGGTCTGCAGCCACCCCCTGCAATTTATCGTGGGCATGTCTGACAACCTAGTCACTGTACTCAAGCTGGTATGAGAACAAGTGCTCCACGTACTGCAGGAGGGGAACCCACTGGTGACAGCACACGGACCTTCCTGCTGATGCTCTCTTGCAGTGGTGGCAGTAACAGACCTTTCCTGGAGCTCGGTACTGCATGTGGAGCATGAGTCTACCTGACAGTGCAGCTGCAGAGCAGCTCCCCAGAGCTGCTGTTACACCCGTAGGACAACATGGCAAAGCTCTTTTGAGAAGTGTCATGGGAAGCAGAGCTGCAACCATGGACAGTGCTGCAGTGCTGTACCAGCAGCAAGCCAGCCTGCTAGTCCATGATCCAGCACCAGCAGTGACTAAGGCAGGAGAGCTGACTTTCCCTTGAAGGATAAGTACCCAAGAGGAACAGAAGCAGAAATAACTGCTCCTGCAAGACGTGATATCAGCCCTGGCCAGGTACCACAGCCTGACCGTTACCTAACCGACACCTGGGATGCTGTTGTTCTCAGGGCCCTGCTTTATATTTACAACATCTTTCCTTTGCACGTATAGGAAGATAATTCTGAAATGGTCCAAAGCTACTCAGGGAGTGAGGAGACGAATGAAGAAGTCTCTGTGAATCACTGCAGCATGAAGAAAGGACCAGAAACATGAACAGCCCACCCTGCTAAGAGCCACCCCCTCGGCATTTATTTGCTTATTCCTTCACAAAGAAAGGCCAAAAGGACTGCAAAGTAACTCCACTGTGTCAGAGGGGAAAGTGGTACCACTAAATCTGGTATTTTCAGCTCTTGTATGCTGCCATTGCTACTTTGACTTCAGCAACTTCAGTATCGGCAAAGTGTTTCTGTGATGTTACCATTTAGAAGAAGAAAAAGGATGAAGCAACCACATTGTGTAGGTCACATCAGTAGGCTCCTATTAAGCAGATGTTTTTGCATCAAACCCCAACATACTGTAAGCTCCATGACTACACCATGTGAAGCAGTGGCACGCTGGAGAGCACACAACATCAGGAGCACATAAAACCAACCGTGTGAAAATCCCTCCACTAACTCACTTACAATAACAAGCATATCTGAAAGCAAAAAGTCTCTCATCCGCAGTCCCTTCTGCTCCTTTCACTGCTGCTGCTTCCTCTGCAGCTGCAGCAACCACCCCCCTACTCACCCAGAGTCCCCCCACCAGTATGGGACAGGAGCCCCAGCAAAAGGACATTGTTGTTGAAGACAGAGCTGCCTCCTCCTCCAACTACCTAAGCTCATTCTCCCAAGGGCTACTCAACCAGGGGCATCCCTCAGACCTCTCCACACAGGCCTGTCAGCTCAAGAGCTCAGCAGTACTTACCCGTGCTGAGTATCAAGCGTCATTTTAAAATCTTTAGCTGATATTGCAGAGACACAGAAAGCTAAAGACTTACAACAACATTTTACAATTAGTGATATAAAACAATTGTAGGTAAAAGTTAACACAAGCCAGGCCGAAGTCTTTTTAATCAGATACTCTTATGCTAAATATTTTTGTAAACCTTCAGCATCAGAGTAATGTAGCTAATTCAGTAATAAGTGCCTTAGCTAAGGGAAAAGTAGCTTCTACAGGCAGGATTTCCAATTTCCAATCTCTCACTGCCTGTCAGGAGCTGATACACCCTCTGCTTCCATTTCATCATACCCCTAGTGAGCACATCTCAGTGGAGACACTATATTCAGAGGTACATCTGCCTATCAAGGATTACAATTTACCTGTTGAAAAATCAATTGCCAGTGAAACTCTTCAAGTATCCTCTAGAATTCAGAAATGTAACATATATTACTCTTCTCTCTGAACTTTCCCATAAAATATTGGCTTACTCAGTATTCTGTGGCAGGAAATTAATAAAACTTAACCTAGTTCCTCTCGATTACAGCAATAATATAACCTCATTTTCTCTTCATATGCATTTAAAACTTAGGCTACAAATATATCCATGGTATTTGGTAAATGAAGCAGGTGTAATTACAGTGTGGGAGTGTAGTCTCAGGGACAGTTGTACTAGAGCACAACTCCAAAAATAGTAACAAAGGTCACTTTTCAGCCCAAATCCTGAGGCTAACTGAGGGCTGCACCACCACCAGCTGCACTTAGCATGGCATTAAGATTGGTTTAACTTGGAAAGGCTCACCAATGGCATTTTAAGGGCCGAGCAGAACCAGGACACAGTGATCCCTACTTCTTTGTAGAACAACACACTCTCTTTGTACAGAGATGCCCAAGTCTCAGTCTGAAGGCTCTCTGGAGTGAGATGCAGGGCGTGCTGCTCACTGCCCCTTCACTGCTAACCATCAGGTCAGGCTGATACAGCTGGTAAGTCAAACCTGTAAGACCGATTACAAAATTGGCACTGCTTGAATGATTAGTTATGAAATTCAGTGCACTATAGTTTTATGCACTATAGTTTTCTAAGCTTCACTGATATGCAGTGCTTTTCTCTCTGGGGAAAACTTATAAAGTCTAGTGAGGTTTTTTCTTGACTACTGTATATGGATGTCACCAGAGTTTCATTGCATAGACCTGAATATCAGATCTGTGTTTTTGCTTATGGCAGCCCAAACAGCCTGGTCATGAATGCAGCAGTCTGTGAAGGGATCTTGAACATCATCTGTCGCATGGTTAGTTCCCTCAGCCTCTCCCCAGAGAAAACTGTGCACTATTTCTTTTCAGAACATGCCGGGTTTTGTTCTCCAGAATAAAACTTTTGGCCTGATTTCTTAGGGAAACAAAGCTCCTGTAATCACTGTGGGAGAACACAAACATCTGCCCACCATTGCACAATTTCTTAAATTGACTGGAATATCTCAGCCAATCCCTAGCATAAGGATGTGTGAGCTCCAGCCTCCATCACAAATAAATGGAGAAAAAAGTTTCTCCCATTGACAATCACAATTGTTTCAGAGTCACCTTCCTCTCTAGAGGAACCTGGAGCAGCTGTGCTCCCAAGTCAGGCAATTTGCTGAAATGCCTGAAGTCCAGAGGGATTAGTCCCAGCCTCAGGGTTGTACTCATCCCCTGTGGTCACTCGAGCTGGTTAGGAATGGTGTGTTTGTTTCTTTTTCCCCATACACGCAATTGCTATGACTGCTCATGCAAATCACAGCAGTGATGTGCACAATTGAAAACATCACCGAAAAGACATTTTTATATAAACTTGTGATGTGCAATACCAGGGGGGAAAGTAGGCTTTAAAGGACTAAAACGAATTTTCAACAACAACTGAGATAGAAAGTAGGGGAAAGAAAGAGGCGAGGAAGGAATTAAGCCCCCCAAAACCAGAAGGTATAGTGAAAACTCCACCGGAGTGCACTCATTTCCTTTCAGCCTTCCAGCCAGCTGTACTGACAGGTCTATAAGGCTCTGCTGGTGATGGTTATTAGTCCAAAGCCTGGATCGCAATTTTCCTCTACATAAAGTGGAGATAAAATCTAGATATTTTCCCCCATACGATACCAAGAGAAGCCAGCACAACCTGCTGAATTCCCCACTGTGGCTTACAGCAGGTTACACTGCATGCTGGCAGCTCCACGGCCAGTTGCACTGTCTGAAGAAAGAAGCCCTACAGAGCGGTCCTACTTAATACCTTGCAAAGGATATGGGTTGTTTCCTCTGAGGCACGGTTTCAAGAGAGCCATTTGGTTTTCGCAGTGATATAACTGTTTATTTTATTGATAAATGACACATTTTTCCTACTTGATTTGTTGGGGGCTGAGGCACCTGGCAGTAAAACTGACTTGATACTGCCACTTAGCTCTTACTGATGTCCTTTCTGGTTCACCTTTTATTTGCATAAATGAGAAACAGAAAGAAACCCCAATTCTTTAACAGAATCACATGGGATTATTTTAGGAAGGTTGATGGATGTTGCAAACACACATCTCCTCAGGTACCAAACCAGTAACAACTTTAGTCCCGGCACGCCTACAGACCCCCGTTCAGTGACCCCTGCCCCCTGTTCAGCTAACGTGGAGCTGACAGGCTGTGGTGTTTGGTGTGACACTTCAACACATGCAGCTTTTGGGGAGAACTTCAGTTTTTGTAATTAGCCTTTAAAAAAATATGTGACATACAAATATATAACTATGAACCTAAATATACACCCATGTATATAAATAGGCATTTTTAGAAATTTAAAGTACTGTGAAGCTTTCCTATCATAGCAGGGACAAGAACAATTCTCTCCAAAAGGAAAACCAGAAAGACTGCAGGCACTTAGGTATCACAGGGCTGCAGCTTAGAGTTTTGTCTCACCTTTGCAAAGATTGCAACAATATTCCACAGCTGCATTTCACTTTACAGTGATACAATAATAGTGAAAAACAAAGCAAAACTGAGGACCATTTTTTGTTCCCTAATTTCACAGGGAAAAACCTCAGAGAATATATTAACATGACCATCACATAAGTGAGACTTCCACCAGGAGGGGCCTTTGGCAGGGTCAAAACAAAACCTTCAGAGACTCTTTCTCAGAAACCTGATCACCACTATAAAATTCTGGTAGTTGACCCCTCCAAAATGTAAGACATTTCAGATTTGGATCCATAGTACTCACTCACATCTTTGCAAAAAAAATCTTGTGGAATTAAATGGAGAATGAAGGTAACAGATAAATTTCTGTTGATCTTTGAAATCTATATTTTCCTGTTCTACACACTCCATGGTAGTTTTATGTATATACACTTCTGTTTAATTATATAGGACAGTTCCAAAGTCTTAAAAGAAATTATAAGTGTTTTTTTGATTCATAGGATTTTTTCCCCATAAGGCGTTTCTCTTCCTTTTGTTTATGTTTTGGGAGGAAACATCAGTAGTACAAAGAAATGGTGCTACACAAAAAAAGCTACCCCAAAAGAGATGCTGCAAAACAACAAAAGAAATGAACACAACCAGGAGGAGAAAGCTCTGCAAGGGAGTCCCCAGTGGAAAGAAGTGAATGGAGTTTTACTCACACAGACTTTTATAGTTTTTGATAACCAGAAATCTACTCTTTTACTGTTTCTTTCAATTTGAGTCCTCTCATCTAGGAATTCTCTTTTTGTTTTATACCAGCATTTGGACCAAGCCTATTGTTTTTCTTTGCTGAATGCTGGAGTAGGACTCAGGGACCCAGGGAAGGTGGGCTCTGCTAGTCCTACACTCCTCATGTTCAGAAGCTCCCCTGGTTTAAAAATCACATCAGGATTTGAAAAAAATACCAAGGGAAACACATCTCAAAGTTTGTGCATGTCTTTCCATGACATTAGCTTTCTCCTGACCCATTTCTCTTTGTATGTGCGTCACATACTGATGGGACAGATTAATAATGAGCCCTGTGACCTATAAAAAGAGCAAAAGACAGGAAAGAAACCACCTGCATTTACTTTCAGGTTTATAAAAAAGAGTATTTATGGATAGACCAGAATGGAAGGGACCAGGCCAGTACAGAAGTTTTGGCTGTTTATAACTCCTGTCCTTGGAAAGTCTGCAATGAGGTGAACAAGACTTTGAAGCTGTGAGCCTTTTCCCCCAGCCAGCTCACTATATACAACCAGAAGCTGATTCACAGACTGCTTCAGGTGGCAGAATGACCAGATTTATTATTTTAACATTCTCCATCAATTTGCTTGGTCCTTTTTGATGACACCTAACCATGTCAGGCACTGATAAACCACGGGGAATTAAGATGATGAAGAGAGGATAGTGATAGGAAAAGGGGTAGTGGTTTTAACCTGAAAGAAGGTAGATTTAAGTTAGTCATCAGGAGGAAGTTCTTCACCATGAGGGTCGTAAGGTGCTGGAATAGGTTGTCCAGGGAGGTTGGGGATGCCCCCTCCCTGGAGGTGTTCAAGAGCAGGTTGGATGAGGCTTTGTGCAGCCTGGTCTAGTCTTAGGTGTCTCTGCTCATAGCAGGGAGGTTGGAACCTGATGATCTTTAAGGTCCCTTCCAACCTTAGCCATTCTGTGATCCTATGAAACCCGCAGACCCTTGCTCACTTCTACTTTTTTCTCCTTTAAAAGAAAAAACAAAATCCTACAAACCATTGGCTGCCATGGAACATATTTCCCCCTCATCACAGGCAGTCTGACACACGCCTGGACACACACAAAGTACATATCCCTGGTGGACCAGACCCCCCTAGGCTCAGGGGTATCTCTGCCAGTGAGACAGTCTGTCCCACTGTACTGGGCCGCTGATCTCCTCCATGGCAGCAGACTGTCCCAGTGACTGAAGAACTAGCAGCCCACCAGCTCTCAGTCTCTCCAACCTAAAATCTTTACTAAAAAGTCTCCAGGTCAGAAAGATCAGCCACCAAATAGCAGAGTACCACAACTAGGACACCAGTAGAACCCCAGGCTCTTATTTTGGGAGAAATCTTGAAAGATAAAAGAGCACAAACATCCACTCTCTCCAAAGAGCCTGACCAAAAAAGATGTGGAGAATATCACAGAATCATGATAGAATCATATAATGGTTTGGGTTGGAAGGGACCTTAAAGATCATCTAGTTCCAACTCCCCTGCATGGGCAGGGACACCTCCCACTAGACTAGGTTGCTCCGAGCCCCACCCAACCTGGCCTTGAACACTTCCAGGCTTCCACAACTTCCTTGGGGAACCTATTCCAGTGTCTCACCACCCTCACACTAAAGAATTTCCTCCTAATGTCTAACCTAAATCTCCCCTCTTCCAATTTTGATCCAGTACCCCTTGTCCTCTCACTACAAGGCCTTATTATAAAAAGTTCCTCCCCAGTTTTCCTGTAAGCCCCCTTCAGGTACTGGAAGGCCACTATAAAGTCTCCCCAGAGCCCTCTTTTCTCCATGCTGAACAGCCCCAGCTCTCTCAGGCTGTCTTCATGGGAGAGGTGCTCCAGTCCTCAAACTGTCTGAAGAATATGGCTGACTTCAGGCTGTACTGCAGCAAGGAGGCAGGATTTTGTCTAGTTTGGCTTGGTAACAGCAAGAGAGATGTCAACAGCTGCAGAAGGGTTCAGCATTAACTGTATAAGCCCTCCCACCACGTGGCCAGCTTCATCCGGTAGTTGTCCTTTTGCTGTCTCCATTGCTTTTGTTACTAAGTGGTCTGGATTAAAGCCAACACAGATGCACCGCACATCACTGAGCTACTTGGAGGGCTGGATCAGTTTAGTTAAACTGAAAAGAAGACAGAGGCAGCACAGGGCATCACAGACAGGTACCAGAGAGAATCCTAACAGGCTGGAGGTAAAGCAGGAAAATATGAACAATAAGGAACATACTTGAACAGAAGAGTAATTAAACACTAGACCAGATGATCAAAGGAGATGGTAAATTCTCCATTTCTTGACACCTCCAAAACAAGACTGGGTGTCTTTCTAGAGGACATATTCCAGCAATTCCATCCCACTGCCAGAACATCATCTGGCCCATGACATATACAGGGAGCAGAAGCAGAGAATCTGCCTGTCCCTCCTTGCCTTGAAATGTCTGTAAAATGGCATTATCAGCCCTCTTTGGGAAATCAACTTTCCTTAATCTCAGCAATTTTTTTGTTTTGGTTGTGGGGTTTTTTTACCTCTCATTCAGGGGCCTGCATGCATATTACAAACGAGCAGCACTCCACACTTATGAGTTAAATGAAGATTACTTTGGAGGGCAAATACTGCAGAGTATTTTCCACTTTAACCTGTCTGTGCAGTTTGATGGACAGTTTTGCAAGTACTGTAGCAAAAGCAAATAAATGGCAGGAATATCTGCAGAAACAGTGGTGCTCAAGCACATAATGAAAAACCTGAAGAAAAGCAAGTTTTGACTGCGTACTTTTGCCTATTAGCCCTGGAGTCATATTCAGCCATGCAAAGAAAAACAAAAAAAGAAAGATCTAAACCAATTGTTTACTGCTCAGACAACAGCCCATTAAAATCACCCTCATTACTACAGCAATAGTACATATTTACAGGGATTGTGGCTGATTCTCATCAGCCATACCAAGCCATGCCTCAACCCATTTCATACTGATTAGAGTCTGGTCATATTTTAAGTGTCTATGAAATTATGCAAATGGAATCTGTACCAGAAAATCAGATTGCCAGATAATTGACCATTAATCTTTGATAAAAGTTTAAAAAAATTAAAGCAATCAGAAATCAGCTTAGCATACAGTCTCTTGGGCCTTATTTTGGTCTAGTAAGTCTGTACACTAAGCTGATTTCTGATTGCTTTAAGTTGTAAAAATTGCTTTTTAACCCATGGATATCAATGAGATTGCACCTGGTGTAAGTCGGGGCTGAATTTGATCCGCTGTGTGCCTTAATCACAGTATATTTTTGTTAAAACCCAGTATTTGTGTGGATCTGTGGATACTGATTTTTTCAAGCACACGATAATCTCCCTCTAAGCCCGTCAGAATACAGCAGGTTAATAATGTTGTAAGTAGAATCCAATTTATTCATAAAACACTGGCATGCTTTAACCAAACTGTCCTTTTGTGGTAAACCCCCTCCCACCTGGCTGCGGCAGACAAAGGCTCCCGCTGCAGCAGGAGGGAAAGGGGCAGGATAACAATAGCATGGTGTCTGTCACGCTGTCTGTCTGTCCACTGGGCAACCAGTTCCCTTTCCATCCATTGTTCCACACAACCAAAGGCACCGCCATGTCCCATCCTGCAGTCTGTGGTACCTGCTTTGGGAATGAACTATGGTTCTACGTCTGTGACTGTTATTTTGGTAAGTGCCCCGGTGTTTCTGGTGGCAGCAGGAAAGCGGAATCCTGTGACAACATTCCAGCCCATAAACATTATCTCTTAATTAGCATATATAGCACTTGCTGGGTGTTTATCAGAATTCAATGACCACATGCTGTAAAAGTTCCTTTCCTCTGTGACCAACAAAGTACATAAAAATCCAGCCTGCTTTAGTAGAAAGTTAGATTTGCTTTGCACAGACTTAAGAAAAGCGAAGTATCTTCTA
This sequence comes from Hemiprocne comata, assembly GCA_020745705.1. Taxonomy (NCBI): domain Eukaryota; kingdom Metazoa; phylum Chordata; class Aves; order Apodiformes; family Apodidae; genus Hemiprocne; species Hemiprocne comata. Next base: position 4,265,381 of record CM036598.1, on the reverse strand, counting down.
TCTGAAGCCTCTCTGAGCAAGCTGTTACAGGCCATGAACTTATGGACCCCCCCCACCTATTTGTGGTCCCCCCTCTGTCATCGTTGGGAGCTCTTACCAGGAATCACAGTCCTATCACATTTGGTGTCACCTCAGCACAGGACAGAGATGACCTTACAGCCAAGGGCACTACAGTCAGAGTAAAAAAAGGAAGACAGAATGGCAGAGACAGACAGCAGCTGTAACGAGGAAAGAATAAAACCATACTGGCCAAAACAAATGAACCACCCAAACCACCACAAAAGGATTCAAGTCGAAGGGGACACCCAGGTTAACTCTGATGAAATTAGCAAGGGGGTGGTTTGTTATGGAACTTTGATTTTTTCATTAAGCTGGATTTTGGGATATTTATTAAATCCTATGCTGCTCATTTGTATGCAGGGCCAGAGAGCTGTTCACAAGCCAGGGGCACATCCCGCTGTCGTGCCCCCACTCTCCTCCCTTTTCTTATGAGGGCTGGTGGCAGCTGGAAGCAGCCACAGAACAGAGTGTCCTTGCTCACTTCTTCAGTGAGCACTTTTGCCAAGCCCCAAAGTAACTTCTCTTTTTGGAGCTCCCCTCTGCAATCCTGCTGATAAACCCAATGTCAAAGCTGGCAGGTACCACAGCTGCCCGTGTCCTCCATCCTCAAAGGGCAGGTACCCAATCTGCACCAGTCATCCTTGCAAAAACATGTGCAGAGTGCTGCATATGGCCCTTCCATCACCCCTGGGGAGGGGAAAACCAACAAACCTGCAACGCAGGCTTAAGATTCATCCAGAATTACAAGCTTTTGATAAACTGACTGGTTAAGATAATTAATACATTGAACAGACTGCTGGGAAGGACTCAATGTGCTCTACGATTCCTAGAAAATAAGCCATCCAGCATGCTTTAATTCAACTGAGAGCTCGTGGGGTGCCACAGTGAAAACATAAACCCAAAATCTATGCCCTGCATCACACTGGTGGCCAGCCTACATGCTCATAACATTTTCTCCCAGGATAATAAAGTTACTTTGCTGATGTGATGAAATCTTTTCAAAAAACAGAAGTCCAATTACCTTCAACTCCCATGGATGTTGCAGTAATGAAGTTTGCTGCAAGTTGGTAGGGATCCAAATGTTATAATACTGTTGCTACAGCTGTACCCAACAATACCATTGCACCTAGTCAGCATGGGTAAACAAAGTAGCCAAAGAGCAACAAAAACTCCATGAAGTTATATTTGGAAGAAGCCATCCAAAATTTCTCTCAGGTTAAGATACACTTGTGTAAACCATGTGACCTATTGTACATCAGCAACAGCTTCGAAGAAGTTTTTTGTTGTGCTTGAAAGTAAAAAGAGAAAAGGGGCCCAGTTGCTTGTTATAACGAAGTCTGAATAGCTCAGTGACTCCTCAGGGTACCACCCTCTCAAGCAAATCCCACAGCAATAGGGAAGTGGCTGCTGGGAATGGTGTTTGGAGAAACACAGCACATGATGGGCCCCAGCACTGGTCCCAGAGGAAAGCCCCAGACCATGAATTACACTGCCATCAACCAAGCACAGGAGATGAGCAAGGTCCATGTAAACATAAAGGAGCAGTGATCACTCCAGTGCTGAGTACTGCAGAAGTGACCAGTGCCATACCACACAGCCTTGTTAGATGGTGCCACAGCATGGGTCAGCCAAGGTATAGGCACCAAGAATGAGCTGAAAATGCCAAAAGGTTCATTAGAGATCATGGCTGATTTCCAGAAATCCTCCAAAATCCTCTGAAAGGTAAGTTTGCAACTCCAAAGTAGAGGAGTCCTTATAACCCAGGAGCTTTTACTACATTTGTCTACGTTTGAAACAATTTTCAAAAGCACTGTACCATTACATGCATTTTCCAGCAGCTTTCTCTCGTGCACAACAAAGACCAATAGGGAAAATACTACTAAATACTCCTGCAACCTCAACACCTTAGGGAGGACACTGATTTCCAACTCCTTTCCACCCTCAACAGCTACAGCAAGACCATAGAAGTAGCAGAACTATTGGCAGAAAGCTTTTTTAGAGGAGGGGGAAAACACAAGACTATAAAGTGAAATTTTACAGTCATAGGAAAAAATTCTCTGGATTTACCTACATCTACTTGGCAGTGAATATGTTAACAGTTGACCCTAACTGCTTGGAGAGAAACAAGCTGCTTGGATGCTGGCAGCAAAAATGCTGCTTTATCCAATTCCTCCTGTGCCAAGCTCCTCCACCCTCTCTCAGAGCAGCATTTAGACAAATGCCAACATTTTAAAATTAAGTGGCCCCATCATTATTAATTCATTTGGTATTCATTGTAACAACATTAATCACAGTAAACTGCAGCAGCTTTATTACACATGTAATGTGTACTTCCCTAGAATTTCCCTGTAAAATCTCTGACACTGCTAACAATGTAAAGACAATGAGACATTACAACCAAGCAAAACAATAATAAACATACAACTTAATAAATCATTATTCTGCCCACAAGTATGTTAAAAAATAAACTCATTTCAAAACTAGAGGAAAAAACAACATGCAAAAAGTGACATCAGTGAGTTTGAGGCTTTTGGTTGCAACAAAGAAACAAAACAGCATGCTAATATGACATTTACAAATAATACCTAACCACAGCCTAATTAACTTATTGTGTGCTTACTAAACTAGCATACATATTATATTAGAAGAAAAACACTTATTTGTTCTGTTGCTAAGAAACTTCAGACATTTGCATATTTAACAAATTGTTAGCGTTTTTAACCAGAACCCATCACTATTTATAAAAGACAAATTTAAACCATGAGATCAAAGACACAACATTAATTTTTCTTTTGTCAACTGTCTTTGTTCAATGGCTCAAAGAAGCAGTTTTATAGCTGACTGATACATAATGAAACATCTGGTATTATTCTGAATTACAGCGGAACCTACTAATAGTCAAGGGCTTTTCTTTATTTCTCATACACCAGCCCACACACTACAGGGACCAATCCAGCAGCAGTTGAAGAACGTGCCTTTCAAATCGCTGCAAGGTTTTTCTGAGGAGTTAAGGCTCCATCTCTAGAACAGGAATATCACCAACTTTTTTTTCTTTTAAAGGCTCCAGATGTCAGCTGATTTTAATTGGTCTCATAAGTTGTGCAAGAGCAAGGAAGGAAAGCACAATATTAGGGAGTGAGGCAGTGAATAAAGCCTGAGGGATCTCTGCTAACTGGGAGATAAGGGTGGAAGCCGGAGCTGTGGCACTGTTGCTCACTGTGCCCGTGGATCCTGGCTGCAGCATGGCAGCTCCTGGCTGCTTGGACATTAATCCAGAGCAGCACTGGGTCATTGTTTTATATATGGTGAGCAAGGTCATTTGCCAGCTCACTAGGGATCAACATAATAATTGGCAGAGCTTGAATCCCCTTCTCATGTCCCACCTATGCTGGACACTCACTGAGGCAGCGGGAGGCCAGGGCCAGGACACTCTGTGTGGGTGATATCTCAGGCACGTCCAGATGCCGCCAAACGTGCTGTGCCAATGTGGCCAGATTGAAAAGTGCTCTTGGGGTGTCTCTACCCTGCTCTGCCACCTCTAGCACAGACATTTTCTAGAAGGAGCAAGATGAAAAGGGAAAGCAAAGAGACGCTGGAAGGAAAACAGAAAACTCAAGGAGCTGTAACAAAACCAAGGTAATCTTAAATTTGCTCTCTCTGGGCTACTTGAAGTGGAAAGGATGTCATATGGAGTTAGAGCTCTCTTCAGAAAGCTACCACAGGAATTGTCACCCTAGAGCTGCTTTTTCCATCTAGCAAACCTAGGGGGTAGTCAGGTTTCTCCTTCCTCCCTTCTCATCTCTGCCTCTCCTGATAAAAATGCAGGACCAAGGAATTCTGTGGCAGAACAACATCCTACTACACTTTTGGGAACAAGATTATAAAATTTGTACTTCCTTCTCACTCAGCTGAACAGCTGAAACAAAACTCCCAAAGAAAACTTCATGTGACAGTCAAAATCCTCATTTATGAGAGTAAAAACTGAGAACACAATAATTCTGCTAAACTGTAGCATTAACAAAAAAAAGTTAATAGTTCATCTAGTTATGAACAGAGGTTTCTGGAGAATTTTAGAGTTACAAGACAAAATCTTGCAAGGAAAGCAGTTCAAAATAGCTTCAGTAACAATCATGTACAAACTTTTAGTTAATAAAGCAGCTGGTGAGTAGAGCACAGGCAGCAGTTTAAGCTGTGCAAGGCTGAAGATAACTCTGCTGTCAAGACGAGCCAGGTAAGATCACAGCACCAACCCTGAGTTTGGATGTGACCAACTGCAGCTCTTCCAAGTGCCCAAACAGCCCTCACCTATGGCATACAAAGGGAGGCTGCTAAAAACACAGGATTTCTGGCAAGGCTTGGCAGGTCCTGCCAGCTTTCTCCCTTGGGGAGGATCAGCTCATTCCAGCTGCTCTCCCCAGCTCCTTGCTGCAGCGCACAAACTCCCTCACAGCAGGGAGAGCATTTTTCAGAGGTCTCCACCACAGGAATATGTTACTTCACACTAAGGGGTTGAGTTGGAAGAACACGTACAAGAAGAATGTGCACATTTTTAAAGCCTTTGTGGGTTCAAAACATACACACGAGTCCATGGCCCACAGTGACTTTTGTCTGTTAAAATTTCAGGCAGAGGCAGTGTATGACATGAATTCATCTGTGACTCTGCTGGCTGGTTAAAAGCTCCGTTTTTCCATGAGAACATCCTCTGTGCTTCCAGCGCAGCACCTATCTGTGCTACTTGAGACGGAGCAAAATTAGTCCCAAAACCTTATCTTACCATGCTAAGGTGTCCCCATGGGACACTGATGTCAGGCTGTAGCCCAGCTGGGCACATTCATGCTGGCTTTAATCTGCCCAGTCGGTGGCCATGGCTCCATGCCTTCACTGCTAATAACTTCTCTACCCTTTCCCCGTGTTGCCACATTTGCATTGCAGCAGTAGGTACCTTTCACCCCCAGCAGCCAACCTGTGTTACGAGTACACCTGGATTTGTTGCACAGACATATGCTGAACAGGACACCATTGTGAATGCCAGCAAAGCCAGAGAGTGCTGCCCACAGCCTTCTAATTACAAGTAAACAGCTGATGTTTGGCTGTATTATAAACAATTGAAAACTGGGCATGAAATAGAAAGTGGGTAGCCTTAACAGAATGTGATGCCAACAGTCTCTGTACTTAGAAAAGACAAATAAACACAAAGATTTCACTGATGGCACCAAGCATTGCAGTTTCTATTTGAGGCAGAGGACTCCAGCTGTAGCCAAAACCATGTCTTAAATTCTGCTGGGATGCAAAACGGAGCTGATGGAGGAAAAATCATCATGGGGAAGTTCTGCTGAAAGTAGAAAGTAGTAGTAGTAATAATAATAAAAAAAAAAACTTGGTATGTAAAGACACTCCCAGAAGAAAGTCCATAAACCAGCAAAGCTCTTTTGGTGGAAAGGGCCAAGGCTCTGCAGTCAGTTGGTACAGGATGGGATGAGGCAAAGCCTGATGGAACACAAAATAAAAGCTTCCCTCAGTTCTGCCTGGTTGCAGGTACGGCGCTGCCTGCCTCTGCAAGTCTCACTTGCTCTCTCTGGCAGTGCAGCCCAAGAGGCTCACAGGGAGTTTCAGGCAACAGCCAAATTCCAGGCATGTGCTGGACATGCATCCAGGTTCTACCAACCATCTTTAACGGGAACGCAACCCCCCTCAAAATGACTTAATACAAGTTTTATGTTACAAACATACAATACCTCCCCGCTGGAGCACTACAACATTTCTAACCCAGCTGCTTTCTTCTTTGTTTTCCTCAGAAGAATAAAGCAAGTCAAAGGTCTGTTTTGGCCTTGATGGACAGCTGGAGCTGGTAGTGGCAACACTGCCAATATCCAGTACCCAGAAGGGAACAGAGCACAACGAGAATAGATTCAAGACATTCCAAACATTTGATTTTGCATTTTCAGTACCCAGCATTCAACACCCAAACAGGTTTTGTAAAAATAAAACAGATCTATTTCAAGCATGTAGATACACACGTAATCAGCTCCCAACCATTTGGTAGGGAAAGTAGGGTTTCATTTTTCAAAGAGCTCTAATTCCTACTAACTTCTGAGTGCTGTGATCTCAGGTACAGTTCTCCACCCACTGCTACCTTACCAGAGAGGATAAATTTCCCTTTTTAAATTTCCCTATTAGTACAAGAAGAACAAGTAACTACTGACTTGGAAGCAACCTATAGCTTTACCTGTCAATAATACACTTTATCAGAGCCTGAATACAGAATATACATTTCACAGAGCTCAAAAATTTACATTCCCTAAAATGACCATAATGGCACCTTTATGATAGTCCATGGTAGGTTGTGTTACCTACTATGTCAGGATTCCAACCATCCACTGCCATTTTTAAATTTAAAAAAAACAACCCCTTTTTTAAAGCTCCCATCCAGCCTAGGAATAAAGTTACAAAAGAGCTTTATGATATTTTCTCTTGTTCTCCCTCCCTCAAAAAATATTTCTATGATCCCACTTCAACTGCATAATGGATTTACAACTCTTTATGACAAACATGGTAAAACTTCTTCATGTAACCCATGTGAGTACATGGCCTGGTCAGTGACACTGATACAAGGTCTTTTGTGCTTACATACCCCAGCCCCCTATATTCCCTCCCATCCTGTTCTGGTTGAGCCACATCTCTTTTGCAAGCTTCTAATTGTTTTTCTAGGTTAATTATTATCATTATTAGTCTATAGGCTTCTAATTATTATTAGACTTTTTTGCACTAGATCTTGCACCCCTGAGGTAGAACGAGTGCTCAGGTATGATGCTGCCGCAGCAGTGGAAGAAGCTCTGAAATATGCTGTCCTTGTGACACAAGTGCAGTTTATTGCTTCTTGAAAAAAAGAGTGGGCTGACAAGCTGCATTTAATCCACTTTCTAAGAAAGCCAAAATCAAATGTAAGATAAGTATAAAATACTTGGATCTTTTCCTCCTAGTTAATACAGTGTCCAGTGGAGAAAATCTCACAGAGAAAACCAGAAACTCTGGAGACAAATTCAGATGATGATACTGTGCTTGTACTCCCATCTGATTGACATCAGATGTCAATTTAGTGCTGAAGCAAGGAGTGGGCTGGGTCTGCAGCAGGCTTGTGTGCAGGTCAGACAGGGGCTCTTGTCAGACTCCTCCTGAGCAGTCTGTTCTTTGCAGAACAGATTGACATTCACAGGGAGCAGTAAAGAGAATCATAGAATCATAGGATCATTAAGGTTGGAAACCACCTCCAAGATCATCAAGTCCAACCATGAACCCAACACCACCATTCCAGCTAAAACATCTCCTGAGGTGTCCTGTGTACATGTTTTTTTAACTCTTCCAGGCATGGTGACACCACCCTGTTCAATGCTTGACCACTCTTTCAGTAAAGAAAGTTTTCCTAATATCCAATCTAAAAGTCTTGCCACAATAAAAATTGATCACTGCACCCACTGATGTCTGAAGAGGGAAAGTCCACAAGAAAGCAACACAAGAAATCCTCCCACAGGATCCAGTTCAGATGGGTGTGACCAAGAGTCCACCAAAAGGAAGAGAAAAAAAATATTAGTGACCCAGTCTGTGGACAGTAGGACAATGTTACATGGCTCTCAACATGTGAACACACCAGCATGCCCAGCTTCAGCAAAAACCCAGCTCTCCACCATTTGGATTCAACACTCAAATGCATATCCTAAAGCTGTCTGGGTGGTTTTAATTTATCCTCTCAGTGCTAAAGCGTAATGTGTTTTTAATGGGGGGCAGTGCTGCAGGGGCAGAGGAAAGTGGTGTCACTGAGTTTTTCCTAGAATTCTCCCTCTTTCCTAGAAGTCTGCCAGCTTTGGAGTAACAGCAGTAAAGGCTGCACATGGTATTACCAGAAAAATCACAAAATGCTATTAAAACTTTCACATTTTGATGCCACACAAAACTGGGTCATGGAAGTCCTTCTTGCATACAGAGGGCAACAATTGCAGTGGCAAAGAGAGAGGCTTAAGGAGATGAGGGCACTTTTATACTGTGCATATATGTGCAAATTGAAGTAAAAAAATCTCTTGGGAGAGTGTGGAGAGAAGGAAAGGTGAGAAACAGTTAACGTGAAATCGAGTTGATAATTGCAGGAAAATGACTGGGCAATTCCACAGAGGTTCCCTCTCCCTGCTTTTATAGCTATGTCAGTACACATGACACCTAACACAGTACTGCTCTGTCTGCATCACTCTCTCAGCCAGGTATCACTCGTGGGCAACAGCCCATCTTTCAGACTGTAGGTATTTCCATAGTGCCTTGTTTCCCTCAAATAGATTAACCTTTTCCACACACGACCAATGCCACAGACAGCCCAGGTTTCGTGGCAGAGTATTTTGGCTTAAAATCCTGTATGACAGGCTTCCTGCAACTTTCCATCCACCCAAACTTGTACTTGATTTACCCAACATTAAAAATGGAGATTATGTGATTTTCAGTCCACACATAAGGCACACCAAGTGTGCTTATCAACCACAATCATATGTATACACTACAAGGTATTTTTATTGCAATTGGGAAAACTCATTGTAATGGAGTACATAAAGAACTCAAGCTTTTTGTTTGTTTGCTTTTTAAATCATGAGTGGCTTCTAAACATTCTTTACTCAAACTTGCTTTCTGTAAGTGTTTGAGTTGGGACAATCTGATCAATTGGCTGTTTGAAGGCAGTGGGCAGCAGGGCATCAAGAAGACAGAGACAAATCAGTTAGATCTTCTCAAATACTTGCAACCAAATAATCCCACTGATCATTTATTTCTAATTGCTCCATTATTACCCCTCTCTATTTTTATTTATGCAGTTTATTATGCCATTCAGGTTTTCTGAAGCTTTGCAGTAAAACCAGAGCAAATATAACTTTATATTAAATCAATATATTCAGTGGTTATTTGATAATTTCCTTTGGCAATATCACATGTATTGGATCTAGGAGCTACAAGCAAGAGGATGGCACTTCTTGTTTGGAAATGAAGAGCCATGTTGCACATCTAAAAAAAATTCGTAATGAAACCATCATTATAGAGACATATATCTCACCATCCATCATCTCCAAACATGCAGGCTTGGAAATGAAAACCTGCCTGTGTTTAATTTGATGGGCCGAGCGCACAGCGTTCCATCCTGCCGGGGGGAGGAGAGTGGTGCTTTATTTATTCACATGCCTGGAAATAGGTAAATTTTGGAGCATCATCTCACCGCGAAATCCTGGAACCACTTACTTGAAACCAGCCCCGACTCCCGCGCCCTTGTTTCCCATCGCAGCGAGGGCTCCATTGTTTGCTCTCGTTGGCGTGGTGAGGGGCTCTGTGCTGCACTCCCCTCCCCAGCTGTGCAGCATCTGCTAAAGCCGGGGGGGGGTGGTGGTGGTGTATTCCCTTATTTATTTATTTCCCCAATTTTGTTTCTAATCTCTGTTTCTCTGTGGTTTCCTGGAGTCACCCTGACAAAGCCACATACTCTGGTCCTGTCCTCTATAGCACTGGAGGGCACTGCAGAATACATGAAATTTGTTTCCAATTGTACATCTGCCAAAAAGCATTCCTGGGTTACAAATACATGCCAGCAAAATTGGTAAAGCCTATCCCACTAATGCCACAAGACAAACAAAGCCAAAAGGAAATAAAAAAGACTAAAATACAGTACAAATATTTTTGCACCTCTTTTAGCTTGTGAAGCCTTTCCTTTTTCCACTCCTCCCACATTATACCCAAGTTAAGCTTTCTGGTATTGCATATTTGTCTGTTTATATTTAGAAAAAAATAACTACCATACAAGAAAATAAGAAGGAACAATTCAGTTTTCCCTCTTCTGCAAGTCCCATACATGCCTAGAAATTCCTTCAGCCAGAAGCACATGGAGAATGACTCCCTCCCTGAGGTATCTCTGAAACACTGAATCTTTCAAGACCTTGGCCAAAATCCCGATGCTCCAAAATCAGTTTAAACTCAAAGATTGATCTCAGTTGGATTGCTGCCATTTACATGTGCAATGTGCTTTACAACAGCTATTTCTTCTCATCAGCACAGTTTCCTAACTAATATTTTAGCTAAATTATTCTAAACTTTGTAACCACAGCAGGGCAAGCTCTGAGGTAGCCTCTGAGGCAGTCAGAGCAGTATCCCAGCTGGGACTAAGCCACCAGGGCAGCCAGGAGACAGGCAGCACCACAGCCACTGCCCCACTGATTTCTGCCACAGGTTAGAAGTTCAGGTTGTGCTTTGGTGTCTGACTGTGCCCTGTATTTGCTGCACCAAAATTTCACCTACACAGAAGCAGCAGCTCCCAGCCTGGCTCAGACTTCACGACTGTAAATGTCAACAGACCAAGGACCACAACTTTAGGTTTATTTTCATTAGTAGTAGCACTGTGTCAAGGCATTTCAATGCTCTGCAAGTGCTAATTAAAGACCTTGCCATAAGGAACTTGAAAGAACATTTCAGAGTTGGATCTAGCTCTGCAGTTTGGGTTTGTCAGGTAAAATGTAATAGCACAGATATTCCATCACTTCCTACAAGTCATGGAGAGAACTCTTACATGTTCACACTTGCAGAATTTTGCACGAGATAAAAATACAGAGCTTCTAATGGAGAACATCAGATCTAGCCTGGCCTGAAGGTGTCCATTGGCTGTCCAGAAACACTGGAGCTGGGGCTGCAACTAGAGGCACATTTCCTCTGGCAGCCAGAGCAGGTCGGATGGTTACAGATGGGAGCCAGAGCAGTTGTTCCCATCTGATCTGCAAAAGCCCATGTCACAAAATTAAGACTCAGTTTCTTCCACTAAAACACACTGGACAAACTCAGCCTTAACTACACAAAATTCATCAACCTGTGCTTGATTCTCATTCACAAAATTTCCCCATGATGTGATCCAACATCTCCATTTAGGACCAGATCTGAAGACCATGCTGCTTTTCAGACTGCATTACAGACATTCTGTAAGGCTGAACTTAAAAAGCATTTTTTTCAGTTGTGTTTGGCCCTTCATGTTCTAACTTCACCAGTGATCACTCTCGGTGAGAAATTTCAACTATTCAGATTTGCTAGAGACTAATCTGCCTGCATCTGCACGTGCATAGCATATCTTGTACTGTACAAATGTCTTTTACAATATGGATTATGGGCTAATAAGCTATATGGTTCTGCAAATCTTCCTGGCCTTTACTTTTTAGCTGTTATATAAGAGTCATATTTCCTCAAAGGAGAAACATATGGATTGTATCTATCCAGCACTAGATGATCACAAAGTCTGCTGTTGAAACCTATCTGGAGAAAAATAAAGCCATCTATAGGAGAACTGTGAGAAGAATAGATTTTTTTTTGGGGGGGGATGGGGGGGTGGGTTTCTCTTGTCTGGAGTGAAAAATATTGAAGGGGAAAAATTAAAAAAGGGTTCTGTTGGAATAAGCTGAACCTATACAGTTACTGTTTGTGGTTTTATACCCTTTTAAAATATTTTTATTGAACTTGTAAGATTCTGAAGTGAAAATGTTATTTCAAAATTCCTTGTTTGGAAAATACTTCAGGCTTTTGGGAAAAGGAACTTTTGTGCTTGAAATAGTGCAATACATTTTCCCAAAGCATTTCTCTCTGTCTCTTCAGTCACCACTGCATTTTCAGTTATTTTACACATTGTTTACTGTAAATACTAGGGAAAAAAAAACCCAAGCAACCCACAAGCAAGTCTAGTTCTAGCCTCCAAAAGATGCAGATACCAAGACTTAATTTTTATGAGTAACCACTCATTATATGTGAAGCTTCGCTCTTTTAAACTTTTTCTCCTAACTTTGACATAAATGTATGCCCTTCTGCTAACTATTCATCTCAATTTTCTTATCCATAACAGAGGGATAATAATATTGGCTGTACTTGCCTCAGTGGAGGGGATTAGTTGGTATCTACACGGATCCTGCTTGTATAAAGCACAATGATTACTGCCTGAATGTCTGTATCTCCTCCACTAGCCTTGAAAAGTATCATATGTCTCTGGCCTCAAAATTTTAAAATAACTTCAGCATTTAAAATATTTCATTTTTGTTACATCAGAAGGAAAGCCTACACTCAACCAGGAAGTTTGCAGAGTGGCCAGTGCAGAAGCATGCAGCATCCTAAGGACACAATCACAGACTGAGTCCAGATATGCAAGTTGTTTCATTTCTTGTGATCAGTGCCACCAGAGCACCACCACACAAAGCAGTATGTTTGACTTATTTCACTGATATCACAACGTCCAGTCCTGTCTGTTCAGAAAAAAAAAAAAAAGTATATTACAAATTATATCTGATTTTTTTAATAACATGCAAGTTATCACAGTCTGTGTTTTTACATCTGGAGCTGGAGTTCCAGCTTTAATTCTAGATGCCCATGTTTTGTCAGCTTATTGCAGGAATGAGATGTGAGATATGTATATTTTTTATTGATAAAGATAAACATGATTTGTAAGATGAGTCAAATTAACAATCGGTTACACACTAATGGGTCCTAATCAATACATTAATTTAACTAAAAGGGGAGAAGAGGAAGAAAGAGGGAACAGTAATTTAAAATAGCAAGACTGTTCTGCTGCTAAAAAAACCCACAACAACCCAGTGTATAAAATAAAACTGAGCAGCCCTTTGTGGAAGAATGCAATATCCTCTCTCATTCTCTCACCTTGTTTCTCTGTATGATGTGGCGTGTGTTTATTAAAGAATAAAAGAGCAATTATTACATTTCCAGCAGATTGCAGGGCCAGCGTACAGCAGTGTCAGCCTGCTCTCTAGTGTTGCTGGAGGTGTGTGGCAGCCGCCACGCTCCCCGGCTGCGCTGCCAGCTGCACCCGCTTAAAACACAGCCCCGACCCCAACGAATTCCCTTGCTATCGTCTGGGTGGTAAGGAAATCTCAATTACGCACACAAGGGATGTGGTTAGGGGAAAAAAGGGGAAAGAATGTTTAAATTGTATACGTAAACTGTTTTGTTTTACAAGCTGGAGTAAATCAGCACATTTGTAGGCCATATTTATCTGATCCACTCAATAATAATCTCTCTCAATGAACACCATTGATGTGGTATTTATGCCATTGCAAAACATAACCAATTCCTTAAATTCAATTAAAGCATTAGTAAAAAAAATAAGAATTTTTGCTTCTGGGCAAGTCACTAGTGCAGAATGGCACAAATCTCTGCCACATTGCTGTCAGGGATCGAGAGGAGAGAATACGCTGGGAATGGAAATAAATGCAGAATCCCCCCTGCCTCTCTGCCTTCCCAATTCAGTCCTCACCCACAGCCCCCTAACATTAACAGAGGTGCCATGGTCTAAAAATAAACCAACTCCCCTCACAAAGGGATCAAAAAAGGAATCCAGTCCTTTCAGCACCTATTTCCTAACAGGAGGCACAATCCTGCAGGCTGATGCTAATGGAGCCTCACATGGACCCTGATGAGAATCTGGGTATAAAGAGGGGCACAAGCAGACAAGAAGCTCCGTCACTCAGTTTGGCTTTGGGTGACATAGTTCAGGGCTTGTATGTTCAGCCCTTCTTAGCTCATGGGACACGTGGCCTTTGTTCTCTTAAGCCTTGTTACACATACAGAGAATGAAAAGGGAGATGGTCCCGATTCATGCCAAGTAATGCCAATCAAATTCAACCAGAAGCAATGGAACTGTTACAGCAGGACAAAGTTGCCGTCTCCTTGGAAAACCTTAGAGAGAAAAGGCAGCAAGTGCATGTTACACACTGTGCTTTGGTAGAGAGAGCACTTTGAAGGCATAACCAGTCTTTGAAAATGAGATGCTGAGCTCAGTTACACTTACACAAATCAGAAGAAATGCAAGTAGAGCTACTCCCATTTGCCAGCACTAAAACCTCATGTCCCAGACTTTGGCACAATCACAATAATACAGTCTATTCTCTGCAGGGTTGCAGGTCAGGGAATGAGACTGGATCAGAAGAGCCCACTTGGTCTCACTGAAAATTATTCCAGTGATACACTCTGAAACATATTCTTTTGAATATAGTCAATAGCAGCTTTGAAAAAAAAAAAATTAAAAAATCATGCCTCTAGAAAAAAGCATTTTGCCAGTTCAGGAAAAGAGGTGGGTGTGGGTTGCAGTGGAGGCCAGCAAAGCCCATGGAGGGAGCAGGCAGCAGGAAATGCATGCTACCAACTAGGACACACTCTGCTGGGTGACTCCTCTCTCAGCAGCAGCCTGAGAGCTACAGGCACCTACAGCAGATTATCAATACTAATGAGAAATGCAGGTCCTGAGCTGAAGGTGCAGGACCAAAAAGGAGAGGATGCCAGTACAGGATAAGCAGTGGTGCTTCTGCGAGCAGCATTTCTCAGACCCCTCTCAAACACAAGGTTTCTTGTCAGTTGAATACCACTGCAGAGATGCCCAGACACCAGTCTCCTCTTGGAGAGCAAAACTACATGCTAGCTGGTATTACAGACCAAACAGCTATAACTGCTTGGGTTTCATTAGATGTAATCAAATATTCAGTTAATAACCAATTTATACCTAAAATCAACTCAGTCTTAGGAAGCTTTCCCCGATATATGCACAGCTGCTGGAAATGGATGACTTCTTTCATTAATATTTGCTTCAGAAAAGATCTAATTCACTTTGGCTGTGTTTATGTGCTTTCTACAACTACAGCAATAAATCAGTGTGCTGAGGAGACCATTTAACAGAAAAAGCAAATCTTAGGTGGGTATTAAGGAATGCTCATTCAGAATGAACTCTGAACTTGCAAAATGAAAATTTGAAGATTATATGAAAAAAAATGTACTAATCTAGATGGCAAGGAAAATATGTTAGAATTACAGATATTGAAGATTATAGTTTTTATTAAATGCAGCCACAAACTATTCACAGCAAAATATTCACAGCCAGTTTGCTTCAGACAACCTAAAATAAATTTGCTCTGTAGTAACAACTGTCCTGATATACAAATCTACCATTTTTATTAATCACTTCAACTGTTTGTTTACAATGGGTGATCAGATTCACAAACTAAATCTAGCAACTGGTGGTTTAGCTTAAATTAACTTCTTTTGTGAGCTAGTTCAAATTACTATAAAGGGTCTGAAACTCACACAGACTTACAACTACATTGGCAAAACAGTCTCTGCTGTCATCATGCTAAGAGTAGATCCACCTCTGGCTGTGCTGGGTAATACCCTGCCTCGCTCCAGCTCTGCTCGCTGGGCACATTTTATGTAAGTTGTTTGCATAACTAAAAACATAAGCAGGAAGCAGAAGCCTTGTTTTGTTTGCTTTACTGCTAGACCTGTGGGGTATTATTTTGATTCCTCTGACATTGGATAAACTTTATTGATGTCAGTGAACTCTCAACCTGTAGGCATGAGTATTTTCAAAATAATCTCTCTGTATGGAAAGTGAGACCAGACGGGATCAAGCAGAACTCTACAGCATAAACCTATTGTGTTTATTAAAAAACAATTCGCAGGAGAAAACATTTACAATTCGTTTTTTTAAAATAAGGTACTGGTGTAAGTCTAAAGAAAATTAACATTTTCTTGAACAGTATTTTATTTACCAATGTACATTTAGAATTTCACTAATTTTATTAGGTTATTTTGAGTTTACCTAAAAGGTTTTGCAACAGCTCAGCCCTAGCAAGTAGTTCAAACTCCAGCAGCAGACATAGCTTTAAGAAAGCCCCTCAGGTAGTGCCCCAAACCCCCCAGGTTTATTTTCAGGTAGAGAAGGCCAAGAATAGTCTGGTGTGTATATATATATCTACACTACTTTAATGGCAGTACTGGAAAGGTAGATAACCAAATGCAATTGCTCCCTGCACACCTTAGCTAGGTACCTGGGATACACTGATTATTTTTCCCAAATCAATTGGTCCTGAGTAATGCCACTTTAAGGCACTTTTATCATTAATTCCTCCTGGTGTCTGTCTTCTGACCCATACACTCTGACCATGTCTGTGGCTTGCAAGCGCTGTCTCAAGCCTGCTAGGCCTATACAATTTCAGGAGTATCGTTGCCCGCTGCTTATGATGAAGATTTCTCCAGTTTTATTTTATTAGGCAGAGCAGAGCTAAGCCTGGGGCCAGCAGCAAAGGACTCCAGACCTCAGAGAGTTACAGATCCCATGCAAAAGGCTTGAGCTAAAGCAAAGCAGCTGCATTATTCTGCAGCTCCCTCTACTTGCTGCATCCCATCATGGCAGTGTGTCAATTTGCCTCTGTAACCTCCCAATCACTCTTTCATAGGTCAGATCATAAGATCAATATAAACAAGAAAAAAGAGACATGTACTCTTGTAAGAAAAGCCAGCAAGTTCAAAGATATAGCTGACAGTCTGGATTTAACTGTGACTGATCTGGGAAACAAAAGTAGGGTGGTTACATGATGAAGGATGAAGCGTCAGACTGTAAAGCACTTGGTTTTTATCAAAGTCAAGACCTTACAATGATTAAACGGAAATTTCTCATATGACATAGGAAAACAAATAAAAGGGAAGAAAAAATTATTTGATAAATGTTTACAAATGAGAGGCCCCCACAGCTCTCAAATTAATATATTGGTATTTAGCCATTTACAACAATTAGAGCAGTGCATTCTGTACAGGAGAGACATTCCTCTGAGTATGTGGTGATACCCAAGCAGCATTGCCTACAGCCACAGAGCAGCACCTCCCTTCCAGTTGTGCATGATCTGCCTGCAGGTACAGCATACAGTGCATTTCATATATACAAACAAAACAGGAAGTAACTGCTAGTCAAAAAGAGAAGAGCAAAAACCACACTTCACAACAGCCATAGCAGAGAAGGGCTAGAGCTCTTCAAATACTGAAATTGGCATCAGTGACAAATACTCTCAGGACACACACATTGCTTTCCCTGATCCTGCCACCAAGCCCGACAAGACTGCCAGCAGAAAACACTTCCCTTACTGTTGCTCTAAGAAAGGGGCAGGTGATCAGAAGTTTAGGATTGAATTAATGCACTAGGATCTGGGGAAAAGCCTGGCAGAGATCACCAAGTTTAGAATCACATCCCTTACTAATTGCCTGCACAAGTGCAGCAGCTCTGCACATACACCCAAGGCTCAGGATGCCCAGCAGCACTGGCACACTGCTCTCTGCAGCTGCACCAGCTGAGGGCTGGGAGCTCACTGGGCTCTGCTAGTGCCAACTCTTGATCTTCAGGTTGTGATATCACCCAAAGCCACATCCTCAAATTTTCTGACAACGCAGCCACACATCCCTAAAGCTGAATTTGTTATTTGATTTACAGACATTTGGATCATATATTCATTACTTAGCAAATAAACTCCCTTACTACATTGATGGGAAAAGATAAAAATAATACAAGTTTTTATTGCAGCTGCCTCAATTTTTCATGGTTAAAGGAATCTTCTGAGAGAGTCCATTGACTTTCATGACTCAATTAGTGCTTATATTGTCTTAAAGAAGAAGAAAACTTGAGAGCCTTGTTTTGCAAGATTAAGCAAGAAATGTCTTATATTTCAGATGAATTGGTAAAACATAATCCTGCAATTCTTTTCTAATCTGAGCAGTCCTAAGGACTACCATGAGATCAAGGACCCCTGACAGGAGGGTTTTTGCAGGGTCAGAGCTTTCATCTGTGGAGAATGCATGCAGCCAGCCACCAGGTGAACTCCTTTTGTTAATCTTCTAATCTGCTTGAGTATCATGGATTTGAAAGTTCAAGTAAAAATAAAATCTAAAAAAAAAAAAAAGCTTTCTTGAATTTCCTTTCCACTTAGACAATGAAATAGAAATGGAGATGAAAACACATATCCAATGAAAATGTGATGAAATATGTAATAGGCCCCAGAAATGGGGGTGCTGCTCTTGACAGTAAAGCAAGTATAAATTGACCCCCTTATCCATTTCCCCCTTAAACAGGTATCCAGTCACACATACGTATGTGACATTCCACTGACCTATGCAGGAAGTGTCATTGGCTCCTTCCCTTCCATCTTGCCTGCCATGATACCAATAATTCATCTTCTCCTGCTGTAACACTAACCCTTCCAGAAAAGGAGTGACTCAGTGGTGAGGGACAGAGCTGCTCTCCTTACACTTGGGGCTTCCTTCCAGGTATCAGGGTGCAAGGCAAGATGAGAGCAAAGGAAGACACTAAGTAGCTGTAGCTATTTCTACCTTTGTTTCTACAACAAACAGCAATCACACAGCACTGATTAGAGGCCCTGGCCAGAGCCCTCCAAGAAGGACAAAAAGCACCTCATAACTAACCTCATAATAACACCTTCATTTACACACTAGACCCCTATGGAAACAGGCACAAGAACACTTCTGCCAGTAAGGTCTGCCCAATCAGCAGCTTAACAAAAGGGTCTGCTCCCATTTCTCCCCACCCACCTAGTGGTCCCAGAGTGGGGCTCTGCCCCTGTAATGCTGATGAAAACACAGGGTATCACAAGGGTGTCTGAGAACAGACTGATGCAGAAATAAAGATTTGTAACCGGGGTGCAAAGCCAGACCTGGGGAGGGTGGAGGCAGGGGCAGCACCTGGGGATGGCTGATGGGGACTGCCCCTTGCAGCTCTAAGAGCTGCTCCTGCTCCAGGTGTGGAAGTTTACTTCAACTTGTAAGACTTTTTTACTTTTTTTTTTCCTACTTCATATAAAATTTGTTACCCAGCAACAATATTTTATTTTAAACTCAACATTTGTATATTCCTATCAGTTCAGTTACTTGTTCCTAAACCAAACTAAAAAAGATGTTGTAGTAAAATGTAGTAAAGAGGCTTTTATAGGTTTTAGTCATTGTTAGAAAACTTACTTGATTATTTGAAAGGTTTGCTCTGAATTTAAATCTTAAACTCTTATGAAATCAACTGAACTGTGATGATTTCTGAGGTGTTCATATTCCTTGGTCTTTAGAAATGTAAGAATTTACAGGCTTCTTAATCTGAACACAGCACCTGAGTTTGTGAGTACTGCTCCTCCATCTGCAGGCTTATCCTGAACACACAGTTGTAATACACAGGGTAACTCTAATTAGAGTACCCAATAAATTGTTGTTGATATTGTTCAGTTGTTTGTCACCATCCAAAATGGTCAATAATGTCAACAGAAAACAGAACATGGCAAAATCCAAACTAAGCTCACATAAATTAGCTGACAAACAAGCACAGATGAAGATAGTGGCAACTGTGTGAATGAGGGGGGAGCAAAGAGGTGGTCAGAGGATTACAGTGTCCTAAAACATTAATATCAGCTAATATCTCGAATGGCAATTTACAGGTTCCCACTCAGCAGTGGCAGGATGAAACAGAACTTGGCTTTTCTCCTTAGCTACCTGAGTAAGAAGCCAATATTTACCATGAGGTGAATGAGAACTGGCCCTTCCTTGCAATACCATGAGTAGGCTAGACTCATCTTTGCCTGAGTCAGGTGAAGAACTCAATGTAGCTGGAAGACATTTTTGCATTTGATTTTGCAGATGTGGCTGGGGGGGCAATGCTCCTTTGGAACATCAAAGCCTTTAATGAATATACCATGGAAATTCTTCACTAGGAACCCACCTGGCCCTTTTCTTTGCAAAGTGTTTTCTATAAAATAAGAATCCAGATCAGGCTGAGAGAGCTGGGGCTGTTCAGCCTGGAGAAGAGAAGGCTTCGGTAACTGAAGGGGGCCTACAGGAAAGCTTTTTACAAGGGCTTGTAGTGAGAGGACAAGAGGTAATGGATCAAAACTGGAAGAGGGGAGATTGAGGTGAGACATGAGGAGGAAATTCTTGAGTGTGAGGGCGGTGAGACACTGGAACAGGTTGCCCAGGGAAGCTGTGGCTGCCCCATCCCTGGAAGTGTTGAAGGCCAGGTTGGATGGGGCTTGGAGCAACCTGGTCTAGTGGGAGGTGTCCCTGCCCATGCAGGGGGTTGGATCTAGATGATCTTTAAGATCCCTTCCAACTCAAACCATTCTGTGATCTTGGAACTGAAATGAAACATTGGTTTTAATTATGTATCTTCATAGGTCAAATTATTTCCCCCCATAATCCACTTCACCTTTCTTAAACCCAAGGGTTTTTTGCTCTGAACTAGAATTGCACAGAATTCTTTGGACTGCGGCTGAGGAAGACAAAGCCCAGTTTTCAGCCAGCAGCAGCAATAAGTCTCAATTCAAACTGTGTTGCCCTTTTTCAACATGGAGTGGGTGACCTGTATCTGCTTTTATTTAATATTTGTACCATCTTCCTCCATAGCCACTTGGGGTGGTTCTTGTACTGAGGCTGTGCCTAGCAACTCATGCTGCAAGGAAAAGCCTGTCTCAACACTTCCATCTCGCTCTGCTTCCACCAGTGTGGCCTGAAATGTGGGCTGCCAAGAGACCCAACACTCCTGAACTGGTTCAGGGCTGAGTCCCTACAGGTTTCTTCCTCTCGCAGTATTTGAGTGCTCCCCTTCAGCATAGTTAAAAGTACTGAGAAGCAGGGAGGGAAATGCTCCTGGGGCTGCAGGGAGCTGGGGCAGCTGAGGCTGCTCCTGCAGAATTTTCCAGTTTTGCAGAAACAGACAATATCGATGCCTAATTTTATGCAACAGAAAATTACCACAACAAATATTGGCATAAAAAAAATTATTTACATTTAAGTTTACCAGTAAGAGGTTTTTTCCCCCTATCAGTTGGATCCCTTATGGCTCCCAGAAGGAAGTGATCTTTCACAGGCAGAGCTAGAACAGCCTGTCATAATCACTCATACCTAATGATGGATATTTATTGCTGTCACCAGAGACTTAAGGTCTAACAATCCCATCATATAAAAATAAAAAAGAATGTAATGACTTCACTGATCCGTTACTGTTAAATCTGAAATATGTGGAGAATTTGGATTAATTCACACATTAAAATTGATAAAATATGTTGGACTGACCTTGGTGGCTTCAGCGTGAAATATTTGGAATACTGGATGTATACACAAGCATGTGCTTGATCATGATTTTTCTAACTTGCTGCCAGTTTCCTTTGGTTTGTTTCCACTAAGCTGATGGAAGGTTCATAACTGTGTTACATGGGCAGATCATTAGGACAAACATTGTGCATTTAAAAATCCTGCCATGTTTTACAAATACAGCCGAAGTTTTGGGGGTCTGAGTTGTTTGGGGCTTTTTTTTGTAAATATACCATGGAAATTCTTCACTAGGAACCCACCTGGCCCTGCCTGCTTCAGCAGGGCAGAAGCAGTAGCCCCCTCTGAGCACAGTAAGCCCTTCCCTGGCACATCCCAACTGCTGCAATATCCCTACTGGAACAGCAGACACTGGATCCTTCCTACTGGACTGCACAAAGTGCTCAATATGGGCGATGGTGACTTTATGAAGATGTTCTTTTTAAAATGGCAGACACAGAAATTACTCTTTTAGATGACAACACCTGTCAGCTCTCATTCTTACATTTTAGATAGTACACATTATTGATATATCTAAAGAGCAACTTGGGGATCTGTAATAGTTTGGGCTATTGAGTGACAGTGCATTTGGAAATACGGGTCTGAAAAAATGAATAACAAGGAGAGAAGTGGAAAGCAGGTATGTAAATAACAAGGAACAAAGTAAAATTAGATTATAAATAAGAGGGGACAGTTCTGCTTCACATTATTTTTTTTCTTAATAGTAGTGACAACCCTTCTAGGGCACCTATTTTGTCTGGTTTAATTTTTTTTCCCACTTTATCTCTTACTTCATTACCAATGTTTAATTGATACTTAGATTTTAGCTTATTTCATCCTGTGGACAGCAAATAGGATGCCTATATTCATTTTAAAATTTAACTCGGGTATGCATGTAGACATGTATAGAAATGTTAAGATTTTTATACCCACTGAAATTTCAGGGTGCACTAAAAAACTTTATAAACTCTTGCCCTGGACTAGGGTTACCCACTAATCTGGGAAGTTTTGATTCATGGAAGTCAAAGGACTTTGGATCAGGCCAATAATTTACTTCACAAATTAGTGACTTTGGTGGACTTGCACTCAATTTTCCATTGGTCCAATGATGTTAGGCTCTGAAATACAGACACAACTCTCAACTCCCTGCCATCTCTTTAGGAGCAGAGCAATGTGTAAACTCTTTTCATCCTTTTACCATACACGTAATTCCCTTTTATCTCTAGGAAAATAGTTTCCTGTTATTTTTAGCTCAAATCACAGCTTCATTTTTCAAAAAAATCCAGAGTCTATAGTGTTTCTTAGTAGTCCCCCAAACTTAATTTCCTGGGCTGCAAAAGAAAGCTGAAAAAGGTGAAAACATCATTGACTTTTGATCTGTTTTAGTTAAGAGCATGCCAGGCTTCTCAGATCCAGCTCATAGTGCTCTTTTAAGTACCTTAAGGTAAAGGATGCAAGTCACAGCTATGTCAGAACATGCCTTGCTCACCTCTTCTTCCCCCCTCAAACCATTTCTGACCCTGCTTTGGGGGACAATATTGAAAACAGTGAAAATATAACCCTGCTAAAAACATTAATCAAAAAGTCACTGCTTGTGGATGTGTTTTTAAAATTGCTTAGTTGCATGGAAGTCCCTTTAGTGCTTGAAGGACTTTAATAAAATTGATTTTCTGAGTATAGCCTTTTAGCAGCTACTGTATAAGCTTGAAATATGAACCCTTCATTGTTGAAAGTGTTTCATTTTTGCCCTGTAACTAATGATCAAGGGAAAGAATGTGTTCAGAATTCTCCATGGTTGCCATTTTCATAATTAAATCGTGCTAATAATAAAGCTTTGGAAACTTTAAACAAACTGGCACTGGAGTGGAATGTGGTTTGCGGTGTTTCATTTAGAGACCTCTGCAATTAGCCCTTAATGAATAAGCATACCAAAGTGATAAGTAAGACATCTCTCCGAACTGGTTATTTACCAAAGCACAAAACTGTGACATTTTCATTCCAATGACTGAAAACTATTCTCCAGATTTCTTCTGAAGGCTCTTCAGTAATTTGGGAAGTTAAAGCCCATTAATTGTCTTTAATGCGTGATGGGTAATGCCAGCAATACTGGAATTACATTACCATTCTTTATCCTAAATACAATGGCTCAAAAATAAGCAGTCAAGTCAGTGAGACACATGTAGCTGAATACAAGCTGCATACACTGCTGCTAGGGCAGAGCTACAATTTTTTTGTAAACTATGCAGAACTTTAAAATATTAGAATCACATTCATTGCAGCAATACAGCTGCAGGTTATACTTTTCTCTCCCATAGTGTATACTTACTTAAACTAAGACTCACATTAAAAGATTATTTCTTGTATTTACTCATTAATAAAATGCCCTTTTTTAAAACAAGCCAAGCCATATGCATCTCAGGACTTGTTACAGTAACATAAAACTGGGGACAAGGCTGATGTACATCAGCAAGGAATCCAGCCCTTTGTGACTGAACACACAGAATGAGGAGATTTGGTTTAGTTCACTGACTGTGCCTTTCTTACAAATGTAACACACTGCCTATAGGAGGGAGTCATTATTTTCTGGCAAAACTCATTTCAGTATCTAATGAACCAGGTGTAGTGGACTCTAAAACCCATGCTTTGGCTCATATAGCACAGCAGGGTATAGGTCCTGGGATTTTTCCATGGACTTCAGTGGGTATTGGATCTGGTCCTAGAAAGAGAAATGTGGTGACTGCTGATAAAAGAGAGTATCAAGAAGAACAGACAGATGAACAGACAGCCTGTCAGCAGACCATCCTGTCATATAGCTACCAGATGATAGGAAGATAATACAGTATCTCCAAAACTAACTGTTCTTCAGCCTAGGTTATCAATCCCAAGTTTTTCTAAGTTGCATTTTCCTGACAGGATCACAGCCACTACTAAGCCCATGTCCTGTCTCTCAAATGTTTAGGTAGGTAACTTTGTACTATCACATTTCAGTTCCACTTAAGAAGTATTTTTTTCTCCTTTGCACACAGTCATCTTTCTTTCCTTTTATAAAAAAAGAGAAAAGAATAGCAGAAAAAAAAAAAAAAGCTGGTATACATAAAAACTTTAGAGCCTCTGATATATTTTAGGCTCTCCTCCATAACAATCTGACACAAATCTTTTCCAAAAAGAAATATAAGATAAAGACATGGGGGAATATAAAATATGGAAAAGATTTAGACATGCAATCTCCAGAACCACAAATAACTGACAACAGGTTTGTGGAGTTCACAGTAATTCCTGTGGCAATGCTTGGTATAAAACACTGTAAATGCTAACCTGGACCCACAGAGTCTGCCACATCCTGAGCCCTCCCTGCATTAGTGGTCAGTCCCAGTTTGTCAGCCTGCACAGGCAGGCACGGCGTATCCTGACAAAGGTAGATATGGAATTACCCGTCTGGATAGTTTCTACTTAGAAAATGTGAGATCAGAAGATCTCTAGAGTCACTGCTGCCTTACAAAATACCTTAAAGACCTGCTTTCACAATGCTCCATTATACATGCAAACAAGGGATGCTAGGATATATCACACAATGGGAGAAAATGGAAAAAATAAGTGTTAAGGGACACAGTGCAGCTCATAGCGCCAAGACATCCCAGTGCCTCAGTGTAAATGAGCTCAGGTCCAGCAGGGCTTAATTAGCTCCAGCTAACCACGGGCAGCAGGACAGTTATGTTCACATCAGGAATGTCCAGCTCAGTTGGACATGACCTGGCTCTTCGGAGAGACAGCTCAGATGCCTCAGAGTCTGTAGTACCATTACTCTGAAACTCAGACAGTTAACTCATGGATTACTATATTTAGGCTGTAGTTGGACTTTGTGTTTCAGCTATTCCTCTTGAAGTTGCTGAACTTCAACCCTCAGATAGGCAGAAATCACCTGGTTTAAGCTTAAATCTACACCTGGTCATCTTATACATATTTATTATCCTGCTGGAGTTTAACCCTTTTCCCTGGTGTTTATATTCACAATATTTGAATACAGAAAATTGAAACCATGTTTGTTAAATGCAGACCCATGCTCTGAAGCACACATTCCTGTTATCCACTGCATTATAAAAAAAAAAAAAAAATCCTTCCTGTTAAAATTCTGACAAATTTCATTATTTAAAATGGTGTCTTACTCACGATGTTGGGGCAACTAGCCCCACAAGCTTCTTTTGGGAAAGTGTGAAGAATTATTTACTGTTAACTCTACCTGGAAACCTATGGAAATGAAGTGCTGTAGCACTGAGCAATAGCTCATCATCTTTGAAAAACTGGCAACATTGTGAAGGATAGACTTACTATACGACAACGGGTGTCATTCCCAGTGATGATGGAGCAAACATCCTGGCTCTCTACACCTCATTTCCCAGGCCCTAAAGGTTTGAACATGGCTCTGATGGCACATCCTATCATGCCAGGGGAGAAGCATCTTGTCAAAAAACATCCAAAGTCCCTAATGAGGCCAAGCAGCAGGTGGATCAGAAAAGCTCTTTCATGGGCAGCTTAATCTTAACATCTTGTTGATTCAATAGCTCCTGGGTGTCAGTAGACTTGGGATAGAGACTGTCTTGGGAACAGTACTTTTAATCATGGTGCAGCTATTTCCAAGATAGAAAATTTATTCAGTCATTATGCCTCCATATATATACATCTTTTTAAAATTTTGTGTAAGAAAGGAATAGATTTTGGGAAGTAATCAAAAAACTTAGAACTTGAATGTAACATTCCCATCATAAAACTAGCAAAGCATGGACGTGTTTCCTGAGCAAAACTGATATCCCTAAACTGGAACCCCAAAAATGAGTGAGGTGGTGACATGTTTTATTTATATCAAGGTTGTACCTTCATACCAGGATAGCTGTTCTACTTATTTTTGTTCATAGAGGAGTCCCAGGAATGCCTAAAAGTATTGCTGTGAATAGCAGTTCTATGACTGATCATTATAGATCAGTTGCTCTTGCAAAGCAGCAAGAGGCAGTAACCTCTAAAGTAACTTCTTCATCCCTGTTATAATGTACAGGCTCTTTTTTATTTAAACTTTATACATCAGACTAAAATATTTAGCACATAGAAATAGGACAAGCACAAGTGCTTTTCTTAAACAGAAACCTCACACAGTTATTCATAAAACAAATCAATTGAGGCAGGCAAAGAGAATACACCTTAGATGGACCCAGGTGAAAAAAGGAGAAGTAATTCATTAAAGTAATATAAAAATTAAATTTAATACAAAGTACCTGAGACAAAAACCCAAAACTATTAACCCCAAAGCCACTGACTATTCATTAGCCAAGTCAATTTTGCATCCCATTATGATTCACAATGTGTAAATTCCCATTGAAATTGATTTAGTAAACCAGCTCTTTGATGGCCCTGAAATTAAAAGGATAGAAGAAAAGATACAACTAATTGAAGAACATAATTTGATGCTTGTACAGGGTGTGAAATTTACTGAGAGCTGACTGGAGCTTTAATTAAAGACAACGGGCCAAATTCACACCTGGGATAATGATGGAGGAATTTTGCTGAGGTCAGAAGAATTGCAGGCACTCGTGGCAGGCCTGAGTGCAGCTTGTGGTAGTAGAGTGTTTTGAAACACAGCTAGGGAAAACAGCCTGAAAACGTGAAGGGAAAAAAAAAAAGTGAGAAGTATGTATTTCCCTGTCTGGAAGTTATCCTGACTGGGTTCAACCTTGCACTACATTGAGCAGCCCTGGGAATTTCTTCTGCTCACAGCAGCTGAGGGGGACAAAATAGCAGATGAGGACACTCCTGCTTGGACTCTCAAATTGAGAGCAACAAGAGGAGCTGAAGTTTCATAGGAGAACTGCCAGGTAAGATACCCATCTTTTCCACTGGGGGCAGAGAAATAAGACCATATGATAAACCAGAGCCTTTTGAATAAGGCCTTTCCATTCACACATCAGGCTGTTTGAAACAATTTTGTAACTTCTGTTTTCGTCTTGTAAAATGACAGTAATTCTATTTTACCAGCAGCAATGTTTTGAATTGGTTCTTTGGCTCACTTTTTGGTATGTCAACTGATTTAACACTGAGCTTTCTCTTGCTATAAGGTTGATTACACATTTCTGAGCTGGGTCTGTCTTGCTCAGCAGGCTGGAATGTTCCAGTACAGACCCGTGGAATAACTTGCTCAAGAAGGTGGTTCTTTTTTTGAGGAATCACAAAAAAATAGAGGATTACAATGCTTAGCCTTGAAATTTCAGGCATAGTCCATGTCTGAGATACTATCTGCAGCCATGTCATAGGCACTGCTGTAAAGGTGTTGAAGGATCCAAAGCAATGTGAGGAAAAAACCAGACATAGTTAAAAACATCTTCATCTACGATAAAATTCATGTGAAGTTTAAATTCTTGGTGACCAACACTCAGACAGACAGACAGACAGGAATGCTGCAGAGACATGATCAAAGCTCACCACTGCATACACTCACTATGCAGGAATGGCACCAGCTGATTTGGATTGTTTTGCCCACATTATCTGAGCACTGACAACAGAGTTTGTAACACGCCTTAATCAGGGGCATGACAAACAGCAATCTGTGACTGTACAAATATGCTCTTTAACTGCACTGTATAGCTTTAAAATACACACCAAAGTCTACAGAAACAGGAGCCTAACAGCTGGAGTATTTGGAGCACAACTCAGTGGCCCACAGTCTTTGTTGTGTAAATCTGTGCTGACATGGATGCGTTCCTACCTTTATCTACCGCTGAGGACTCTCATCTCCAGAGTGAATGAAGGTATTCTCATCCAGAAAGTATCACCAAAGTTAGGAAGGGGCTGAAAGGCAGTCAAATTCAGTACTAAGCAATATCTGTTTGAGCTCCATTAACAACACCCACATAAAAGCTGTTGTGCAGGAGCAAATAAGAAAAGTTGAATTCTTTGCCTGCTGTAATTCACTTCATTTATTGACTTTTTTTCCCTTTCACTTGTCAGTGGTTCTGAGATGCCTGGCATTCAGGATGATTTGTAATGTAAATTATATAATTGTACTTTCACATATTTTAACATCAAATGGAATGATTGACTACAGAATTTGAGCTGTCTACAGGTGGGGGTCAATTATCATCTGAATAATCACACTGCCACACAAGAATAGCATGGCCATGGAGTGTGACATATTTTTATCTCTATGCATTTCAATGAAGTCAGGCTGGTACATAAAAGGTTATCACCTAGGAAACATATTTTCCTAAGCACAAGTTAAACATGCAAGCAAGATCAGCATAGATATTCAATTTAGCCAGTCAACCCTAACCTATTAATATTTTAACAAAATCCAGTGAGGATAATTTTTTTACTTTGATCCCATTTCATTTGAGCAGCCTGGAAAGGGAAGAAAAATTAAAAACAAAATAGTCAAGCATACAGAATGAGGTTATGTATTAAGTGGGCTATTTAATGTTTTTGGCATATTATAGCCCTAGGGAAAGTGTGGATGGATTTAACAATCAAGATCTGTGTTCCCTGGGCCCACAAAGTTCGAGAAACATAAAATAATCTATACTTCCGAGCTGACAAATCTTACCTGACACTCTGCTTCATCTCACTGGGACTCTCTAGCTCAGCATTAATCATATGTTACAGGGAGTAAAAGGAAAAGTAAATCACACTAAGCTGGAAAGTGAGATGGAAGGTCTTTGGGCAAAGCTTTTAATCAATAATATGTGGGATAATAACCAGGAGCTATTGTTTGAATCTTCAGATACGAACAGCAGCAATGCAAAACACAAAGCAACTACAAACTGCTGCCACTTCAAAGGGGTCTGATGCAAACAAAATCAGCTTGGTTTGCCCTAAACCCCACCTTCCCCCTTTCCAACCCATTAGCAGAATTCTCCACTCACAGTTCCCCAGTATTTTGATCTAACTCCAAAACTGGAATTAAAAGCGTCTGTCTGATCCTAGAGATAGATTCAGAGGACACAGTGGTATCACGTGCATTAATTTTGGGGTCTCTAATCTGAGATCTTTTGCTACCCATTGAGATTCAAAGAATGTTCAAAAAAAAAACAAAACACCAAAAACAAGTCTAATTTCTCATGTCAGACAATTCCCCTCTTTCCCTACTAGCTTCTCTTCATACAAGTTCTACTAAGACACAGAACAGGTATCTTACCACATTTCCAAGTACTACACCTATCCCCAGGTCTGTAGCTTCCCTTCCCTCCACTCCTCCACATACATTAATAAAATAAACAAAATAATGTTTTAGTTACTTGTCTAGTAAACATTGAAGAATCCTTTATTTTACATATTTCTTAGGTATTTAATTTGTAGTTTCAATTAGAATATGTGATCAGCTGGTAGAAGGCAGTATAGCTAAACCAGTCTCTATGGGCTGAGGGCTCAGCCATGAAGTGCAGGGCTGTGATTGATCTGACCTCCAGCTATTCATACAGCTCAGTTCATGACCTCTAACTTTCCTCACCCCTTCAATAATGTATGTAATAATATTTGGTTTGCTCGGTTATGAACGGGAGGCGGAGATGCTGGTCCTATCTCATACTTTTCTAATTATTATTGTAGGGGGTGGAGAGAGAGAATTACAGCTCAGAGTGAAACCTAACCCAAATCCAGTTCAGGATGGCCATTAATGCAAAACAGTTTTGGAACTGTGAATGGAGCTCCAGTAATTCCTCCAGTGTTGCTCAGCAGGAGCTCAGCAACACACGGCTTGCATGACTATGGTTAAAAAACAAGAAGTCTCACAACCATGAAAACATTCAGGGAGCATTTTCACAAGTAACCCTATCAGTGAGGCAATATTTTTTTTACTGCTGAGTGTAAAAAAAATACATGTGGTCACATCCTCTCCCTTTTACTTTCTCTCTTTTTTGGAATACAGGTACATTTTTTTCTCCCTTTACTTTTTTTTTTTGCATATGAGTAAAATGAAAGATACCTAATAATGGTCCCGCTCTGCAACCAAAAAGAGAGATTTTTCTGCTTTAGCCACAGCAATATCTGCAGAGCTTATTTTTTAAATAGCTCTTTTGTCAGCAAAATCTTTCAGTGTTGTCATTTCAACACATTTTAAACTTTTCAACATTTTGAGAATTTCTCACTCTAAATAAAACAATGACCAGAATTAAAAAAAAGAGTTTAAATTAATCAAATTATTTTTTTATTGGTTAATACAGACTATTGGAAAAAACTTGTCACCTCAGAGAAGTTTGGTTGGCTCATCAGCAACACCTTCTATCTTTGTTTCAAAGATCCTCTATCAGTTTCCTCTCATTACACCCAGCAAAACCAGAGACAGTCCCAGGGTATCCACGTTCTTAAAATGAAACCAGTTTAATGGCCTAATTAACCCATAACCTTTTATTAGTAGTTAAAAATAATTTGTAACAAATTGTTTCTATGATGGCTGTAGATTTTTTTCTCTGCTCATCATAGATTTATAAGAAAACTAATCCCCCTTTGCTACAGCATTGGTTAACAGGTATTTTTGACTGCTCTATCATACCAGCACTTGCTGATTCTCTGTAAATACTCCTGAGGAGTGTTTGTCACTCCCAGTGTGCATTTCCTTGACCAATTGTGTTGGTGACAGTCAAATAATCTCTGCATCACCCTGGGGCCAGAGCAGATCCTGCTCACCTCGGGAGCACACCTCGCTTCTTGGCATTAGCAAAGGAACCCTTTCTCCAGCCTCCAGGAACTCCCGATGTACTGCCTTTTCTGCTTTTTCGGCAGGCAGGTGGGATCATTGCTACATATTAAAAAATGAAGACACAAACTTTCCTGAAGTTTGACTTTCCAGAGAACACCAAACCAAAAAAAGCAGTGATCCTCTGCAAGGAGGCATGGCTGGGCTTGGCTGGAGTGAGGGTTTCTCCATGTGGTCTCACCTCCATGTGGTCTCACCACCATGTGGCACAGATTTCAGTGTGCTGTCAGTTCCTGCAACACTAGACAGATTCCCAATTCCCTGGTATGCAGCTGACAGCCCTTCCTGAGAACCATGCTCAGGAAGGATTTGGGTCCTATGCATTTTGTTGTTATTAAGGATAACAATCTCCTTCAACTGTTTTCCTACTGATGGTAAGCAATGGGAATTTGTATGCACCCTGGAATTATTATGTGAAACATGAATTTTATTAATTTTGGTAAAGTATAATGAGACATGAAGATTTTAAAGATTATGTGGCAATTCAGAAGCTTCAATTTTTCAACAGACCTTGCAGAACCACCCACAGTGACCGCTTATATGTCTGCTCTTACCCTAAATGGTGACCCACCTTTTTAATTTCCTGGGGCTTTAACTGCAGAATAAGGGACAGGCAAGAGATGATGCAGTAATTCCAGAGTAATTTATTAATACCTGCAGACATTAATCTGCCCATGCTGCTCTATGGGATATGATGGGGGGATGTCAGCAGGGCAGGTGCCCTCCTGCACGTGGCCCTTCCAGTCACCTGCCCAGGCATCCCAGCACACAGGCTTTGCTGGGCTGCAGTCCCCCTCTAGGAGCACTGCTGAAGCAACACTTTTGCTAATAGGTTTGTTGTTTGGGGTTTTTTTAAAGACTATGCAAAAAAGATACAGTTTTGAAAACAAACAGCAAGTTCTTGGCCACTTCTCTCTCTTTTATTTATGCATGTTCTACAGTGGTTCCTATTATAGAGTCAGCATTTGTTAACATCTACTTACAGGAATATCCTTTAAACAAGGAGCCATCATTCTCTGATGCTACATTATAGCTGGCAATTTCATGACAACTACTATATATTCAAAGCCACCACTTCTTAATTTGCTAATAGATATCACTCCCCTACAGCCTTGGTCTCATTTGTAAGAACTCTGGTCTGCAATGAACCAGTCAGGAAATCGCATACAGGCAGCGGATGCAGTCAGAAAACTCATCAGGGTTTTCTGCCAGTTTTTATTCTACATAAAGGAATATCTAAACCCACTAATGTCTCTGAAGTCAGAATGAACTGCTTACAATGAATAGATAGGAAAAAAAGTCAGTTTCTTTATAATAATACAATAGGCTTTTGTACATCCTTTGAGGAAAGTGATAGTGCTGTCTGAATTTAGGATCAGTGAAATGCTGAAACAGTTAAATTTAACAGTGTTTTCTGTTATAACCTCTACAGAACTGGACTTTGTAAAGACTAATGACCAACCCTTTGAACCTCCAAGTCTCCTAAGGTTTAATATGTTATTTCTGAGAAGGAAAAAAAGCATGAATAAATAATGAGAATAAGGGACACGGCTACCAGATACAATCCACCAGTGTAATTTACATATACGTCAGGGTTCCCAATTCCTAGAATTACTCATTACCACAATACTACTGAAAAGAATAACCTGAGTCCAGGATGACAGCTAAAATCAAGGGCTACTCTATTCCAAAGTCGTCTTGAAAGATTCACAGTACTCTCTGATGCTAATTAAACTCTGTAACATTTGGAACATGGAGGGTTAACACAGACTGAAGAACCAACACAAGAACTTAAGCCTGCTGTGTGCTATGAGTCAAAATTCACTTGGTTAAAGGAAAGGAAAAGAAACAGCTGAACAAAATAACCTGTAATATTTTTCAGAAAACATCTATTTGTAGGAAATAAAACTTTTACAAGAACGTACCAGATCTGACAATCCCTTCTGCAGGAGAGTTTTGTTAGGTATTCAACTGCATTTCTTTTTTCAAACCTAGAAAGCACAGCACAGTTGCAGCAGTTGGAACAATTGCTCAAAGCATGACAAATCTGGGTTTAAGTCCTTGATTCAGACCAGAGACTTCAACCTGGGTCTTTCCCATCTTACACAACTGCACCAGCAATTAGGGTTTTGCTCATTCTGGGTGGGATCTATGCATCTTTATTGGTTTTTATTGTATTTTTATTATACATCTTTGTTTTATCCTCCGAAGAAATTTTTAATAGAGTAAAACTGTTTGAAGATGGAAAAAGTATTTTACAGGAAGAGGGAGCAGTGCAATAAATGCAGTGGTGGAACTTATTTTGCTTTTTAAAAAATGCTTTGTAAGGCAGTGAAAAACCAGAAAATTCCAATAGTGTTGTAGGAAAAAGGCTTTGCTCACAAAGGAAATTTCCTTCCTGAGAGCAGTTTATTGCAATGTAGAAAGCTCACTAATTGGATTTACGACAGGCAAGCAGTGATGTTAAAAAGGAATAATGTGAACATTGAAAAATAAATGCATATTAAATCTTACAGAAACCTCTACATTTCTTGTGCTTTCCTGAAGAGATACTAAGTACCCAGTCTTTCCAGAGTTCTGTCAATTCTTAGTTTAGTAGAGAAGGAATGTGGTTAGATGTGAAGTAAATAACCACACAGAATGGTCTACAATCAGCAGAAAGGTTTATCTAAGCTAATACAGAGCTCGCCGTGTTCAGCTCTAGAATACACAGCCGATGGAGACCAGAAATGTATCGTGCTGATTTGTCCTACTGACTTCTCTGGAGCTGAGGCATATGCTGACCTGCATTGTTGAACCAGGTGAAATGAAGGATGGAAGAAATCCCTAATTTAAATACCTGAGCAATTTTAATAAGGCTCTCTTTAGATAGTATTCAGAAAAGCTGGTATTTATTTGCCTTGCATACCAAGTCATCTATACATTTTATCCTCCCTTACACACTTCAGCAGAACTGCATCACCTTCTAAAATTTAGCTTTTCATTTTGAAGGTTACTGTTTTTTTCCTGCTCAATGTAGGGCTGAATGAACAGCCCAGTCAGGGTAGTTCTGTATTATCCTGAATTGCAGTGTAACCTATCTAATCTTGGCAGGCATAAATGTTTTAAAACATAGCTGAAATTCTGCAAAGAGTGCTACTGAAAGAGTGTGACTGCAATAGTCACCTCCAAATCCCACACTTATTTCTCACTTTCATTTGGTGTCATAAAAGACCTCAGCATCAATCATTAACAAGCTATTAACACATGCAGCTGATAAAAGTGTTCAAAGTCTGGGCAATAACAATGACGGAAATTCCTGTTTTACAGCTGGTTTAATCTAAGTCTATGGAGCCCACGCCGGTTATTTTCTTGGCTAAGAAGTATTTCTCAGTTCTTTTGCTTTCATCTCTGCCTGTGTCACAGGCACATAGGCTGCGTTTTCTCATCTCTGCCCTGCAAAACCAGCCATTTCCTTCTGCAGCCTTTTCCCCCATTCTTAAAAGCAGTTTGCAAGCATAGCCAGGAAACGATTTCATTCAAACGCCATATGATTTTAACATGTTCTTACCTTGTAGTGAAGGTGCTACCAAAGGAACAAGAAATCTCAGCCCAATTTGCAATTTGTAAACACAATAAAATAGTGCTTATTAACAATAATGAATGAACAGGCTGTAAATTAGGCAGCATCCTTCCAAGGTGTTTCCTTCCAGTTCTCTAAATTGCACCAAAACTCAGGCATGCTTCTATAATGAATAAATCAAGAAATAGCTTTGGCTACCTGAATAAATACATATTTAACATTTTGTAATTCACTGGTTTTGATCACTCATTTTGTTAAATAAAATCTCTGATGTCATAAAACCTGAACAGCTGCTCAATTAGCTCATTATTCTGTGTGTTACAATGTCTCTCTGGCTTGTGTGTGTGTTACTGATGATTTTGTCATTGCCCCCTGCTGCCAGTAACGCTTGTCAATAATTGTATTTACTTGGCGATAGCTGCTTGCCTCTATGCAAAGGAATGTAGGGATACAATATCTAGAAAATGACATCACAAACAAAACACAGGCTCAGAAAAACACGAAAACACCTAGCCTCCATCTGCTCAAGTGTGATACACTCCAGAGCTCCCATTTCACATGTAAAACAGAGTATGATTTATAATTTATACTTAGTTGGTGCAATCCTTCTTGAATAAAAAAAAAAAAATTGATGAAACACTGGCTTTATATTATC
This sequence comes from Hemiprocne comata, assembly GCA_020745705.1. Taxonomy (NCBI): domain Eukaryota; kingdom Metazoa; phylum Chordata; class Aves; order Apodiformes; family Apodidae; genus Hemiprocne; species Hemiprocne comata. Next base: position 4,230,425 of record CM036598.1, on the reverse strand, counting down.
ATAAAACTATTGAGAAAAGCACAGAACATTTGGCAATTTACCTCTACTATGGCATCTTTGAAGTTTGGATATTTATATTTTATGCATTTTTCAACTAAAATGTACTACTGAATACAAAGACAAAAAAGCCTAAGTGTGAGTCAACGCTGAAATGTAATTACAGCATTAGCAGCAGTAAACCACTGCAGATATTTACAGACCTCCAGGTAACAATTAAGGCCCAGTTCTAATAAGATTTAAAATATTCTGCATAGTGTGGAATTTATACATTTTCCTTGATTTATTTAAAATCTGTAACACATGAAAAAAATCAAAGAACAAAGGCAGAAGCAATGCAGCTCCTAGATTCTGCAGAACCACCATTCTTGCCTATAGCTGTGGTGCTTTTTATTAGCAAAATCACAGGGTTTTGAGAGCATACCTGGGAGCTGATTCTGCATCCCTCATACCTGTGCATCACCTCAATGACTACTACCAGTGATTGTGTGTAATGGGGTGAAATTCACTTCTGAATAAAATCACCTTTAAAAGGTTTAAATTAGACTTCTGCTGGGTCACAGGCTGAGGCTGCACTGAAATGAATTAGTTAAGCAAAAAGCCATTTTGAATCGACAGGACTATTTATTAACATAAAAGACATACGATCAAGGAGCAAATGGGGATGTAGGGTGTTGGAATCTGCAAGTATCAACCTCTTGATCATATAGGAAAGCCACATGATCCCTTACTTAAACCCAGTAATTTTCAAAGCACCTGTCCTGTGATGTCTCAGTTACAATCCTGGCTGCTGTGCTCCAACAGGCAGAGAAGTCAGAGCAGTTTGTCTTTTCTCTGACAGGTTCATCAACATATTACAACTGAGAGAAATACTGCACTCCTACTTTATTTTCAGTCCATTTACTAAAGAAATGCACCACTGGTGTGATACATTTCATGCCACTGGCTAATTTCTAAGGCTGTGCTGAGTGGTAAAAGCAGAACTTTAAGAAAGGAGCAAACTGGGGTGATTCTCAAATAACTTTCCTTTTGCTTGTGACAGAATTAGTCAGAAGAGCTATCTGAAAAATGTCAAAATATTGTGTGATTGAAGTGTCATTTTCATACAAATGGCACTTTAGAAAAGCAACAATTAAATTTCTTTTAGTGAACTGGCAGATTTGTGATGATGTTAAAACACAAGCTTTTAAATATGCTCATAGAATGAAGAGATTTGAATTTGCTCCCTTTCCTAAATTGCCCCCCAAAAATTACATTTTTACAGTGAAGAAAAGAAACACAAAACGAAAAAGGTCAAAAGCAAAATTCAAAGGCTTTTTGAATCTGTCTTCACAGGAATGGTTTTTAATTTATTAAAAAAAAAACACAACACAACAAAAAACACCTCTCCAGACTAGTGGGAAAACATTTTAGAAGTGGATCTTAAGCAATGTAACTAGGCAGAGATGTACTCCCCTCCTTGTTTCTCAAGAGGCACAGCTCATTCAAAGGAGGGGTGAGGACGACCTGGGGTACAACAGGCTCATTTCCTCCCAGGCCGGGCTGCAGGCTGTGCTCCTGAAGGCGTTACCTGCGAGGCTCTGGGCTGTGCGCCATCGGCAGGACCCAGCTGAAAATTATTATATTCCATTGAAATTGTAGCTTGTCCATATTTTACAAAAACAACTCTTTATTGATACAAGAAGTCGGGTAGTAGTATACAAATTCCTGCTACATCTGGGTTGGACTTAGATTTTACCATATGGATCCCAACGCTCCGTTATGGGATGAGATTTCCAAAGGGTCCTAGAGGACCCAGGCACTCAAACAGTGTTGATGCTCAGCAGCTTCTTTGAGACAGGTAATGACAAGCAACCAAATTAGGGTGTCCTAAGAATTTTTTACTCTTCATTTGGAAGCTGCCACCTGCTCAGCTGGGAGACTGATTTTAAGACTCTCCTGCTCCATTGTTACATAAAGTAAAACAGATTAACAAGTGCTTTCATTATGCTTTGAAACCTCATCCACAGTGCAAACTACTACAGTCCCTGAAAAACTGGTGACACTCCTCAGAGCTGTAATACCCCAGCAGTATTAAGTGTTATAAGACCAGCCAGCCTGGTAAATGAGATGGTGAATGACTCTCATAACCATAGATTTTATAGAAAACCTTTGCAAGAGTTTCAGCTTTTGCTTTGTGAGTCAGCACGCTCACTTACATAAAGACCGAGGACCAGAAGAGGAGACTTGCCCTCCAGATGAGAAGACTTGGTGGCAAGGTACAAAAGCAATCCATTGCCCGGTATGTTCAAAAATAAACAAAAGCAATGCCAAATCTGTTGATTTGATGGGCAGCATTACAACAAGAGGAAAGAGATTGCATATGAAAATGATGCAGCTTCTCCTTCTTAAAGTTTTTAAATATTAAACCCATCATTCACACACTCACAGCAATTCCACACACCGGGGACGGCCACGGCCACAGCACCCGTACCTGGGCAGGCCACCACCTCCTGCAGGGAGGACATCTGCGGGGCGATGACAGTCCTGGAGGCTGATGTCTTCGTGGGAGATCAAAGGAATTCTTGAGGGGTCAGGAGAGGATGACATGAGGGTTGGACAGCCGTACTGCTTGAGAGCCTTTCAGGCAGGTGATCCACTTACACTGTCATTTTTGGTTTATGTCAAGCAAGCATTTTTTCTGTATAAAGAGGCTCTGGCTCAAAAAATGCCTTCATGTTACAGCAGCAGCTTTTAGCTGAGTGCTTGGTGGCTGGGTTTGTGTGTAAATGGGATCTGTGGGAAGTATGAAAGGAGCCAATGTGCTCCCAATGGCAGGCAATGGCTTCAGAAGCCTTCCAAGGGGGTGTATTTGTTTCCAGGTGATTATTTCTCCATAAAGCAAGAATCTAATGATTCATTTAAAGAAGCTACGGGCTAAAGGGCTTGTCTGAAATTACGCATTTCAGTAGAAACTGCAAGGATTTTCTCAGACTCACCATGAATTTCCTACTGAGGATTTAGTTTTCATGATGTTTCTTCAAGGCCTTTTTTGCTTACCAGTCTATAAAAAGTTACTCTTGGTTGAGTACGACAACTCCACCAAAAAAATGTTGCCAATTCACTACCTTCTAACTTGGGTAAAACTCAGCCAAGTCAAGCTAATGGAAACCCAACAGTTTACTGAACTCAAAGTCTGGTTCTGTCTAGCCTCTGCTACTGCACTTCCAGAGAAAGGAGTTTGTTAATTCCTTTTGAACTATCCTTTTAAATCTACCTGAAATCATGGTTGAGACCCAGATTTTTTCAGCAAGTTTTTAAAATACCAATCAAACCCACCATTAACTTAAAAATACCAAGACAACATTAACTAGTAAGACAAATTTTGGAGACAACATGATAATTATTTAAATATGTTTTGTATTTATATTTCATGGAGAAGGTAGCCTTCAACATTACAAAATTGTGGGGTGGAAGGCAGGAATGGGTTTTAAGACCACTGTCCTCATCAAAGCTTTCCTGGTTTCAGCTTCCTGAGAACTTGGCATTGCTATTCAGAGATGTGCAAAACTTTAATATGGAAACTTTATACCAGGAAAACCTTATTTAGCTCAATTTAGATGCAATTTTAATTGAAGGTGGGCTGATTTATGCTTTCAAGTAGAAGTCATAAAGAACTCATTGGCTGCAACACAATTTATTTTTGAAAATTACCATCTCCATCTTTCACCTCTCTTCCTGCACTGCTCAGGTGGTTTATGTGGTCTTTTGAGACCTTGAAACAGAACCAAAGTCATGGGGAAATAAAAGCAGTAGTTACTTTAGTTGAGGTTGCCAGCCCTGCTCTGAGACCTTAAAAAAAGCTAGGTAGCCCACTGTGCGTCAGGAAGAGACAACTTAGAGTTATGTACCTGAACACTTTGAACTTAAAGAGGTTTTATTCAGGTGAAGAAGAGAGCTGCACTTCTGCCACTTACTTAAAATAAATCCACTATCCAGAGTAAAAATGTAATTTTTCTTATACTGCTAAAAGCAAAGCGACATCTGAAAAATATTACTAGCCAAAGGCCAGATTCTTTAAATATTTTGTGAGAGTTAATACTATTATGGTTACTTATGTGAGTATTCTTGTCACAAAGGTGACAAGTTTAACTCGCCCAGATGCATTCCAGGGGAACTCTCTGCTAATAGTCACACAAGGCAAAAGCTAAAGCAGAAAACATGGGCTCTCACATCTCCAGCCTTCATTGACTTTAAATGGGTGCACGTGTCACAGGAGACAGGATTTGCCCCTAACTGAGGACAATTATAATGTATACACTAAGATGCTTAAATCATTTTAGATCTCGAGTTTAAGCAGCCTCTTCTGTCCACACAGATCCATGCTGCTTTATCAGCTCGTTGCCGCTCATTTCTCCTTTGTACTCACTCCAGTGTCTCTAATTTTTTACACTACATTCTTTGCTTTAATTTTATCCTCTGCCTACACTCCACCTGGCAAGCTCAGTGACACAAACACCCAGCTAAAGCTGATTTCATATGCTCGGACAGGGAAACTAAGTATCACTATCCCCTCCCCCCCCAAATAAAATAAATAAAAAAATCTGAGAAACATAGGGTGTGCATAAGCAAAGACCACTGATCTCAGTCCTGATGCTAATCTTACTGCAAATAATATGCGGGGTACATGAGAAAATGTCAAATCCATGCTACTTCACAATTGCTGGCTTTCACTCCAACTTGAAACTAATCCAAGGAAAAAATACAAGGGAAAGGCTGAAAGTTCAATCATTATTTAGAAAGTTTAAAAAGAAATAAAAACGTAGCTCCCTTGAAACTACGTTAGACAATCTCACAAACTCCCAAAACAATACCAGTGTCTACAGCTATTAAAGTTTATAGCTGTACAAAGAATGCAATTAAAACAGGTTATATTGAAATCAAATAATGCATTCTAATTAAAATGTAGAGAAATGCCTTACACAACATGGAATGTTCCATATAATTATTCTTCAAAATTAGAATTTTGTGATGAATAAAATAAACCTAGACTTTCACTGAAAAACAAGCATTTCTGAAATGCATCAGACTTGCATCCAAACATCTTGTCAGAGCAAAGTATCGGTGTTTTTAACACAACCCTATTCCATTGAAGTTAAAGAAAGGTGTCTCCAGGGGGAAAAAAAAAAGTCATAGCATATAAAACGCTTTCAGTTTTAGCATCAAAGATGAGTTTTCTGCAAACACAGAAATGTAAGGGAAATGAAATGGTGAAAAGGGTTGCAACAGTTTTAAGGATTTATTTTTAGAACTTTTACATTGGAGACCTACTAACCAGTCTAGTTTTCATACACAGCACACGTAAGTGTTTCATCTCCTCTGCCAACTGGATGTAGCTGCATGTTTCCAATCCATAGAAAGTTTTAAAAAGGCAAAATGAACTTTACATGACTGCTCTCCTCTGCTTTCCTTGTCGGGTCCCATCCTGCCAAATCCCCTGAGCCCACCAACAGTTCCAACCGTGGGGAAGGCGGGTGCTGCGTGCTCCCGCCCCAGCGTCCTGCCTGCGGGAGCTCTCAGCGCCTGGTGCCGTTTGCAGGGCAGCAGGCACGGCTCACTAACATGCGCAGGATGAGGCCCTTAATCACTAACAGCTCCTCTGGAAACTCTAGCAGAGATAAAAAGTACAAAGACACTGTTGGTTCCAGTCCCCTTATTGAATTTTCATTGCTCCTTTTATTGTAACTATGAATTCAGTCCATAATGTCACATGTTCTTTGTTCTCCAGCCTGACATACATTTTAATACCCAGCACAATATCTATGCAAAGACTAAGTGTGCTCATGTGTAGGAAAGTTAACACTTCACTACAAACATGGTTATAGTTATAGATTAAAAGCAACACTTTCAGTGATTCTACCGCTTAATACTTCCAACTCCCATCTCCTCCTGAAGGTCCCCCACCCCTCCTCTCCCCCCCTGCAAAAACCTCCACACAAGAAGTGCTGAGCATACAAATTATGTCACTGACATCTGGAAAGAGACATGACTACCCAAGTAAAAAATAAACCCAACGGAGGTCATGGCTTTAACAGACTGTCGCTCTATATTTAAACTGATTGATTCATACAAAGACATAATTATAGAGAATATTGGAATCAGCAGCTCCCAGCACTCAAGATTGCAGGCACAATCGTGTTTACAGGAAGTATTTTTTAAAGGCTACATCTGGCATAATCTAATTGATACACTCAATATTATGATACATAATAATTTCAACTTAAATTGCAAATAATGCCTATGTATTTTCCTACCTAGATAATAACAACTTTCTTTCAACTATACATGATCATGCATCCTTTTTCATGATATTCTTTGCATAAAATCTATTGGTTATGCAAATAAAAAGCTTTGGAGAATAATGTACAGTAACTAATTTGTATAATCAGTTTCCCTCAATTCAGCGTGATAATGATATGTAAAGCACATCACTACAGACTGTCTGTGAAATGAATTCTGTCTTAATATGCTAGTCAACTAGCCACTCGACCTTTGCACAGGCTCACTGTAAGAGGAGCAGAAAAACCCACACACATTCTTTCAATTTCTAAAGGGAAACTCGACTCTAGCCGAAGAACAAAGAAAGAAGAAATAGAAGTAAAAGAAAATCAAAGAAAAAGTGATTTGGATTCAAGGGGATCAGATGTTTCATTTATTGCAGGTTGGAGACCTTCAATCAGTCAAATGAAAGACACATTTGTATTAAAATACCTACAAGGCAGAGAGAAAGCCTTGATCAGGTGTATTAGATTTAAGTTACAGCTCTCTTGCTGAGAGATGTGAACCTACCTTCCAGTCTATCTGTTCTCAATATTGAAGGTTTTCTGTGTTACAAACATTAGATGAAAGGTAACTTACTCGCCTTCCCACGTATCTGCTGGATATTAACTGTACATTTGAAGCATACACTACAAGGAGATGTGAACTTAGCATGCGTCACAGTCACCCATAGAAAGGGATGCTGAAACCCTGTCAGGGATGTGACACGAACTGCAGTGAGGAGGCTGGCCAGCAGAGAGACTGCAGCTCCACTGGCCACTAAAAGCACAGTGTTTCCAAAGGTAAACCTCCTTTTGCTTTAGTGGGAAATGTGTGATTTGTACTGTGACAGGGCTCTAAGCCCTGCTACACAGGTGGAAAAAGCAACACCACGGAAAGAGCCCCTGCCCTGATTCCTGCTGTGTGAGGACTGCAGTGTTTGGCTTGACTTATCATTACATATTGTGCAGGGGGTAACAAGCCAATCCTGACCTCATTCCTCTCTTTTCACTCTAACCCTTCCTCACAAAAACTCCCTGAACCCACTGTGCTTGCCCAAACACACAGAAAAGCATCAAGCCTGATAGCAGAGGTCAGGTCTACGCTTGCAGTCCCAGGATGATAGTTTTGTTTAGTTTATCTCGAAAAGGGTCCCAAAAGGCTTTATAAATTGATTACCATTGCTTGCAAAATACTGGAGCAATATCATTCAAAAATATTTTATCTTATTGACGGGTTCTGCGCAGAGTAATTATTGGTTTTGAATGAACTTTGCAAAGATCAGTTAGGTTCAGAGAAAATATTCTGCAGAGAAACAGAGGCTCTGTTACTGCTGGTTACATCACTCATCTTGATTTGGGTAACTCAAGTCCAGCCCTTGCTCTGATTTACCCAGAGCAGGGATTTGAACCTGGATCTCTCCTAGCAGTGTCAATAATGCCTGTCACTGTGGCACTGCCTCTTCTGGCAGGGCAGCATCTTATCTCTTTTACTTCCTCCCAAAGTAAGAGACTTACAAAGACCACACACACTGGAAAAACTGTCCCTTAGCATGTCATGAGCTCAAACAGATCCTGCATGGCAGCACGCTAACAACTGCCAGAGTGGGTTTGCACGTAAGCTTCAGACCCAACTGTTGGTCATCTCAACCCAGAGACAAGTTCTTTCTGCCATTATACACAGCATATCAGTAATTTAATAATGAGATTAATCCCATATGTGCTTAAAATAGGTCCTTTGACAAGACAAATACATTACACAAATCAATTACATGACATTAGAGAGACTGTTTCACTGGGAATCCTACTTCTGCATGCTGTTTGATGGGCTTCACCCTGATGTACAACTATTGCATTCCAGAAAGTAAAGCACCAAAAATACAGTCTTAACTCAGGCTCCAATTTTAAATACCAGCTCACAATATCCAACTGCCTTTCTAAACAAGGCACTATAACACTGCTCTCCGCTTTCATGTATGCATATCTGCAAATACAGCATAGTGGTATGAAAATTCTAAAGCAATCCTGCTTGTTAAATAAAATCTCTGTCATTCTAAAGGTTAGCTGATCTTTTCATTTATATACCCATAAATTCTCCAGCTGTGCAAAACAGGGCTATTTTTATTTTCCTTTTTTTAATATTTACTTTTAAAATAAAAATAAATATCCCCCCAATAACATTTGAATACTGCAGCATATCAATGATATAGTCTCTGTTTTGGAGCTGGTCAAGGGGTGAACAGGCATAGAGAGACTTTGAATAAAGTTTATTCCCCTTTTATTACAGCTATTTTTATTTTTTTTTATTAAACAGAGGACCTATAACAGTACAGCTTCCATGGCTGAATGGGGCAAATCTACACAGATATTTGTATCCTCCTTACATATGGTAACACATCATACAATTTTCACCAGTGGATTACAAAGCAGCAGCCAGTACATAGCAGTACAGCTGATAGACTAAGATAAATTCTGCATCTCAGAAATGGTATTCATGTACAGTTAAAACCTGCTCAGAAGCAAAGGAGCCATAACGTAAGGCTCCCTTTTTAAAAAGGACCCAATATTGTGCAATTAATTGCACAGGGGCTTAATTCTATTTACAGTGAAATCCCTTTCAGTGCATAGACATTTAGTGATTTAGCTTGATACGTATTTTTTCCATTTACAAAAGATCAAAACACACGTTTCTCTGTCTAAAGAACTTTGTATTTAAAGTGGCCTCGGAAGAGGAACGTACAAATTCTCCATGGAGCACACAGGGCAACAGTGACCCTCTGTTACACACTGTTGTGCCTGAAACAAAACACAAGATGGTAGCAAGGGCACTGCCTTGCCTTTGGGGACACAGTGCACTGAAAAGAGGTCTTATCAGCCTGTTTTTGCTATGCATGTTCATATCATCTCCATAGTGTTGGAGATCTATTACCCATAGCTGGGTAACAATGGGAGAGATGGCAGACCACTGCTATCACACACCCCCCCCCCCCCCCAATTATAATATTGAAAGCAGTGACATGCCACCTAGAGAAGAAGAAAACAGACCAGTGCAGAAAAGCCTGCTCTCCCCAAGCCATCGAGTAGGCAGCTGTATGACATGATAAAACTCTTGCTTGGAAATAAACAGGGGAAAAAATGTGTTTTGCTACGAAGTGATGCAGATTTCTCTAGAAGCCCACTGACCTCAATGCTGCATGGCTGAGCCCTGATATTGTCATTACTACACAAGCACCATTCTTTGAAATCCTCTGCAGCAGCAGTACCCATTGTCACATTTATAGCTCCTCCTATTTGCTTTCTGAACAATTCTGATCCAAGCAACAACAAAAGCAGCAAGATTGGAGCTTCACAAAACACCCTAAAGTAGTCTTACTTTTTCTTGAGCAGACATATTATTTTCACTCAATTTTCTGAATATCTTAGTTAACACATTTCAAAAATATCTGAACGTTTTATGAGGCCTTTGTCCAGAAAACATGAGACTATCTACCTGCCAAACACCCAGGGAGGTGACTATTAGCTGTTAGCCCAGAAACACCATGTCCTAAGAAACTCTTAACAGTTACCCTGGCTCCTTACCCTGGTGGATAGCTCCATATCTCAAAGCTTAACCTTCTACCACACTTCAGCAAAACACACACAGCTATTCTGATGCAGTACTCATTTCACGTGTGGAATGTCATGTAATATTTAAAGCACTTTGGATTGATCACAGCAAGCAAAACCTGCCTTCTGTGGGGAAACCACCTAAAGATTGGTAAGTGATTAGTTAATTTGACAAGTGAAAGATCTCCTGTGGTACTGTCTACAATGGAGTACAGATCAACACTCTCAGAAAATCCCAAAATTTGTAAGGAGGGCTTGGGAAAGCATCACTCCTGAATTACCTGCAAGCAGTTCCTAAATACAAGTCTCAGCCAGCACTATTTATTGAAGGCTGCAGGAACTGCAATCTCCCCTTACAGGTAGGAGAGCAGACAAACAGGAAGGAAGTGTTTTCCAATGACCTTCTGGGTGTGGGCAAGGCCATTCAAAATTATGTGAGGAGATCACGGTTTTATATAGCTCCTAAGTTTCTAGCAAGGAGTATGAAATCCTGACTCAAGCTCCACTTAAAGAGAAAGAAAGCAAAGAAGAAAGTATTTTCCAAAAAAAAACCCTCAGGTTTTCACTCTACATTTGGTCTTCTTTAAATTCACACTCAGTGCAGTGAAAACAAGACCGTTCTCAGAGTTTTTAGCAGTGTAACCCTCATTTTGTGTAGTTCACTTCACATATGAGGACACTGACAACTTGCAATAAAGAGAGACAGACATACAGACACCAGTGGTCATGGTGGGGAAAACCTTGCTGTGCTGTGCCAGCACTGCAGCAGAGGTACAGGCTCACCCCCCCTGGTTGAGGCTCATGGCTTCTTGCCACTGCCTCCTCCCTCCCTGGACAAGCAAAGCTCACCAGTCTCCCAGCTTCAGAAGCAGTAGAATGCTTGAAAAGGAAGACAGCGCATCTGGCAACTTTGCTTGATTCTTATCTCGAGGGGGAAATCTGTTTCCATCCCACGTGGACACTGATCGCTAGAAGGATGCTCTCATAAACAAAACGCTGGAGGCCATGTAATCTTCAGCCTCCCTTCCTCCCCAGCTCCCACCAAGCCAAATGTAATGCATGAAACATCAGGGATGTAAGCTGGCAAAATGTCCTTGAGTGCAAAGGAGATGTGTGAGAACGTATCATCTACACCAACATGAACTAGTGATTTCTTGCTAATCTACCCACATTTTTTCAGGGACGCAGTTAAACATTAAGGATACAATAATCATTTTCTAATCACAGCCTGCCAAAACAGGGCAGAATGGCAGCTCAAACAAACAGAATCTACCATCTAATCTAAGGTGAATCTAATTTCTTTTTTTTTTTTTAATATTAGAGACTTTTAGGAGACTGTAACCTGCACTGACATATGCCTCCAATTTTTGGTAATAATCACAGTCATCTTTGCTTTGATATAGAGATATGTGATAAGTAAGAAATATTTTCCAATTCCAGTTTGTTAAAGTAGAAGCCAGACTTCCATCCATGCCAAATTGTTGTATCAGAAGATCATCTAAGAAATATCTGGAACTTCTTATAATCTAAAAGCTTTAGCTAGACAACGTTATCATCTCACTTGTGGCCATTTCAAAAACAGAATAAAATGAAAATTAAATAATGGTATCAGAGCCTATGACATAAGGGGTTTTAGGCCAAAACGAATTACTTTCTATCTTAAAAATAAATAAAGGCCTTACTATTGCAGAAGAACGTTGCCACCACAATGCATAGCAGAGCTATCAGATGCTGTCACGTCACTGCCACTTCCACATGGAATGTCACGTCTCCTGTACATAAGAGATACATTGCATAATGTTACAGATGGCACAGCTCATAACATTCAGGATTACATTTATTAAAATCAGCTGAAATGCTTATTACTAGATTCAATGATTTTCCATGCAAGGTGACCTGAGCTTCTTTTTTTCTGAGCAGCACCATAATAAGATTTTCCTGCTGTAGAAAACAGCCACAGGACAGGGTAACCATTACTGTGCTTTGATACCAATTATTACAGACACCTGCTCTAAAATAACATTCATAAACATTTTAGTTTACAAACAAACTGGATCCTCAGCCTCACTGAGGATCCAGTTTGTAAATTCAAAGTGTTTCATTCAATCTCACCATAATTATTTATGCAGCTGTGTTTTTGTTTACATGAGGGCTGGAGCAATGACTGCTAGCTTCACAAATCATTATTCATACAGGAATATGAGTGTTAGGGATACCCTTTGCTTTTACACTATCTCCAGTTAAAATGGTTGTGACTGGGGTGGGAGGGGGGGGAAATGAAAAGACCCTAGCAAAAATGCCTTCTTCCATTAGCCTGGACCCTCACCCTCAAATGGAAAAAAAACCAAACAAACTAAATTTTTCACAGCAAACCATAGCCCAAAAGGTCTTCACACAATAACTGAACTGTTATACATAAAATAAAAGCATTTATGAAAAAAAATCTCCTCAGCTTTTTATCCAGTGAAAAAGACTGCATTTGACGGCCTGTCTGAACCTATGCATTACCACCCTGCCAGTGTATGTATATGTACACGTATGAGTCCATATTCCTCTATCTACCCATACTAAATGTAGAAGATCACACAGGTGTAACACCTACCTTTTCAAAACAACAGATTAACCACAATAGAGCACTTGTTTCTTGGGCAAACACTGATACAGCTGCTTTTTTATAGCAGGCCAGCGGTGAAGGCACAGAGGCAGTAAAGGTCTACAGAGCTGTGGAAAACACCGTGCAAGACCAAGACCTTAACTACACTATATTCACACAGCACTGGGTATTTTCCTCTGCAAACACTGAAATGAATACTTACACAACCCTTGCAAGGTGCATTAAGTACCAATTAGCTCTGGGTGCTGCTGAGGAGGGAAACTCGCCTCAGGAAGCACAGACTGTGCCCAGGCCCACCTGCCGCCTCAGGAGGACCTGAGGAGGCTCCGGCCCAGCCCTCCCCTCTGCCCTGCCACCCTGCCTGAATATTTTATATTTATTTCTCTCTTTCCTCCTTTGAGGTGGCTGTTGTAAATCTACCTTTCTCAAAATTCAATAAAAAATTAATTGGGGAGGAAAATAAGTCATTTCAATCCTAACAATAAAAGGCCAATTGACTTCTCAGTTTTCGAGTGGGCAGGAGAAGAAATCAGGCATACAGCAAGGAGAAACTCAATTCTCCAAAGCTCTCCCCTTCAGGATTTCCAGACCTGCAGTCTCAAGGGTGCCGTGTCCCCTACCACTCACTCAATTCCAGACGGGTATTATTTTCTCAGCTCTGAGGGAAGCAAGATTCATTCTGCATTATTGATGACTCGGCGCTCAGCCGCTACGAAGGCCTTTGCTTCAGTGCTTCCCACTGGCTGTCACTCATCTGCTCCAAAAGCTCCCATTATGCTGGGGCAGGCGGCTCACTTCCTTCTCTCCAAACATCTCCCTTTCATAAACAATCAGAAGAAAGCAACTGAAACAAAAACTGCGGGGGAGCAGCTCAGTGATGAATCTCAACCCTGTTAAGGCATCAGCCATGTGAACTTGTGCATTTAAGGCCGCAGAGGGGCAGGAATAGCTGTGAGGGAGAGAGCCTCGGAATGGCTCAGGCTTGGCTACCACAGGAGGATCAAGCCGAATTAAACATAATGCCAAATCAGATCATGACACAAACAGTTTGAGGCAGTCTGAATTCTCCTGAAAGAACGTATCTGATCCCAGAAAGAGCAAACCCTGACTGAGTACCTGTCAGGGTAAGGTTAGGAGCACAGTTGCTTCTCACAAGGACGGATTTATCTCTCTCTTTCCAGTCTTTGCCTCTCACCCTTTTGCTCTTCTTTTTTCTTGGTTTCATTTTTATTATTATTATTATTTTATTTTGGTTTTATTTTTCTTGGCATTACTTGTTCTCCACCCTGAATAATTATTTCATTTTCTTTTGGAAATCTTGGCACTGAACAAGTACAGACCCACACATAATTAAGCCTTAGTGTGTTTCAAGAAGGAATGCTGGATGCCAGAGGTATGTTTAATTAATGAAAAAGCACTAGAGATCTGGTAATTACCAACTAGAATTTACATGTGTATCCATTGATAATGCAAAATACATGCAAGTTTTTTGCAGAAATCAGTTCTATCCATCAATGTAGAGTTGAGTTGCAATGTACCTCAAGTCCAGACCCTAAGATTTCACAGATAGCCCTTAACCCACTCATTTCTCCACGCTGAGAGGCACATGCCTACTTGCTGGATCAATGCTTTTGATCCAGGGATGTAAGTGTTTACAAAGAAGTATGCCACTTTCCTTGCTTCTAGGAAAAACAAAACTAATAGCTGTCAGCAACTTTAAAGAACAGGTTCACGACTAAAAAGCAACTCTAATAATACACTTGGCGTATTCTCAATTAAGAGAAACCTCAAGTTGATGATAAGTAGTTTCTTCTATGTTGGTTTTGTTGTTTGGGTTTTTTTTATGCAGTCCTAGGAAATTTTGGGAGCAAAACCTTTTAGAAAACCATAGACATGTAGCATTGAGGCAAAGTGTTAGAGCTTAAGTTTCAAAGTACCAAAGGAAGGAAGTTGAAAATTTGTATTCAGGTCCATACATATCTCTTTCCTAGAGCCAGAGGGTTTGAATCAGCTGCTCTCCTCCACTTGTAATAGTGCAAGAAAAAAACTTGTTAAAATTCTATAACTATGTATTTAACTATGTGAGTGTATTTGTATCAGCTGAAACTGTCTCAGTATTACTTACAATCATGAATGTGGAGTGAGAACAGCAGTAGAAGTTCTCCTGGTTGCCCAATATGTGGATGTTTTATATAATTGATTTCTAAATATTTGTCAATGACTATTACTACAGCCTTGCCTATTTTTGCTTCCCCAGCCCTATGCACTCTTTGCATCCTCTGTGCAATACCCGAACAGCTTGTGACTAACCTTTGAACCCCTCTGTCCAAATGTCTTACATTATCAGCATTAACCATGCCCTCAAACTTGTATAAAATGGGAAGAGGCAGGGGTCATTTGAACTGTTCATTGAAAGACAGCAATTTAAAGAAACTTTACAGTGAAATTCTATCTTACTCCAACAGTTTCAGTGATTGTGAAAAAACACCTAACAAAAAAAAAAAAGTTAAGCAATTTCACACAGTGGAAAACAGCCCAGGGCACAAGAAAACTAAAACCAAACAGTTTGCCGTCAGTGCTGTAGACTGTGTTCAGTAAAAACAAAAGATCAAACAAGTTCTGTAATCATTATATAAAGCACATTTGCTATGGCATGTGAAGAAAACATACTTCCTTCCTAATACTAATTAACATTAGAGAGTTGTGGGCTGAAATGCAGGATAAAAATAGCTGTTTAAACTAATCACTCAGCAAGATGTAAATGTTACATATAAAGTATACCTAACGGGTTGGAATATTTATCCCAGAAGTAAGGAAAGCTTTCACTACTCATGAATTATAAAAGTTTCTCTTCCTGCCTCACTGCAACAATATATGGACCCTTTGCAAGTATGTGACCACTCTTCATAGCTTGTCCATAGTTTTCCTTGCTTGTAAGTTTGTGCAGCAGCCGAAGTTGTGGGGAGTGAAGGATGAGCAGAAAGCATAATACCAAATTGTTTTATAAACAGCACAAAGATACTGCAATGGCCAAAGCTGTGATAATCAGTCAATGTGTAGGTTTCAGGGTTGCAGGCAATGCAAAAAAAGAAGCCAACAGTAGTATCATCACCTTCACCTCAACAGCACTTACAGATCCCTTCAAAGTGCCTGACTAATACACACAAATCAGACAGTTGGTCTACCTTTGCTTTTCTGAAATTATTTCTCCTTTCATATGTGCTCCATCCTTCCACAAATAAATCCAGGGATTTTCTTCCTTCTTGTCATCCCTTTCCCCATCATGTGGTTTCCCCACTGCCACCAGCACCACTGATAAATGACTCCTCATGGGTAGGTGCCAGCATTAAATGGAAGGTGTCCAACAACTGTTGTGGTACCAACCAGACCACCAGAGTCTCCAAAATATTCCTGAGCATAAACTATATTAACAAGCTCAGGGTGCCAAAAGTTATCAAAATAACATTTCAGTAGTTTGCTAGTAACAATATTTCAGAAGTTTCCTAGGAATTCCTCCTAGCAAGAGCTCAAGGTAGGATAACAACTGGAGAAAAGGTGCTGAAATGTGCAGTGCTTGAGTATTTCACATTTGAAAAGCTAATACTTTCCTGTCTATTTAGGGAAGTACCAGATTTCCATCCTCCAAGATTTTTAACCACCTGTGGAGCTCTATGTCTAATACAGATTTCAATTAAATATATTCTTGAGTAATGACAGTGTTCTGCAGGACTCAGCTGAGATTCATGAGCACAGCACATGAAGACTTATCCCTGATCACCGTCTCTCTCATCACACATTTGGGTGCTTTGAGCTGGATTCAGGCGCACTTATTTACGTAGCATAAAACTGGTCACAAGACACACTTGATAGTGGTTACACCTACCTATAGGAACAAAGCTATTAGGAAGGTAAGACTGTCCATTGGGTGCTAGGCTAATGAAAAAGAAAATGGTGGGATTTGTCCTTCATCAGCCAGGGGGAATAAAACACCCCTATGAGCAACTTCTATAGTCCCAAGCCAAAATCTGATCTTAAGCTCAAGCTACCTGGGACTCCAATCTCCTGCTGTAAGTGTCACAGGAATGCAATTTCAGTCTGTAAAGATTAAATAAAACAGTCCTTAGGAGTCAGAGAGTACAACGCAGAACAGTACATTCTTATATTCTCTTCCAGGACTCTGTCAGCAGATGCTCTAGACCAAGGGAACAGATGAGCAGGAGCACTGATGGCAAATCTTCAGGAACAGAGGCTTAACTGGATAGAAGGGCAAAACTGTTCAACAGCACTATTTAAAGATAATTCAAACAGTCTGGCCATGTAAACTGAGTCACAAAGCTCAACCAAAAAAAAACCCCAAAGCAAAATCACTGAAATTTAAAAAGCAATTAGTCATAATGAGTCCAAAACCTTTCCTGTGACAGACTCATTCCACTGAAAATGGAACTGTTCAGGGCAACACAAACACCACCTCTGCTCCATCTCAAAACATGATTCATACCACTAATTGCTTTGTTTCCCTCTCGTAGGGTGTAATGTTTGGACTTCTTAAAAGGGTCATATTGAATTAAAGGGTTCACCTTGAAACCACAAAGTAGAGCAAAAAGCTGCGTGCCAAACAGCACTCCAGAGGGGACCAGCTTGCAAGGATGCAATTCTCCCCTGTTCAGTAAGAACAACAAGTGTCATGACAACATTTAAATGCTCAGGTCCAAAACACAGATCTCCTCCCAGGTCCCTCTCAGCTTGCAGCAGGGCGTCCACAATGTGCAGCCTGCACTATGAGCACCAGGCGGGAGAGCCCGCAGGGGAGCGCTGTGGGAGCTATGTATCTAACCACAGACACACTGCAAGGATCAGCTCCTAGAGACTGGTTATATGGCTGTCACAGCTCATTGGTTTTCTTTGTCTTTATCCACTGTAACCATTTAAAACACAGCTCTGTGTTTCTGTGTCTAAAAGTATTCCAAAAAGCTCATATATTTAGCTTCTAAGGGGGAGGGAGCAGGAAAAAAACTCAAACCCCTGACTTAAAAAAGCGTTAAAGAGTAGTTTTCTTCAGAAGAGTGGAGAACAGGTTGTGGAGAGAGAGACAGTGATGCTAATGTCTTAGTTTACACATGTGACCTATTTGGTGTGTTGTCTCGGTCATGTAGTGCATGGGGAGGTGGAAGTAGAACAACAGATAAAAGATAGGGCTAAAAAATGTTAGCCATTTCAGCCGCCCCTGTACAGCTATGAATAGCTCATTTGAATTGCAGAGGGAAGATTTTTCCAGCAAAAGAAATCTGATCCAGAAAGAGTTCCTCTGAGGAAGAATTTTTTCCAAACCATAATGCAGAGCATCACTTATGAAAAGAGTCCCTCAATAAACATTTTGCAGACCAAAACACTCAGCTCTTGTCTAGGGATTGAGCTTAATCTAGCGGCCTCAACACTGATTTCTGAGACTGAAGCCAGGCAGGCCCTCTGCAGTGTCACACCTCACAGCAGGGAACACCCATGCTTTCTGAGCATTTTTTGTATTTTACAGAAGGAAGAATAAATTAGAAGCAGCATTTCAATATGGAAGCAGCCTGACTCAAAATGGGCCTGACCATCTATCCTGTGATGCAAATGGATATGCAGGATGATTACTTCTGGGCTTTCCTCTGTGTGTTTGTGCTCATGTAAAATGTGGAGGTGCTTAAATGAGCATCTTCCCCAAGGTCTGTCACATTGACAATAAACGTCATGGTGACTCTGAAAGTCTCATCATGGTCCACGACAAAAAGAAGAAGTGGAGCACTAAGATTTTAGCCAAGTCTGCTTCTAATATCATCTTTCCATTGCGCTCCAGCACCACACACCCCATGTTCTCCTTAGATGAACCAAGACAACACTGCAGCACCTCCCTGCAGGAGGTACCAGGCTGCCCTGCAGGGATTGCCCTGTATGCCCCAGGGAGCTCTTCCAGAGCCATCCACTAAGATGACAGCAAAGCAGCTACACAGTGTGAAACAGCAAACAAGTTCTCACTTGGGAAACTGCAAGGGGAGGTCCCAGGTTCTGCCTTGACTTCATAACAATAACAAAAAAAAAAAGGATGGTGGTATTATTTGCTTTATCACAGTAGCTAAGTCACCTGCAGTGCAAGTAGCAGTACAAACACACAGAGGAGAGCTCTTGTCCCAAGGAGTTTATGATCCAAGAAAAGAAAAAAACAAGGGACAGCAGCACGGCCCAAGAAAACCAGAGCACAGAAGCAAGTGCAGGCAAAGCTGGTCAGCCCACCAGGCACCGTTCATAGAGCACCAGCAGCCTCACCACTCACATGGTAACTCAAGAGAAACAGAGAGCAATTTTCAACAGGGTAAGATGGGAAGGTTTAAGGGAACACAGATATGTAGGCTTTCGAAGGAAATTCTCCTTAGTCCAGCAAGTCCTCACTCCACAACTATTTCTCCATTTCTGTACTTCCACATTATTTTGCCCTTAATCTCACTGCACATTCTTCCTCTCAGCTCAAAGAGCAAACCCACAAGGGAGCCAGATGTCCT
This sequence comes from Hemiprocne comata, assembly GCA_020745705.1. Lineage (NCBI taxonomy): Eukaryota > Metazoa > Chordata > Aves > Apodiformes > Apodidae > Hemiprocne > Hemiprocne comata. Next base: position 4,211,376 of record CM036598.1, on the reverse strand, counting down.
AAAAGTATGGATATAAAGAGGCAATCTGCATAACAACAAGAACCATGTGAAATAATCTCATTTTTCCCATCTTGCTTCTATTTTTTTCCAGTAGAAAAAATATAATGTAGATCTAGTTCATGGCTTGTTCTTTTCAAAATAGTTTCATTTTCTTTAATTCCTTCCTCTAGCTTTCAGGTTTTTGATATAATATATGGCTATATAACTACTTTCCTTTCACATACATGTTTGTTTCATTTTGGTTCTTTAGAATGGTTTGAGTTGGAAGGGATCTTAAAGATCATCTAGATCCAACCCCTCTGCATGGGCAGGGACACCATCCACTAGTTAATGTTGTTCAGAGCAGCATTCATCCTGGCCTTGAACACTTCCAGGGATGGGGCTTCCACACCTTCCCTGGGCAACCTGTTCCAGTGTCTCACCACCCTCACACTAAAGAATTTCTTCCTAATGTCTAATTGAAATGTGCCCTCTTTCAGTTTAAAACCATCACCCCTTGTCCTATCACTACATTCTCTGGTGAAAAGTCCCTCCCCAGCTTTCCTGCAGCACCTTCAGGCACTGGAAGACTGCTACAAGGTCTCCCCAGAGCCTTCTCTTCTCCAGTCTGAACAGCCCAAACTCTCTCAGCCTGTCCTCACAGGAGAGGTGCTCCAGCCCTTTGACAATCTTTGTGGCCTCCTCTGGACTCCCTCCAGGAGCTCCATGTCTTTCTTATGTTGGGGGCTCCAGAACTGGACACAGTATTCCAGGTGGGGTCTCACGAGAGGTGAGTAAAGGGGGAGAATCACTTCCTTTGATCTGCTGGACACACTTCTTTTGATGCAGCCCAGGACACGGTTGGTTTCTGAGCTGCAAGTGCACGTTGCCAGCTCATGTTGAGCTTCTCATCCACCATCACCCCTAAATCCTTCTCCTCCAGACTGTTTTCAATCCAGTACTGTATTCATTACTGGTTTGCAGCTATATTACAAAGTTCCTTTCTCTCCAAATGGTATAATCAGAAGTGAAAGACAAGTGGTCTCCATGATCAAGCAAATAATTTGCTGTTCACATCGTAATTATACTACATAAATAAGGGTCCCATTAATCTCTCTGTAAGCCCAAAGAACTCAGTAGCAGCAGCAACTCACTTCCAGCAGTTTTGAGGAGAGAGTCATGAAGAAAAAGGAGAGAGAATCATGAAGAAAGGAAAAAGAAAATTACGTGTCTGTTAACTGGGAAAATAAGAAAAAAATTCTCTTCATCTGTGGTGTTAGAAGCCCAGAGGAGATCTTGAATACAGAGGTGCGGCCCTCATTCAGGATATTTGGATACACAAATATGAATTCTCTCTTTATACATTCCTCTTAAGAACTGGGATTTTCTCCCATTATGTAGTGAATAATGTTCAGCAGCTTCCTATACTCAAAGATCCAAAACTGGGGGCAAAGGGAAACTCCACAGAGAAGAGTTTCACCCAAGGTATGCTGTCTTCCCAACTGTATGGAGCGTGAAGAGAGGAAAGTAGCTCAAGAAGCAGAACAAATCTTACAGCTGAAGTTCAGGTCCTCCAAGTAGTCTCTGGAAGCCCCTCTCTCTTTGCCAACTGAGACCAGACTTTGAAGTACCTTACAGCCATCACCATAGACTGTTTAGCACTGAGCACGTAGAAAAATCTGGCCTCAGCTGTGGTTGTTGAAGACCTAAAAATGTAGCCAAAGAAAATCTGGTCTGCTGGATCTGACTGAAAGCCAAGTGAATCGAGTTTTGGACCAGGCTTTAAGAATTTTTGTTGTAAGATGTAAGAAACTGGACCTTCCTCTTGTACTATGCACCATGCAAACACACCCTGAGAGACAGCCTGTACTGAAAGAAGCCAGCAGGCTGAGGAGGGATGGAGAGGGAGTCTTGGTCACAGCATATTGGCCATGGGCAGGAGACAGTACTTACTTAAAATGGAGTTAAACATTAGAATTTAGTGCCTCTGATAATTTTGCTGTTACCAGTGTGCTGGTTCTCCCTCCAGCCTACTTTATTCTGTTCATTGTTCAGAGCAGACCACCACTGAAGTTGTCATTTAAAATTATTTTCCACTGTGATTAAACAGCTGCTGCAGTCAAGTAGTTCTATCTTCTATCAAAGTTTGTAAATCACAGTATTTTAAAAAGATGCAAGAAGCAAATAATCTGGTATATAATAGTTATTTGATTTTTTACATATGTGTAGAGAAAATAAGCACATTAGATCTCTAGCCTTTAATTAAAAAATAGTTGGGGGGAGGGAATAATATCTTAATAAGTAACATCTGACCAAAAAGTATTTAGTAAATCATACCCTAAGTGTGGCCAAAAACTGTTAAGATTTACTGCAAGTAAATCATTATTGCTATCTGAGTCTGAATAGCTTCCATCTGATTTCTATATGAAAATACAGTCCGTGGAAGCACAGCCTTGAACTTCAAAGGACATGCAGGATGCTACTAATTTCTGTATCTGACAGTGTGATGCAATGTTTGGATTTGCATCTCTGCACTTCAAAGTGTGGCACTCTCTAGATAAGGTCTCGATTTATTTTGACATGGATTCACAGAGATGAACAAGAAAGCAGCACCCAAAACAGGCAGCAACCCCCCCAAAGCCAGTAACAAAAAAACCCCAAACCCAAAACCTGCTCTGTTTGCTTCACTCTGAATTCAGTAATGCCCTGGAGAACAAGGATTACAGAAGAACAGTACAAGTCATGGTTGCAGTACTTCAAGTAATCTCCAGTGTCCAAAACACAGTGTCAACATATGGTACTCAAATGCAGATTGAGAACGTCTTTGAAGTAATATTGAATCTGACTAATGGGTAAAATGTCGACCTAGCTGCCTTTTTTTTTATTTCATACTGAGGTTGTCAAAATTTCAAGTAGGGCAGCTAGATACCAGAACATCTTTACTCTGTGAATTACACAGAATTTTATCTAAATGTTACCATTCTGAGTTCTGTTAACCATTCTGTTACCATTGTGAGTTCTGATGATCTGCTTTACTTTTTGCCAACTTAACAATGGCAGGATCCTACAGTATAAGGATATAAAAGCTTTTGCCCTAACGACCCTATAACGACACTTAACAATTCATATTGTATATGTGTGCAATTTCCATCACATTATAGACCTAAAGAAAGCTCTAAATGCTGGGAGATATAATCACAACTGCAATACAAATCTTATTCATTCAATCAAAATACATTAAAAAGTCTTCTGCAACTGTAGCTCCTAGAACTGTTCTCACTTCCCTTGTATAAAACATCAAAGTATTTTTCAATACCAACAGCTGCTGACCAGGAGCATATACACAAATGTTATAAATATTTATTTATAATTAATTAAGCATTGATCATTGTCAGCAAAAACATTTGAGAGAATAAAAAACACCTTAAAAACCTGATAGAACAGAGATGTTGAGGGGCAAAAGCGTAAAAATGTTCAAGATGAAAATCCAGGAGGAAATTACTGGTATTTGGAAACATCATATAATGCAGGTTGGAACAGCTACAACTGAAGTTCCATTATATAAGATACCACTGTCACTAAGGTTTCTAATTGAGGAGTAATTATCAAGTATCCTATACTCTAGGTATATACTGTCCTCATAATTAAGTTTGCATAATATATACACTACATTAAAAGGATTTGCCTTTCTATTTAATGATCTTTGATTTTTTTAATTTTTTTTTTAAGGGGAAAAGAGAAAAAAAAAATCTATCAAAGCTAACAGGACCAGAAGATTTGTGCAATAAATATCATATGCAGATTTTTGTTTCCCAATTCAGCTGGAGACCAGTGTAATATTTTTAAGTTTGATTAAGGCACTTCAGCCTCTCAAAAGTTCCTGTTTCAACACTGAAATAAGTTGTGTGGTACTGTTGTATTAATTATTTTTTTTAAATCAGGAATAGCAAGCTTCATTTTCTCAATTAAAAGACCAAAAATCAAATTCTGTTTAAAGAAAGAATTCAAAATTAGTATGCTACTTCTTACTCATTATGATTAGTTCTCATTTTCTCAGTGCAATATTTACACATACTGCCAAATCCCTCAGCCCTTCCTGAGGCGAAAAAGGTCAGTGGGAGTTTTGCCTAAGTCCTTCAGGATTTGGGCCATATTGAATTAGAAACATACATAATTCCAAACATTTTCTCTATTATATAGAATATTTGCATACTTTGTATTTAGAACGAATCTCAGAGCTTAAATGCAACTCGCATCTGGATCGTAGATTGTGCTTTATATTATACAATCTGCAGTTACTGGAAATGTTTGTATCCTTTACTGAGAAAGAATGATTCATTTCATAGAAATTTTCATCTGCTATTAATCTTCCAGGATATAGTTAGTGTTCTGATATTTTCAGATATTGTTTTATGGAGGGATTTAAAGTAGCTCTCCCTTGGCAGCCTGCAAGATTACTCAGTGATTATAAGCAACTCAATACTGTATGACAGCATTTCCATGCAAGGGACTTACAATCATGTTTCATTAATTCGGCTTGAATGAAGCCTCATTTCAGGCCTTGAGGAGCTTAAGATTTATGTGAAATTAATAACATAACAGATGTCTTCACAATTTGGTTCCTCTGAAAAAAACTGATTACTTTGAAAACTTCAATGCTTTAAAATGCAGACTGAGGGAGTTTTTACTCTAGGGGAAAGAGTTATTCATTTATATCAACCGAATCTCAGAACTAAGTGGAATTTAAATGTCAGATTTATATTAAATAGTCATATTCACCATTATTACATGTAATAAACAAAAGCCTATTACTTTCATTAATAAGCAGTGTTGGACATTTAAACTGAAGCTTAGGGAGACAGAATCAGCACCTTTGCTAAGCAGTAGGAATAAGAGACACAAGGAAGGTAAAAGAAGAATATCCAGGAAGCCCTGGGTTTTTTGTTTCTGATAATTTAATCATCTTTTCCTCACAGGAAAACAAAATGCATCTGTGCTCACACAAAACTCCCCACTTTACAAGAGGTGAAGCTGTCTCTTGTGGATGCACATGCCTAAGGCCAAATGCCTTCCTTCTTTCACAGGACACTTTAAACACCAGCTTCTCTTCTTTTTTTTTTTATTTTTTTATTTCCTTTTTTTTTTTTTTTTTCAAAAATTCAATTCTTTTATCTAGGCTTGAGCCACCCTAGGTGCCTTGCAAGCTGAATTTTAACGCATGCATGAGCAAGGGGTTTATCTTTAAGGAAACTGTCTACGCGATTACTTCGCCCAGTCAAAAAAAAAAATAATAATTGAAATAAAAATTATCTTTTAGCTTTGCTTTTTGATCCGATATGCTGAAGGGCACGGGGAACAATGCATTTGTGATTTGCACACTCAAGTACAGCTGATAGGATAGTCACTGTGATGGTTCGATATGCAAATATGTTACATTAAGGGCTGAAGAATTGACACAGTGCAGGATATTACAGCTAAGACACTATCAGCAAAATCATAACAATTAGCTGTTTGATTGCTGCAGACACGGTTCATGCACCAGCCTCACATTTATAATGAGGTATCCCCCAATCCCTTTCTTGTCTCACCCCACCCTCAGCACCACGTCCACATTGATACGATGCTTCGCCAAGAGGTAAGGGCTCCGAGATAAAGATGAAATATCAAAAGCATTAGTATAAATTACAATTGTACATTATTAGCTATTTAATTACATGAGATAGCAGAGTGGAGCTTGCTGATTTCATGCTTCTGTTAAAAGTCACCATGGCAGTATTCCTCCCCTGCGAGACGGCATTGGGAATTATTGTTAGCACATGCTAAAACAGACAAAGCAATGCATTCTCACCACATTCTCTCCCTGCCTCTCTCTAAGTTTAATACGAAGGAATTCCTTAGGCATCTAAAAAAAAGCACATGTCTGGCATGGGGCTGTGAACCAGGAGATCTGACTTTGGAGATAACGTCGGCATCCTAGGCCTGAGGCGGGTGGCTGCTGTGCTGACTGTGGAGGTGACTGGTTCTGCTCTCCATGAGGGACACCCGGTTTCCCGTGCACCAGCACCCCCCTCCTTGCCCACACCCCCCTGAGGGATGGCATTAGCTGTGCCTCCAAAAACAGCTGCTTATCAGCTCCTCTGGAGGGAGGAAGAAGCAGTGGGTGGCAGGAGGTTGCAAGGAGGAGGGGGCTGGAGGGAGAGAGAAAAAAAAAGGAAGAGGACCAAGAGAAAGGAGACATTAATAAGGATCAAGGAAAAGGGGGGGAACTGTACTCCACCCAAACATGCAGGCAGACAATCGCCTGATCAAACAGCACACTTACTCACATGCCACTGTTTTCTCCATATGTAAAAACGTGCAAGATAATGCCTAAATATACACACCAGAGAGACAGAAAATCAAGACTGAGAGATGTCTTTTGGTGTCTTGCCTCTTTTTAAAGGAGGGAAATCAGCGTTTTACATTAAAATCTAAAAAACTCTATGATGCAATGTAACAAATGCTGGAGTTACACATTATGTTCTTCCACCAAATTCCCTAGCTGGCACCAACCCCAGTGCCTGTGTGCAACAGCTATGCAAAGCCATCTTCAAAGGTACTGGGATCCCCCTAATCGGGCAACAGGGAATGCTGTCAGCAGGACTGGATTGGAAAGGCTTGAATTTAATGTAAGGCTTTTCTTTCTCTTTGGTCTTCTGCATGAGGTCTTTATGGATGGTCTGGTTAACAAGGACAAGCACTGACAGATGTCATCATGCACCATGACAGAAGCCTTCTTGCTCAGAGAAGGTAGATTTAAAGCCAAATGAGTAATATGAATTGAATCAATTAATGAATCACACCTGGCTGAGATGGCAAAGGCCATCTTTAGCCCCATGCCAATGAAGTATTCTCACCCATGGTGTACAGGCCCTTTTCTGGCAGAAGCATGCTGAAGCACACCAAAAACCTCATCAGGAAAAGAACTACCCACCACTGAACTGCAGATGAATGGACCAGAAAGTCCAAGTTTCACCTGTTTTTTTGAAGGCTTGTAGAGCATTAGGGTGAAAGTGAAAGTAACAAAACTTAACAACTTCTGTTTAACATAGGAGCGATATGACTTCAGGTACCAGCTCCTTTATCAGTGACAAGGAACAATCAAAAAGCTTGAACCTGTTGCTGGGATGAGGCTGGCCTCAAAGAGGTTTGGATGGTCTTTACTTAAAAGTCCTGTCCTTACAGAGTGGCTGCAAAAGGTGAAAGTACAGAACATTTCAAATGAAATCCTGAAGAAGGATGGGAAATCTGAAAAGGGATGGGAAACCCTGATTGCACCACTTTCCCATTTTTTGTCCCACTCTAATGTATTAATAGAAAGTATAAAAAAAATCCATGCACTTTAGTGCACTTTGTATTAAAACAGCCTAATTTGAAGATATTTTTAGACAATTCCCCATCTCTGAGCACATCCATTGATAACTACAGTGACTGAGTGCTGTTCTTCTGCTCCATTCTCCTTTTCTTCATCTACAGATTTCAAGACAGCTTTTGTCTAGTGGTGCTGGTACCAAACATTCCTCATAATTTCTCAGAACAGTTTCAACTCATTTATTGACCTTTGCTGAATTAAAACATCGCTTATAACAACCGAACAATAAAATCAGTGTTTTATTGGAGTTAGCTTTCAAGGAAAAATAGAGTAGCAGAATACCTGGGAATTAGGGTAATTCAGGAGCAAAAAAAAAGTTTTCTGGAAGTGGCAAAAGCATTTAACATGGGGATTGTAAAAATAAGCTGTAAAACCCTTTGCTGCCTACCTCCTGCAATACAATCTCCATGCTAATGTGAGAGCGACCCAGGAACTGTTATTCTTGCACCAGGAAAGCTTAGGGATCTCCACTTTTCCCAATCCATTTGATGCTGAGCCAGCAAAAGTTAAAATTTTGAGAAGCTGAAGGGACAGATAATTTCAGACTCCACGTACAACTGCAACATTTCATTTATGCCACGAGAATTATGTATAAGCGTTATTTTAAGCTCCTAATTTTTTTCACCTAAACTAAAATTTCAGTATTAAAATCTTTTTAGTGCAAAAGCAATTGAATACTAAAGGCTTTTTTCTCCAAACCCATCATTAACACAAACACCTTCCCTTTGTTGAATCAGCATTTTAAACCAACTGGAATGTTCCCCTTCTGTTATGCTCACATGCTCTGACTTGTCTGGAGATGGCTATTGAGATATGGAGGATAACTGCTTCTCCTGAGATTCTCATGAGAATAAGCTTTCAAGTCTAGAACTTTCTGGTTTTGACTTGGCCTACACAGAAACACACTGTCATGAGACAAGTCCAAAAATAAATATAACAAAAGTGGGTACCAACATTTAGCCTTTGTCCCATGCCTGTGGTTCTCACCCAAGCTGCTCCACGTGGCAGTGGTGCCGAGGGCAACTGGCCTGACCCCAGTGCACCTCACCCTAGTACTTTCCCCCTTTCAACTACTGAGGCTTCACTGGATGCTGTACTAAGTTACACTTTTGAGCTACCTTAATTTAATCCTGGAGTGGTATTCACACTTTCTCCTGTTGCTCATGAGTGGGTTTACAACTTGGTGTTACCCAAAGTCTTCAAAACTCCAGAGTTAGTAAGTATCATTAAACTAAATTTGTCAGCCCTTTGACACACAGTCCTGTTCCTGGGTCCAAAACAGAACAAATAATCTCCCCTCTCTTGGCTTGCTCGAGTCCCCAGGTGCTAATATTAGATGCCAACTTGTCTATTTAAAAAGAAAAATATTCACAGCTATATCAGGGGTGCAGTTAAATGGCTAAGAATTCATTCAGATCAATATTACCAGGGGAACAACATCCTTTCAGTTTCAACAACTTTTATTAAAAAATAAAAACTAAAATCCAGCAAACAACCACCCCAACCCACTGTAAATGGAGCCAAGTGATTTCTTCATATAATGCTTGTTATATTCACTTTAAGGGGAAAAGTAAATGAAGACTATAATAGGAAAAACAAAAACAGGCAGATCTAACTGTACAATAAATACAGAACGTGCCCTATTTAATCTGCTTACAGTAAAATCCACTGAGCAAAATTATAATTTGATATGGCTCAGCTTAACCAATAGAAACTCATAAAAAGTCTTAACATCATAATACATTGTACAAAAGAATCACTAAGTACCATAAAACATATGGGAATATGGGTCTGTATTCATCCATTACTCTTTGCCAGTGTAGCATATTAAAATGGTTTCTATTTAAGTGCAGAGATCCCTAAAGTATACTACAGTCTTAATTAAAATGTCAATAAAATGCAAAAGTGCATTGGGGACCTTATCTGATTTTTTTTTTGTTAACTCTTTCAGAGAGTTATTTCTTAATAGCTTCATTACACTACTGAGGTTTGGAGCAATTAAAAATAAACATAAGTAAGCTATTTTTAATAATTAGCTGCAAACTGAGCATGATCTGGATCCTTTCCCCCTAGCACAATTCCCTGCAGGAGTCGCTGGCAGGTTAAGTCAAGACTGGAAAAGTAGGTCCTGATCCAAGGCCAGGAAACAATGCTTTGGGTATTCTCATTCCAACATTACATTTTATTTCAATAATTATTTTTTTTTAAAAGGAGCAAGATATTTTGTGACTCTTTTTCTGTGATCAGAGAAATTAGCCAGGTAAGAAGCTGTCGGGTCTTCAGTGGCACAGAAGGTGGACAGCTTTTATTGGGCATGGGATACACTGACCTGGGAGACAGGTTGTCTCAGGGTTCTTGCCCTTCCTTTCCATGGGGCATCAAACCTACTGTAAATGGAAATAAAACTATAGCTAGCCAAGAAATTATCATCTGTTTGCCTTTTCTTTCAATTAATTTAAAATTGCTTTAGAAAAAATGCTTTAGAAAAAAAAATTAAACAAAATACATCAGGATGTTTTTCCAAAATTGGAAACAAAATTCAGTTTTAAGGAGAGAGAAGGTCCTGACCCCCCCCCTTTTTTTTTTTTGTAATATTGGAAGGATGACAATGGAACAAGTAAATAATCTTTCCTCTTTCCTCGTCTTCCATTCTTCCAACCTCTTATACCAGAATAAATATTTTCAAAGCTAAATTAATTTCCCCCACTTCTCCAAAATGCTATAGTATTTCTCTTCAATCTGCCTTCCTTTGCAGAAAGAAACTGTATCCTTGGAATGGATTTTGCCTATTGCTAGAAAGATCAAAATCTTGCTGAAAATCACGACTCTGGGAGCAAACCTGGAGTGCCAGCAGGCACTGGTGCAGGGTCCTGGATGGCTGGCTGGGTGCAGGAGGGCTTCCCAAGGCTGAGCCAAGGCTGATTCTGCTTTGAGAGAGTATGGGGAGAACTCTGAACTCAGTGGCAGTGTATATAATCCAGCCTAAAAAATAAACTGAAGGATCAGAGCCTCCGGTCTGCAACCTTGTAGTTGCAGAATTGACCTGGCCAGGGCTGCTCACTTGTTAGATGGGACTGGCAGTTACCTTCCTTCTACCAGGATAGGATGGAAAACAAAGCACAGCACTGGGTTTGAAATCTGTGCTTAGTGGCTAGGTACAGAATGTGCCTATTTCTTTCATAGGATGGAGAAGCAGAGAAAGGAAAAAAACAGAAATAAATAAGACAAGAAAATTTACCCATTCAACATGCCTTCAGACTGCATCATGATCTGTTTCTCTTTCTATTTCATCCCCCTGTAAATCCACTTGACATAAAGTGACAAGCAGTTGGCAGGTTTTGCAGATATATTGACAATAGTAGACATATGATACAGCTGTGAAGATTTGTCTTACCAGGGTTTCAGCTGGTTTCTACTAGCTAACAGCCAACAACCAGATTTTGGGTGTTATGACCTCTAGTTATTCGAAAGAAACTAGGGGGAGGCGTCAGGCAACAGATTTTATACACTATCTGCTGTTCTGAGAATATTTTTAGGACTCACATAAAACTGACTCCATTTAACAATTATTTAAAAAAAAAAAAGTTATTGCAAAGGACGTATCTTGTGAACAGAACTGGGAAATGTAAACAGTTATGGGGCCCTATCTTGTATGGAGCTTAGCAAGCGCTTCCTGAAGAGTGCCAAATATTTTTACCTCCTAGTGGGTTATATGGAAGGTGAAGGTATTTAGCTCAGTATACTGTATTCCCTTTGGTGGGGATAGTCCACATTTTTTCTCAGTTCCCCCAACTCTTTAATTTTTTATTATTTTTTTTTTAAGCTGAAATGGTAAAGGATTTGGACTTGTAGAGATGCTCAACTCTGTCAATGCACTATGTGGATTTCTTACAGACATACCTTTTTCTGTGATCCTAAAGATCTCATTTACCATTGCTAAATGCATCACCTCTATGTGATGTCACTGGGAAGGAAGAACTGCAGTT
>CM036597.1:21817189-21835391 GCA_020745705.1 Hemiprocne comata | reverse complement strand
TACAGAAGAGGTATGGGGCCCTGCAGGAGGAAATGCCAGATAGTGGTGAGAGCACCTCACACAGGCCAGAAGTGCCACCAGGACCAACTCTCCCTAGGTGAACCATTACAACTCAGGCCAAAAGAAAAATAGAAGGGTCCTAGTTGTGGGTGGTTCCCTCTTGAGGGGTGCAGAGGGCCCAATATGCAGACCAGACCCACTTTCATAGGGAAGTCTGCTGCCTCCCTGGGGCCCAGGGTAAAGGATGTAGTGAGTAAACTTCCCACCCTCGTCAGGTCTATCGGACAACTACTCACTTTAGGTCTTTCAAGTGGGTAGTGATGAAGTGGCCAAGAGAATCATCAAAGAGAGATTAAGAGAGATTTCAGGGTTCTAGGCAACTGGTGAAGGGATCAGGAGCACAAGCTGTCTTCTCCTCCATCCCTCTAATGGCAGTGACAGACTAAGGGAACTAACAGGAAGGGCCAACAGGTTAACTCATGGCTCCGGGACTGGTGCCTGCAGGCAGGGCTTTGGGTTCTTTGATAATGAATTAATACACAAGACACCAGGCCTGCTGACACATAATGGAATGCAGTTGTCCCAGAGGGGGAAAACGACCCTTGGGCAGGAGTTAGCAGGACTCATTGACAGGGCTTCAACTAGATTTGAAGGGGGGAGGGGATATAACTGAAGCCACTGCAAACAAACCTGGGGTTTGCATGATGGGGTTTGCAGGTCTGGAAGTCACTGAGGTAACAGGAAACAAGAAGATAGCATCCATGAAAACACCTTGGGGGTTATTAAAGGGTGTCCCTCTGAGAAGGTGTCGCGAACCGAGCTGGGAAAGCCGCGACCCACTGCCCTTCACAAAGAGATCGAGGGCTGAGGACCACTCCCTGTCACACTCACAAACAGTGCTCAAGAAGCAATGGGTTTATTAAAGGCACTACAATTTAGGCAAGGTCGTTTCTACAGAACAATAGCAAATGTAGGCAAGAACAATACATATACAGGAATAATCAATCAACAAACCACAAGACAAACAATGATAGGAATATAATTCTACCCCCCTCCCAACCCCCCTTCTTAGTCCTGGACCAGGATAGGAGGGAAAAAACTTGGGACGAGAGCCTTTAGGAAGATTAATAGGAGCGAGTGTATGGTATAGGTATGTATGAATGTATGGATGTCTATAAAGTGTGATAGGAAACGTCAGAGTGTAGTCAAGTTTGCAAGTCGCACCACCGGGGTGCGGCCGAAGCTGATCCCTAGTCGGGACCCTCCTCCTCTCAGCGACTTCAGGCAGAGCAGTCCGTTCGGTACGTTCACACGCCAACAACCACAGGGAAAGGCGCCTCTGGCTCCACGGCAGCCTCCGCAGCGACACACACGCGGCGGCGGTCACCTCCGTAGTGAGTGTTCACAGAGCGCGCCTGTCAGCTCCACTCCTGGTTCCGGCCCCGCCGTGCCTCCTGGGAGCTGTAGTCTGTGGGCCTGTGCGCATGCGCCTGGTACCTCTCTCCTCTTCTCACGGGTGCAAGGAGTGCATCACCAGGAATGTCGCTGAATTAAAGGCCATTATAGAGTCTGTCTGTCACATCTCACCCCGTGGCTTTTATGACAGCGACTTGTTTCCTGTGTGGTGTATGTTTGTGTATGTGTCTGTATATATATGTACATCTGTACCCTAGGAGGCTCCTGTCCAAACTCTTACCTCCTTCCCTGTTTAAAACATACAGGTTTACATATCTCCATATCTATATACTATATAATTTTTATTTTTTTTCAGGGAACAATTCCCTATATACAATACATGTACGTACATGTATATACATATATACAACACATAATGAAGTACCACATGAATAAAGAAAATACATAATATAAATACATACTATAAAAGAACAGAACCCATTATGAATGTATATGTCATTAGTACTCTATTATGTTACACCATTATATTACATACAACAACCTAAAGGGATTACAGTGGTAGGAGACATGATACTGTGTAGTGGGAGACGTTGTGTAAACCATGGGGTGATCAAGTCCATAGTATTCACAAGGTAACCCCCTCCTCAAACCAGTGTCGGGCTGATCAGACCCTATTCTGGCTTGGGATGTCTCCGGTTCTTTAGGTTGTTGGTCTAGCAAGTACACATAAGTATACATATATATACACAACTACACAGATACATATCTACAAGCAGCTTCAAATTCTGTTTCCCTCAGCATGAAGTATCCAGTTTGTACTAATTTTAAGTTGTTTGTTATTCATGTCAGATGCAACCCAGGTATTTGAGTTCACAGGTGTTTGCAGGGTCAATTTAACTTTCCCAATGTTTGGCAGGTGTACCAGTACGGATTGTCCAGGGTGCAGGGAGATCTTTCACTTGTTGCAGGGTTTGCTATGTTTCCCCTTCTCTTGAGCGGGTGATGTGGGAAAGAAAGCAATTAGATGAGGACACCCGTTCACCCCCCATCTGTTATTTATGGTGGTGACTGCATATCGCAACCTTTCATCCCATTTGGAGTCCTGTGGGCGGATAAGGCTTTTAATTAACCCGTTAGTACGTTCTACTATCCCATTCACTTGGGGATAGTATGGCATGTGGAATGTCCATTGGATGCCTTCACTTTTTGCCCACTGTTGTACCAGATGTGAGGTGAAGTAAATGCCATTATCGGATTGAATATTTGTAGGTTTAGGTAATACCCCGAATATCCTTTCCAAGAAGCGAACCGTGTTTTCTCCGTTTGCTTTAGAAACAGCTTCAACACAAGTCAGACCTGATACCACTTCTACCATCACAATTATATACTGTTTGTTACCTGACCTACGGAAAGGACCAATGTAGTCCACCTGCCAGGTGGACCACAAGGCCTTTCCTTCCCGAATATGCAGAGTATCAGCTGTCAGGGGATGTTCCCCTGTTGGGATTTATGGAAAATTAGCATGGGATTTATGGAAAATTAGCATGGGATTTGTGGAAAATTAATATGGGATTTATAGAAAATTAATATGCCTGAATTAAAACAGCAGTGTTGCAGGTGCTGCTGACCAAACTGTCAGGCACCCTGAAGCAAGCTGTGGGATCAGTAAACAGGCTGGTACCCCACGGGACCAGCAAACAGCAGGTGTCCTGTCTCACGGTTGTTATCTCATGAAGTAGTGAGAAAAGAATGTTGTAGCAAGAACTGAGAGGCACCGTCTGGGAAGTGAAAAGCCCTGGGTCATTGTGACACGGAAAGCAAATGACAAGACACGTAGCCAATCATATATGAATTGTGTATGTATGTAACCAATGGGGTTTGTACTGGGGTGGAACATCTGGAGTCAGAGGGGTATAAATTGCCGCCATTTTTAACAATAAAGGTCTTCAGTTATAACTCTTACAGAGTTGTGTGAAGTCCATACGCCGCCTCCGACATTCCCCCAACCTGATCTTGCAAAGATCACATTCAGAAATGATTGTTTTGCACTGCTCACGGGTGACAGGCCATCCCCGGGTTTGTGCCTCTTTATACAAATCAAAGATCCCTGAGTGACCCCCTTTTACAATGGAGCCATTCAAGCAATCGCTCCCACTCTTGATTTTCTCCTACTGTTCTGATTTCCACTACATTGATTTTAGCCAGTTCATCAACGTAGTTGTTCCACTTCCTGGTATCATCTTTCAGGTTGGTCTGGTGAGAAGGTATCCACCCTACATGGAAGTTGGGATTTTTCTTGGCAATTTTTAGGATCTGTTGCCATTTCTCTTTCTGCCTGTGAGAGACGGACTCTATAATGGCCTTTAATCTAGCGACATTCATTATGGGTCTCCTATTTATATTTCCGTTATGTATTATAAGTATATATGTATATATAATATGTTATATATATATGTTTATAAGTACATATGTCGTATTGCATATAGGGAATTGTTCCCTCAGAAACACGCATAAAACAATATATACGTTGATTTAGATATATAGATATGGAAATATGTGAGATTGTATGTATGTTTGTTTCAGACAGGGAAAGAGGTAAGAGTTTGGACAAGAGCCTCCTAGGGTACAGATGTACATACATATACAGACACAAACATACACCACACAGGAACCAAGTTGCTGTCATAAAAGCCACGGGGTGAGATGTGAGAGACGGACTCTATAATGGCCTTTAATCCAGCGATGTTCACTGACCAGTCCTGGTGATGCGCCCCCCGGCACTCGTGGGGAGAGGACAGAGGTACCAGGCGCATGCGCACAGACCACAGACTACAGCTCCCAGGAGGCACGGCGGGGCCGGAACCGGAAGGGGAGCAGTGAGGCGCACGCTCTGTGAATATCATATGGATCCAGCCGCCGCGGTGAGCGTACCGCTGCGGAGGCTGCCGTGAAGTTACGACGCTGCTCCCTGTGTTTGTTGGCGTGTGGACGTACCGAACGGACCGTTTGCCTAGAGTCTCAAGGGAAAGGATGTGGATCCCGACCAGGGATTGGCTTCGGCCGTACCCCCGGTGGTGAGAATTGCGAACTACATTCCGAGGCTTCTTACTAACATTCCTACATAACATTCACACATACCAGACACTCACTTCTCTTTTCCAATATTCTTCTATTCCCCAAAGGCTCTCTCCAGGCTTTCCCTCTTATCCCTGTCTGGGAACGGGAACAGGGGGGAAGGGGAGAGGTTCTCTCTTGTATTCTATGTGTGTTGTTATTGGTATATAGATGTAGCGTTGTATAGCTGTTGGTATATGGATATATAGGTGTGGATATAGATATAGAGATAGACCTTGTGTGTTAGTTGATATAGGACTTGCCAAACCCTCAGTGCCTTTAATAAATCTATTGATTCCTAAGCGTTGTTTGTGAGTGTGATGGGGAGCGGTCCTCAGCCCTCGATCCCCTGATATGGGGGTGTGGGTCGCAGCTTTACCTATCTCGGTCCGCGACACTGCCACAGTGGCACCCTGTTAATTTCCCAGTTGTTCTGTTCCCAGAAAGTTATCCATTCCACACAGCCCTTGAAGACCGAAAAGGAATCTGAGTAGATGTACACAGCGTCCTTGGCGGCCTTTTCCCGTACAAACACATTGAGAACAGCATCCAGCTCCCCCACTTGTGCACTGCCCTTATCATGATTTATTATTCATTCAGCCGTAGACGGTTTGACTGCAGCAGATTTGAACAACCAGGATTTACCCTCTCTTTGGGCTGATGCGTCTGTGAACCAGGCGTTAGTCATATCACTTTTGTATTCTGGGGCCTCTTTAATAGGACTGGGAGTTTTCATTGTTAACGCTTTTTCCTCGATAGATTCAATGTGTTCCTGAATTTTTAGTTGTTTATCTGGGCCTTCTTCTAGCTCGAAAAGGCCGGAGTAGCACTCAATTTGGCTAGACCACTTCCTGATTGTCCCCTTTTGAGATATTCCCTCTGGAGGGGCTTTCCCAGACAGCACATGGTTAATCACCTTGAAAGGACCCTGTAGAATTACTTTTTGTTTCTTAATGATTTTACTGACCTCTGCTAGTGCTGTGCACACTGTTAGCAATCCCTTCTCCAGAGTGGAGTATCGTTTTCTGAGTCCTTAAGAGATTGTGAATAGAAGCCAATGGTCGTGTACTCCCACTAGGTCCCTTTTGCCAAAAGTGATATGATAAGGCACTAGCTGAGAATCCCCATTAATTGTTATTGGATCCTCTGGGTGAAGAGGTCCCAGAGTCTGGAAGGTCTGTGCTTCCAGTATTAGCAGTTCAAGGGCCTCGTCATGGAATTTGTTCCATTACCAGTGATGATTCTTTTTCAAGAGATCATAAAGAGGCCGTGCTATCACAGAGAAATCAGGGATATGTTTTTCTCCAATACTGGAGGGTTTACCCAGCAATTGTTGCAATTCTTTCTTGTTAGATGGTACCTTTATCTGAGTCAGTTGGGACACAGTATCAGAAGGAATATTCCAGGTTCCCCCCTTCAACCTTATTCCCAAAAATTTTACCTCTTGGGATGGTGGTTGCCTTTTTCCTTCAGGGATCTCTAGCTGCATAGCAGTTAAATGCTTAATTATGGCATCATAAATGGCTTTTACTTCTCCCTCACTCTGGCCCCCTATCAGAACATCATCTATGTACTGATACACTTTCCCTTTGGAATTGTTTTTGATTTCTGGAATGTTTTCCAGCTCACACGCAAGTGCATGATGGGCCAGTGTGGGTGAGTGTTTCTATCCCTGGGGCAACCTTGTGAAGGTGTATTGGACTCCATCCCAAGTGAGGGCAAAATACTTTTGGTCCTCAGGATCAATAGGGACCTGGAAAAACATGTCCTTAATATCCAGTGCTGCCAGCACAGAATGTGCTGCTTCCTGGATTTCTAGCACCAGTTCAGCTATGTTTGGTACGGCTGCAGTGAGGCCTTCTGTATTGGCATTCAGTTTTCTGTAGTCTAAAGTCAGTCTCCATCTCCCATCTGGTTTCCTTACAGGCCAGACTGGGGCACTGAATGGGGAATGGCATGGCACTATTATACCTTTCTGTTTTAAATCAGCTATTACCTCCCTGATGCCATCCTTGGCAGCAACTGGGATAGGGTATTGTTTTACTTTTGTTGTTTTGCTCTGTGGCAGACGTGGGGCACGTTGTAACAACTTTACTTCCAGTGTTGGTGTGCCAAATGTCCAGTAGCGACCTCGCTCGTCTCTCCAGGCCCGACCTGCCAAAACATCCAAACCTAACAAGTTAGGACATCACCTACAATCATTTAGTTCGGATCGGTTGTCATCTCCTGGAAGATGCATGGTGACCATGCTGTTTTCTGTAAAATATAATTACCGAATGCTCCACTCACACAAACCGATTTTGCAGATGTGGTAATGCACAGTATCTGCCTCCTCAGCTTTCAGTGGGACATCTGGGCCCCTGTGTCTACAACAAAAGTAACAGGATAACGTTTTGGACCAACAGCACATGAGTACCAGATCTCCATCCTTATGTACCAAGTCTCTAATATGTTTTGCCCAGTCATTGGGGGATTAGGACATTTCTGGATTAAGGGGTTTCTGGATTCCTGATTTATATGGGAGTCATGTGACATTCTTGTTAGACTCTGTGTTTTACCCCTCCTCCGTCGCCTTTTTTGATTTACCAGTAGTAGCAGGAGGAGGGAATTCTAGTTTCCCGAACTACTGGACCTTCCCTGTGCTTGAGCCCGAGTTCTAGACTGTGACCGGCACTCGGGCCCCAGTTTGTGATCTGGCTCGGGTTCGTGATTGTGATCTGCCTCGGGTTCGTCCCAGCACTTCACGAAGAACTCAAACCAGTTCCTTTAGCTCCTCATAAGGACGAGTCCTGGCTAGGAGCGATGCTGGCATTCCTGCCCGCCTGCCCTTCCTCCTTAAGCCTAGCATAAGGCCCCTTGTTATACTTGTGTTGAGGAATGCTGTGTATCACAGATCTGTCTCCTGGGTGACCTCTGCTGTGATTTCTTCTGTCTATCTCTGTTTACCACATTCGTCACCCCGTGATCTGTCTTGCCTAGGAGAATGGGGGGTCTCGGGGTGGCTTGGCAGCAACTTCAGCATATGACAGCCGAACAGCTTTTTTGGGGTGCAGGGGCAGAGGGCCTAGTAGGGCCCTGATATACCTGACAGTTCTTAGACAAGTCATCAAAGTCCCGGGCTAAGTCACCCCATGTCAATCTGTACCCGTCTACATGCAACCTCCTCTTGAAACTGCATGGCTTTGTTTGGAGCGCCCCAGAAAGTCCCTTATCAAACATTCATCCTTTTTGCTTTTTATCTGAAGGGTCATAGGACTTGCATGCTCTGCTTCCAGTTCACCATCATGGATCATCTGGAGCACAGCAGCCCTACGAACATTTTCCATAATATTATTAGGATTCCCTTGTAGGTTCACTCGGTTCCCCTCTATCACCGGTCAGTTCACTTACACTCCAGGCTGCACGCTGGGTTAGGGACCATGGGTGTGTTGCATCTCCAGTTTGTAAGACAATCCAGGTCCCCAATAGCCATCGGCCTCTCGTTCAGTTAATATAATATCGTCTCCACCTGTGAGGGACACTCTCATGACATATTCAGCTTCTGTTTCTGTTAGCCTAGTCTGCTATATTTCTCTCTGAAGTTTACCCATATTCTATGGACGAATAGGGCTTTTCCTTTATTTCTGTATCTCTTTGTGCAGCACCTGCTCCTGGGTATAGGTAGTTAGCCTAACAGGCCGGACACCTTTTTTTCTTCCTGCTCTTCCTCCGCCCCCTCTCCATACCGCATCCCAAATTCATACGTTAAGGTATCCAGAGCCCTCTGTATATCTCTCTCTCTCTGACTTTCCCTTTCTTCTTTGACTTTGGAGGACGGCTCTGGAGATTTGGAGACCCGCTCCTGCTGGGGCTCATGAAAAGCACCAAGCAGTGCTAACTTTTCGCGTAGGATCCGGTTGATTTCCTGCTCCAAGAGGTCATCAACAATCTTCTTTTCCTGAGGAGGAGCAGGGGGTGGAGGAAGAGGCCCCTGTTTGAGCCGTTCATGCAATGTTATGTTCTCTTGCTGCAATTTCGAGATGTCTCGGTTTTTTGCCCTGACATCCCTCTCCATGTCATCCAATGCCTTTAATATCTTTGTATGTTCCCTCTGCATGTCGTTAGGGGATGTTACAAAGATCACATTCAGAAATGATTGTTTTGCACTGCTCACGGGTGACAGGCCATCCACGGGTTTGTGCCTCTTTATACAAATCAAAGATTTCTGAATGGCCTCTTTTACAATGAAGCCATTCAAGCAATCGCTCCCATTCTTGATTTTTCTCCTGCTGTACTAGCTGTTCTGATTTCCACTACACTGATTTTAGCCAGTACATCAACATGGTTATTCCACCTACTAGCTTCAGCCTTTAGGTTGGCCTGGTGAGAAGGAATCCAGCCTACATGAAAGTTAGGATTTTTCTTGGCAATTTTCAATATCTGTTGTCATTTCTCTTTCTGCCACACTGGCACCCTGTTAATCTCCCAGTTGTTAAGTTCCCAGAAAGTTATCCATTCCACACAGCCCTTGAAGACCGAAAAGGAATCTGTGTAGATGTACACAGCGTCCTTGGCGGCCTTTTCCCGTACAAACACATTGAGAACAGCATCCAGCTCCCCCACTTGTGCACTGACCTTATCATGATTTATTATTTGTTTGGCTGTGGAGGGTTTGACTGCAGCAGATCTGAACAACCAGGATTTACCTTCTCTTTGGGCTGATGCATCTGTGAACCAGGCATTAACCATTTCACTCTTGTATTCTGGGGCCTCTTTAATAGGACTGGGAGTTTTCATTGTAAAATGTTTCTCCTCTGTAGATCCAATTTGTTCCTGAATTTTTAATTGTTTATCTGGGCCTTCTTCAAGCTTGAAAAGGCCAGAGTAGCACTCAATTTGGCTAGACCACTTCCTGATTGTCCCCTTTGGGGATATTCCTTCTGGAGGGGCTTTCCCAGACAGCACTTGGTTAACTACTTGGAAAGGGCCTTGTAGAATTACCTTTTGTTTTCTGATGATTTTGCTGACTTCTATTAGTGCAGTGCACACTGTCAGCAATCCTTTCTCCAGAGTGGAATATCGCTTCTCTGAGTCCTTAAAAGACTGAGAATAGAAGTCAAGTGGTCGAGTACTCCCATTAGGTCCCCTTTGCCAAAAGTGGTATGATAAGGCACTGGCTGAGAACCCCCATTCTATTGTTATTGGATCTTCAGGGTGGTGGGGTCCCAGAGTTTGAAAGGTTTGTGCTTCCAATAATAATAGTTGAAGGGCCTCATCATGAGATTTATCCCATTCCCAGTGACGATTCTTTTTCAATAGCTCATAAAGGGGCCGTGATGTAACAGGAAAATCTGGGATGTGCTTTCTCCAGTACTGAAGGGTTCCTAGTATTCCTTGCAGTTCTTTTTTATTAGATGGTACTTTTATATGATTCAGGTGAGACAAAGTGTCAGAAGGAATATTCCAGGTTCCCCCCTTCCACATTATTCCCAGAAATTTTGCCTCTTGGGATGGGGGTTGCCTTTTCTCTTCAGGGATTTCTATCTGCATGTCTGTTAAGTGCTTAATTATGGCATCATAAACTGCCTTTCCCTCCCCCTCACTCTGGCCCCCTATCAGCACATCATCTATGTACTGATAGCCTTTTACTTTGGAATTATTTTTGATTTCTGGAATGTTTTCCAGCTCACACGCAAATGCGTGATGGGCCAGTGTGGGTGAGTGTTTCTATCCCTGGGGCAACCTCGTGAAGGTGTACTGGACCCCATCCCAAGTGAAGGCAAAATGGTTTTGGTCATCAGGATCAATAGGGATCTGGAAAAACATATCCTTGATATCCAGGGAGGCCAGCACCGGGTGTGCTGCTTCCTGGATTTCTAGCACCAGCTCAGCAATGTCAGGTACAGCAGCTGTGAGTCCTTCTGTATTGGCATTTACCTTCCTGTAATCCACTGTCAGTCTCCATTTACCATTTGGTTTCCTTACAGGCCAAACTGGGGAATTAAATGGTGAATGACATGGCACAATAATACCCTTTTGCTTCAAATCGGGAATTACTTCTCTAATGCCATCTTTGGCAGCAATTGGGATGGAATATTGTTTCACATGTGTTATCCTGCTTTGTGGCAGGCGTAACAACCTTATCTCTGGTGTTGGTGTGCCAAAATTCCAGCAGTGGCCTTCTCCATCTCTCCACGCTCAGCCTGTGAGAACATCCATTCCTAACAAATTGAAAGGAATATCACCCACAATCATCTCGGTCCAAATTGGTTTGTCCTCTCCTGGAAGATGTATAGTGGCTTTAGCTGTTTTCTGTAAAATAGAGTTACCAAATGCTCCACTCACATCTATTGGCTTTGAAGATAAGGTGATGCCACAGTGTTCAGCTTCTTCAGCTTTTAGTGTGGAAATTTGTGCTCCTGTTTCTGCCACAAAAGTGACAGGATAACGTTTAGGCCCAACAGCACACGTAAGTTCCAAGTCCTTGTCTTTATTTTGAACTAATCTTAATACATTTTGCCAGGCTTTTGGAGGACTCGGAGTTTTAGGGCCTGAGTGATTATTGTTTTTATTCTCTGTGTTAGGATTCTGTGTTTTTCCCCTCCTCCGCTGTCTTTTAGACTTCCTTTTCTTAGCAGGAGGAGGGTAATTTAGTTTTCCGAATTACTGGATCTTTCTCTTGATCTTCCTCTGGACCTAGACTGTGACCTAGACTGTGGCCTAGGCCTTTTAGACTGATTTTGTCTCGGATTAACTTGTCTACGCCAGCGTTCAAGCAATTCTTTTAGGAGATCATAAGAATAACTCTGAGCCAAAAGTGAAGCTGGGATCCCTAGACGCCTGGCTTCCTCCTTAAGCTTGAGCGTATGGCCCCTTATTAACTTAATTAATGTTTCATAAGATGGTTTAGCAGGTAGGGGTTGTAGGGTGGATGGTTGGACTTGATGATCTTGAAGGTCTTTTCCAACCTTGATGATCCTATGATTCTATGAAACCTCTCTTTTATTTCAGCACCCTAATAGGACAACTTCTGCTTCTGCAGGAGGACGTGGTTCAGAGACAGAGGTTGGGAGTGTGAGGAGGGGGGGAGAGGATCTCTGCTTAGGGCTGCTATATTTCTCACTGTAGAAAGGACAGTCTTGGGGCTCAAACTGGATGAAAAACCTGTCCAAAAAAGTACCAGGCAGCATATTCTTGTATAAGCCTTGCAGTGATCCTGATGTGAAGGGTTTTACCATTGAATCATTGTACCAGTAAGAAGCAGGTAATGTGATTTAGGTTTTGTTTTTCTTTATTATTATTTTTTTCCAGGTAGTCATGTACAGGTGAAGTATTTGTCACAAAACCCAAACTCTTTCTGTTCCCATCTAGTGAAGAATTATGTGATAAGTCACCAGGGTTGTTTCTTTAACCTAGGATGACGTTGGGTGTAAACGTAGCTACCTTTCAGAGATATGGAACCCGCAGGAGGTGGCTGCACAGTCTGGAAATACTCTGTTACCAGCTGAAATGAGTGCGGCTTTTCAATAAAAACCTGTGCAAGGCCTTTCCTCCATCTGATCTCCTTTCCCTGGAGAAGGCAGGAGCTTTGCCTCTCATTTTGGAAGGATGTTATGTTTCAAAAATGAGGCTGGAATCTGTCCTTGTCCTCTCATGTGCACCTCACTGGAGAAGATGGGCACTGTTGCTCAGTCATGAGCTGACAGGACTGACAGGGAAGGGAATCAAAGAAAGATGCACTATTCTTACTGGTACAAAGAATCTGCTGTTTGTTTGTTTGAATGCACTAAACATGACTCTGGCTAAAGAGAAAGTCCTTTTATGTAGTTTGTTCGGGAATGCTACTTTTTCCTCTTTACTCTTGTGCTGACTGAGAATCTTACCATATAAAAGTTGGCAGATTTCATAATTTCTCTGTGTTGGTTGTTACAGAGAGTGATGCCAGGACAGAGTCCAGGGACTACCCTCATGGACAGGACCGTCAAGATGAGACAAGAGGCTGAAGCCCGGAGAGTGGTCTTGGCCTGGGGACTCCTTAATGTGTCTGTGGCAGGCATGATCTATACTGCAGTGTACGTTCATTGTTGCCTCTGATGCAAACAAGCAAAGCATCCTACTTTGTGTATCCCTAAATATTTCCTAGGATGGAACAGTTGCAAAATCATAACTTCTTGTTTTTCTTTGCAGGACTGGAAAGCTCCTCAGCTCCTACAACATCACATACTGGCCAATCTGTTTTATTGGTGAGTCGCTGCAGCATTTCATTTCATTTTCAGGACTTTACTTTTCTCACTTGTTGGTTTTATTGCCAGAAATGTAATTTTTAAGCCAGCCTTTTTGTGGTGGGCTTTTTTTTGTTTGTTTGGTTGGTTTTTTTGTTGTTTTTGTTGTTGTTTTGTGGGGATTTTTTTAATTGAAAACTTTGTTTTGCTTTCTGTTACTCCTTTGAAACTGTTGGGATTTCAGATTGTTAGTGACAGGTAAGGAGTGTTAACAGCTTCCTTAGATATATCATGAACGGGCATGTTTGCTGCATGGAAGATGTTCAGTGTGTGGAGAACACTGCAGATTTTACTGCTGCGTGGTGCTGTGGGTGGGGATGGCATTTCACAAGAACTACTGTTTGTTTTGGATAACTTAACTGGATCGATTAGTAGTAGAGCATGGAGCAACAGAGGGAGAAAAAACATGAGATGAGTGACAGATGATTTGATGGAAGATGCTTTTTGAGAAATACTGTGAAACTTGATGGCAGTAGTTTATGTCCCTTTTGGAAAATGACCACCAGCTTTTAAAAATTTCATTTCAGTAATCTAAATTAATCACAAGATAGAAAGGAAAATGATCTATGGTTCTTGCATAAGAAGGTTTGCCAATAACGTCCTTGTATTGTTCCCCATGCTCCAACTGTGGTAAAAGCTTCTGTGTTTCCTCTAGGACTTACACTTGGAGTTCTGTTCAGCGTGAACACCCTGTTGCACTTCTGGAGGTACTGCAAATACACAGGGGCACCAACGAGCTGGGCCCTGAGTCCCGGCCAGCAGCCCCTGCTGGGCTTGCAGAGAGCAGGTGGGTGTCATGAGTATCTCTGGAAATCTTTTTCTTCTTTTTTTTTTTCTTTTTTTTTTTTCAGTTTCAAGCTGGATTCCTTAGTGAAGTGAGCTGTGAATTACCTCATTACCTGACCTGAGTGATAAACCCAGTTATTCCAGCTGCTCTTTCCCCCCCCCCCCATCTGTGGCTTGACTGCTGAGTTCTGTAGGGGCCAGATTTTTCTAGTGTCCTTTCTAGCATCTCTACAAAATTGCTGTAAGATAGTGTCATGTGTGCGGTTTGTTCTGCATTTAAAGGGGGAGGAGAGTTTGGGGCTGTTCATTCTGTTTGATCCTTGTTGCAGCCGTACAAACAACTCCACCGGGAGTGCTGGCAGCAAAGAAAGTCCCGTCTGCGACGCCTTCTCCTCCCATCCAGGGTCAGACGGTGCTGAGTTACAGCCCGTCCCGCTCCCCCGGTGCCAGACCAAGGTTTCCTCCTGCCTGTCACACGGGGTACAGCCCTCAGCTACAGGCTGCGTCAAGCAACAGCCTTTCCTTCAGCAGAGCTGTAACTCGCTCACCCAGCAGCAGCTACAATAAGGTAAGGATCAAGACAGCTCCCAAGAGTACAAAAAAGAAGACCAAAAACCCAAACCCAAAGAACACACATCCACAATCACCCAACCCATAAAACCAACAACAACACACAACCCACACAAAACTCACACTGCCCACTACAGCATGCCCTGAGGTGCCACATCTACACGTTTCTTGAGTGCCTCCAGGGATGCTGACTGCACCACCTCCCCGGGCAGCCCACTCCAGCGCCTGACTGCGCTTTCAGTAAAGAAATTCTTCCTAATGCCCAGTCTGAACCTCCCCTGGTGCAGCTTCAGGCCATTTCCTCTGGTCCTGTTGTTATTCTCTTGGGAGAAGAGCCCAACGCCCCCTCACTCCATCTCCTTTCAGGTAGCTGTAGAGGCCAATGAGGTTTCCCTCCAGCCTCCTCTTCTCCAAACGGAACAATCCCAGTTCCCTCAGCCTCTCCTCACAGCACTTGTTCTCCAGACCCTTCACCAGCTTGGTTGCCCTTCTCTGGACACGCTCCAGCCCCTCAGTGTCCTTCTTGTAGTGAGGGGCCCAGAACGGAAGACAGTGCTCGAGGTGCAGCCTCACCAGTGCTTAGCACAGGGGCACGAGCACTTCCCTACTCCTGCTGGGCACGCTATTCCTGATACAGGCCAGGATGCTGTTGGCCTTCTTGGCCACCTGGGCACATGCTGGCTCACGTTCAGCCAGCCCCCAGGACCAACACCCCCAGGTCCTTTTCCGCCAGGCAGCTTTCCAGCCACTCTGCTCCAAGCCTGGAGCGTTGCCTGGGGCTGGTGTGACCCAAGTGCAGGACCGGACACTTGTTCTTTTTCCCTAGTGTCACTTCACTTGTTTTGGAGTGGCTTCTTTGTTTCAGAACCAAACAAAAGTAAGACATCAAAATACAGAAGAGGAAAAACCCCAACCTAAACCCCAAGCAAGAGTCTTTTATATTCCTGCTGTTTCAAGGTGGAATTGTGTCTTCCTCACATGACACAACCGCTTGGTTTTATTCACCCAAGGTTTCCCGCTTCAGCCCCTGTCCCAGCGGATCCCCGTACACCAACAGGATTGGAACAGTGGAAAGGATCAGGCTGAGGCCTTGTTGCCACCCTTCACCCCTTCTCTATCATTCTTCTGCTGCCAACGAAGACTACATGACAGACCTCAAGTCATTGCACACCTTCCTTCAAAATGAAGAGAAGAAACAACGCAGAGTTCAACTGGGTAAGTCAATACGTGATCAGAGAAGCTTGGTGTGGAGAAGATGTTGGTTTTCTTTGAGACTGGCGTTTGCAGGTGAGGAACGTTGCAGAGGATTCCAGTACTAGTAAATAGACCTAGCTCGTTTATGGTAATGACCTTGGTAAAGGTGGCTGCTGACCAGTTTAGTCTTCTACTGAGTAACTAGAATGTGAGGTAGGACACCATCGTTGCTACATATCTCCATGGCTTAGGAGCTTCAGGAAGCTTCCCTCCAAAGTAGTCCTTTGGATAGGATGGATGCTGCTCTTGCAGTGTATGGAAATGTGTGCTGAGGGATTATTGCTGTGCTGTGGTTGGCTGAGCATGACAAGGTGATGGACTTTCTCACCTTGAGGAGAGGGGTATCCTTTGTGGAGAAGACATTTCAGATCCCGGGGGTGAATTACTCGCAGGCAGCTTCTGTCTTGGGTAGGGACAATCCAGAGAAATGTGAAATCAGTGTTTATGCAGCCTGGCTTCAGCCTGTGTGTTCATGGCAGTTGGTGTCCGTGCCTCTTGCCAAGGACTGACCTATTGCCTGTACAGTTGCTTCCAGAATTACTTGGCAACAATTGTACATGACTGTTTAATGAATCAATCATTTCAGGAAGTTCAGATTCCAGCTCTCCTTCCAGAAGCCCAACTTCTTGGAACTACAGGCATTCCATAGCAGACTCCACACGGGTGCTGCTGCACTGCCAGTATCAGCTGGCTTGCATGCCCCAGGCTCCACCAGCACACAGGGACAAAGCTGGTCTGAGCTCCAGACAGGCTGCAGAAGAGGTAAGTTGGGTGGTCAAGAGGGAGAAACAGGCATCTAAAATAGACAGCTTTGTGCAGAGGTTTGGATTGGAGCTGTATCCAAAATGTTGGAGGGAGAAATTCCTGGGCGGGTTTTGTGACGATATTATTGAAAACTTTTGGTTGTCAAAATGCTACGAGGTAGGAACACCAGGCAGGTTTCATCTTTCTGGCTCCTCCCCTGAACAAATCCTGTTTTAAAAAGGGTTTTGCAGTTTCTGATCCATGCGGCCGCCCGTGCTGTCACCTCTGAACCGAGATTAACTGATCTGGACCGTGTTGAACTGATCTGAATTGAGTCTAGCTGATCTGAGCTGAGCTTAACTGCTCTGAACTGATCTCAGGACTAAACTCCAGTGGCATTTGAGGGCTGGAACAACCAGGTCTAGGACATCTCTCCACTGGGTCATCTCTCCGTGGATCGGCAGATGACACAGGGCTGTGCCAGTGTCCCCCTGCAGAGCTGTCCTAGCTAGACCCTACAGCATTACCCTCCCCTCAATTTAAATTTAGTTTTACTGCTCCCATCAGCTTCTTCTGCGTAACCTTGAATTTTGGAGGGGTTCCAGACCAGCACAAGGTTTCCACACCTTGGCAGGAGACCAGACTGTGTAGACCTGTGAGAACACCACAGGTGTCACTGAATCCATTGAGGTCCCAAGGAGGGACCAAAGATCCGTTTTTTTCTGGGCTTTACCCTCTCACCCCATGAGCAAAGTTACTCTCGCACGCTAAAGGCTCCTGACATACAGAAATTTTCATCTTTCCCCAAAAATGGGGGTTTCTGCAGAGGAGCCCGTCCTGCAGGGCACCCTCGGGGGCACCCAGGAGCCTGCGCGACCACCTCCCCACCTGGCCCAGGTCCCTGAGCAGCCCCATAAACCGTGCACCCGATTAATGCTGCACCCCAGTCCTCCTGCAGCCCGGCCTCTCTGCACCTTGATGTACGTGCACCCCAGTTCCTGTGTGCTGCAGTCCCTGTGCACCCCAATTTACTGTGCCCCAGCCCTGGGCACCCCAGACTGGGCAACCCCTCTTCCAGTGCACCCAGATCCCTGGAAACCCCACACACCGTGCGCCTTGGTCCCTGTGCACCCTGATATACCACCCCCTGTTCCCACAGCCCCCATATCCCCACGTACCCCAATACACTGTGCACCGTGCTCCCCACACACCCAGATCCCCGTGCATCCCCCCCGTGCACCCCCATAAACCGCACACCTGCTCCCCATGCCCCCAGGTATGCCACGCCCCCCGTGCCCACACACCCCACATCCCTGGGCACCCAATACAACACCCACCTCCTCCTCCTCCCTCTTGCCATCCATTGTCTTCCCCTGCCTCCACCTCCGCCCCTTCTTCCTGCTTGTCATTCTGTTCTTTCCTACTGCCTCCTCCTCTTCCTCATGCTGTTTGTCTGACACTGCCTCCTCATGATGGCCCCTGGTAAGGAGAGATTCTGCCTTTCTTCAGAGGCGACCGAGGCAGCTGCTGTGACCACACTGCTACAGAAAGGGGAGAGGAGAATCGTTTAGTTCCTGCCTGCAGTGTAAGTGCTTCCTTGTGCCTCCTTGGCCCATGCCTTAGTCTGCTGGCCAACATGCACCTGGGGATGTGCTGGCGCTGATGTTGGGCAGTTGGTCTCTCTCCCACGGCAGCGAGTGCACAGACACATACCAGCTCTGGAGGAATGGGAGCACTTTGCTTACAATGGGTTTGCTTGTTGTTTTCTAGGTCAGGTGTTGCAAAAATGAGCATAATTGCTATTCTTGAGACAGCAGGCCTCCACTTCTCCAGTTCTGGTCTGCCTTGCAGGCTGCATTTGAGAGTACCTGGTGGCAGAGCAATTGCTGTGTCTGCTGCCAGGTGAAACACACACAAGGACTGCTATTTCCTCAGCGTTCCCTTTTCTTCCTAGATTTCCATCTGCAGTTGGATGTACCTGCAAGGGGGCTGCTTTTGGGAGGAAGGAAGAGGAGAGTGAGAGAGGGTGACCATGGACGGGCAGATGTGCAGCAGCT
>CM036597.1:21785240-21816689 GCA_020745705.1 Hemiprocne comata | reverse complement strand
AACTGGAAACATTTTGCAGCAGCCAGCACCAAGTTTAAAAGGTGAAGCCAGACTCCCCTAAGGAAAATTCCCACCCAGAGTTAGTCCAGCTGCACTTGCTTTAGAAACCCATCAGGCACTGGTTTTCTTAGGAAGGCAGGACAACATTGCCAAGGATATTTCCAATCCTTTCAAAAAGATTGACTGTGGCTTCAGTGAGCAAAACCCGTGGGTACAGCATGGTTACATTTGCCTTCAGGCAAATCAAAGTAGAAGGGATTCTGCAAGAGTGAACCCAAGAAACAGAACACCTGTTTCTGAAAAAGAGTGGTAAAATGAGCAGAAGGGAACTTATAAATTACCAGGCAGAATAGCTTACAGGTTCCAGAGGATCTGGAGTGAAGTGAAAGCTAAATCCATAGACATGCAGAAGCTGTGGTCTTTTACACCAAGGGAGGAATTTGTCTTTCTATCCAATCTCCTGGGCAGTTCATATGACAGCAACCGATGCCATGAACCTTTAGGATGTTAATTGTTTCCTTTGATCTATGGGAGTTTTAAACCATCAGGAATGTGTTCAGTGACAGCTGTCACCTTTTGCAGGTAGATACATTGGCATCTCCACAGCACTAACCAAATATTTTAGAAATGCTTCAATTTTTGTTGCCTTATCAGTGTTGTCAGGGCATCAAAAGTGCTTACAGCATAAACAACCTTACAAATGACCATTATAATTCCAGTTCAGCAAACACCTTCCTCCCTTCCCAGTTCCCTGCCCACACGCAGGTCTCTGTTCTGCTCCAGCACCTGTGCTGTGACATGTACAGCACCTGAGAACCTGCTGCTGCTCCACGGTTAACAAATGCACTTGCCTGAATAATATTTGCAGTGAAGGAGGCTTTGGGTTGGTTTTATATGTCTACTCAGCTTCAATCTTCAAATGTTAGACACGGGAGCTTATATGGTGCCTACTGGTGCTGACTGGAGAGGTAGCAGCAGAGTGGAAATCAGCCAGTGTTACCCCCATGTACAAGAAGGGACGGAAGGATGATCTGGGAAATCACAGGCCTGTTGGTCTGACTTCAGTACCAGCGAAACTGCTGGAGCAGATCCTCCTGAGTACCATTCTGCAGTGCATGCAGAACAGCCAGGTGATCAGGCCCAGTCAGTAGAGGTTCATGAAGGGCAGGTCCTGTTTGACTAACCTGATGGATATTTACCTTGACTTTAGCAAGGCCTTTGGCAAGGTTTCCCACAGCATTCCCCTAGAGAAGCTGGCTGCTCATGGCTTGGATGTACACATGCTACGCTGGATAAAAAACTAGTTGGATGGCCAGGTCCAAAGAGTTGTGTCCAATGGAGCTAAATCCGGTTTGGGGCTGGTCATGAGTGGTGTCCCCAGGGCTCAGTGCTGGGGCCGCTCCTGTTCAACATCTTTATTGGTGACTTGGATGAAAGGATAGAGTGCACCCTCAGTACGTTTGCAGATGACACTAAGCTGGGTGGAAGTGTCGATCTGCTTGAGGGCAGAAGGCTCTGCAGAGGGATCTAGACAGGCTTGACCATTGGGCCAAGGCCAATGGCAGGAGTTTCAATAAGGCCAAATGTCGGGTCCTGCACTTGGGCCACAACAACCCCTGGCAGCACTACAGGCTTGGGGAGGAGTGGCTGGAGAGCTGCCCAGCAGAGAGGAACCTGGGGGTGCTGGTTGACAGCAGCTGAACATGAGCCAGCAGTGTGCCCAGGTGGCCAAGAAGGCCACCACCATCCTGGCCTGCATCAGGAACAGTGTGACCAGCAGGACCAGGGAGGTGATCCTGCTGCTCTGCTTGGCCTTGGTGAGGCCGCACCTTGAGTCCTATTTACAAGATGCCTATTTACAAGAGGGGCCCAAAGGAGGATCCTGGGAACTACAGGCCTGTCAGCCTGACCTCAGTACCAGGGAGGATCATGGAGAGGCTCGTCTTGAGTGCGCTGATGTGTCAAGTGCAGAACAGCCAAGGTCTCAGGCCCAGCCAGCATGGGTTCAGGAAAAGCAGGTCCTGCTTGACTAACCTGATCTCCTTCTATGATCAGGTGACCTGCCTGGTGGATGAGGGAAGAGCTGTGGATGTTGTCTATCTGAACTTTGGTAAAGCCTTTGACACTGTCTCCCACAGCATTCTCCTGGAGAAGCTGGAGGCACATGGAGTAGACAGGTGCACTCTCTGCTGGGTCAAACACTGGCTGGCTGGCCAAGCCCAGAGAGTTGTAGTGAACGGGGTTGGATCCAGTTGGCAACTGGTCACCAGTGGTGTCCTCCAGGGCTCAGTTTTGGGTCCAGTCCTGTTCAATATCTCTACTAATTATCTAGATGAGGGAACTGAGTCCTTCCTAAGTACGTTTGCAGATGACACTAAACTGGGTGGAAGTGTTGATTTGCTTGAGGGTAGGAAGGCTCTGCAGAGAGAGCTGGACAGGCTGGATTGATGGGCTGAGGCCGATTGTATGAGGTTTAACAAGGCTAAGTGCCGGGTCCTGCACTTTGGTCATAATAACCCCATGCAAAGCTACAGGCTTGGGGATGAGGGGTTGGAAAGCTGCATGGTGGAGAAGGACCTGGGGGTGCTGGTTGACAGCCGACTTAACATGAGCCAGCAGTGTGCCCAGGAGGCCAAGAAGGGCCAATGGCATCCTGGCCTGCATCAGGAATAGTGTGGCCAGCAGGAGTAGAGAGGTGATTGTGCCTCTGTACTGGACACTGCTGACGCTGCACCTCGAGTGCTGTGTGCAGTTCTGGGCCCCTCACTACAAGAAGGATGTCGAGTTGCTGGAGCATGTCCAGAGAAGAGCTACCGAGCTGGTGAAAGGCCTGGAGGACAAATCCTATGAGGAGAGGCTGAGGGAACTGGGGTTGTTTAGTTTGAAGAAGAGGAGGCTGAGGGGAGACCTCATTGCCCTCTACAACTACCTGAAAGGAGGTTGTAGGGAGGTGGGAGCTGGTCTCTTCTCCCTGGTGACCAGCGATAGGACAAGAGGAAATGGGGCCTGAACCTCCCCTGGATATTAGAAAAAAATTCTTCACAGAAAGAGTGGTGAGGCCTTGGAACAGGCTGCCCAGGGAGGTGGTGGAGGCACCATCCCTGGAGATGTTAAAAAAAGGGGTAGATGTGGTGTCATGGGCCGATACCAAAAGCCACCGGCTGTCAGGATGCTGTCGTGACCCTTCCCCCCCCAATGGAGAGGTTTGTGAATGAGACCGCACGCGCGGGCACTGCGGGACCGTATCCTAGAGTGGAGATTGGAATGCTCCCTCCCCACGCTCCCATCGTGGTCACAGTGTAACTCCTCTGGAGTCCAGCAGCAGGTTGATCAGGCCTGATACTCTCACCGGGATGTCTCTGGCTCTTTAAGCTGTCAAACTAGAACATAGCCATTAACATCATTGGACATGAGTACACAGAAATGGAAACACAGAAAAAAACTGAAACACTGATTTACTCAACATGAATTATCCATTTTGTACTGATTTTATGTTGTTTGTCATTTAAATCAGATGCAAACCAAGTATTTGAGTTCACTGGTGTTTGCAAGGGGAGCTTGACTTTACCAATATTTGGCAGGTTCACCAGAACAGTCTGTCCCGGGTGCAGAGAAGCCTTGGACCTGCTGCAGGGTTTCTGTGCTTTTCTTTATCTTGAGTAGGCGACGTAGGAAAGAAGGCATTTAGACGAGGGCACCCGTTCACCCCCCACCTATTATTTACAGTGGTGACTGCATACCTCAACCTTTCATCCCATCTGGAATCCTGTGGATGAATGAGACTTTTAATTAACCCGTTAGTACGTTCTACTACCCCATTGTGGGTAATATGGGACATGAAATGTCCATTTGATACCTTCTCTCTTAGCCCGTTGCTGTGCCAGGTGTGAGGTGAAATGAGTTCCATTATCAGATTGGATATTTGTGGGTTTAGGTAGGACCCCAAACACCTTTTCTAAGAAGCAAACCATTTTTTCACCATTTGTCTTAGAAACAGCTTCAGCACAGGTTAGACATGACACCACTTCTACAATCACAATGATGTCTTGTTTGTTTCCTGATTTGTGGAAGGGACTGACGTAGTCCACCTGCCAGGTGGACCACAAGGACTTTCCTTCCCGAAAATGCAGAGTGTCAGTGGTTAGGGGATGTTCCCCCAACCTGATCTTGCAAAGATCACATTCAGAAATGATTGTTTTGTATTGTTCATGGGTAACAGGCCATCCTCGGGTCTGTGCCTCTTTATACAAATCAAAGATCCCTGAGTGACCCCTTTTACAATGAAGCCATTCAAGCAATCGCTCCCACTCTTGATTTTCTCCTACTGTTCTGATTTCCACTACATTGATTTTAGCCAGTTCATCAACGTAGTTGTTCCACCTGCTAGCTTCATCCTTTAGGTTTGTCTGGTGAGCAGGAATCCACCCTACATGAAAGTTAGGATTTTCTTGGCAATTTTCTATATCTGTTGCCATTTTCTTTCTGCCACACTGGCACCCTGTTAATCTCCCAATTGTTCTGTTCCCAGTAAGTTATCCATTCCACACAGCCCTTAAAGACTGAAAAGGAATTTGTGTAGATGTACACAGTGTCCTTGGAGGCTTTTTCTATCACAAACACATTGAGAACAGCATCCAGCTCCCCCACTTGTGCACTGCCCTTATCATGATTTATTATTTGGCTGTGGAGGGTTTAACTACAGCAGATCCGAACAACCAGGTTTTACCCTCTCTTCGGGCTGACGCATCTGTGAACCAGGCATTAATCATTTCACTTTTGTATTCTGGGGCCTCTTTAATAGGACTGGAAGTTTTCATTGTTAAATCTTTCTCCTCTGTAGATCCAATTTGTTCCTGAATTTTTAATTGTTTATCTTTTTTATTAGATGGTACTTTTATATGATTCAGGTGAGACAAAGTGTCAGAAGGAATATTCCAGGTTCCCCCCTTCCACCTTATTCACAGAAATTTTGCCTCTTGGGATGGAGGTTGCCCTTTCTCTTCAGGGATTTCTATCTGCATGTCTGTTAAGTGCTTAATTATGGCATCATAAACTGCCTTTCCCTCGCCCTCACTCTGGCCCCCCTATCAGCACATCATCTATGTACTGATAGACTTTTACTTTGGAATTGTTTTGATTTCTGGAATGTTTTCCAGCTCACACGCAAGTGC
The DNA here is from genome assembly GCA_020745705.1 of Hemiprocne comata. Lineage (NCBI taxonomy): Eukaryota > Metazoa > Chordata > Aves > Apodiformes > Apodidae > Hemiprocne > Hemiprocne comata. The sequence goes on along the minus strand of CM036597.1, from coordinate 21,811,518 downwards.
GCGATGGGCCAGTGTGGGTGAGTGTTTCTATCCCTGGGGCAACCTTGTGAAGGTGTACTGGACCCCATCCCAAGTGAAGGCAAAATGTTTTTGGTCCTCAGGATCAATAGGGATTTGGAAAAACATATCCTTTCTATCCAGGGAGGCCAGCACCGGGTGTGCTGCTTCCTGGATTTCTAGCACCAGCTCAGCAGTGTTAGGTACAGCAGCTGTGAGTGATTCTGTGTTGGCATTTAGCTTCCTGTAATCCACTGTCATTCTCCATTTACGATTTGGTTTCCTTACAGGCCAAACTGGGGAATTAAATGGTGAATGACATGGCACAATAATACCCTTTTGCTTCAAATCGGAAATTACTTCTCTAATGCCATCTTTGGCAGCAATTGGGATGGAATATTGTTTCACATGTGTTATCCTGCTTTGTGGCAGGCGTGGAGCACACTGTAACAACCTTATCTCTGGTGTTGGTGTGCCAGAATTCCAGCAGTGGCCTTCTTCATCTCTCCACGCTCAGCCTGTGAGAACATCCATTCCTAACAAAGTTAAAGGAATATCACCCACAATCATCTCGGTCCAAATTGGTTTGTCCTCTCCTGGAAGATGTATAGTGGCTTTAGCTGTTTTCTGTAAAATAGAGTTACCAAATGCTCCACTCACATCTATTGGCTTTGAAGATAAGGTGATGCCACAGTGTTCAGCTTCTTCAGCTTTTAGTGTGGAAATTTGTGCTCCTGTTTCTGCCACAAAAGTGACAGGATAACGTTTAGGCTCAACAGCACACGTAAGTTCCAAGTCCCCGTCTTTATTTTGAACTAATCTTAATACATTTTGCCAGTCTTTTGGAGGACTCGGAGTTTTAGGGCCTGAGTGATTATTGTTTTTATTCTCTGTGTTAGGATTCTGTGTTTTTCCCCTCCTCCGCTGTCTTTTAGACTTCCTTTTCTTAGCAGGAGGAGGGTAATTTAGTTTTCTGAATTACTGGATCTTTCTCTTGATCTTCCTCTGGACCTAGACTGTGGCCTAGGCCTTTTAGACTGATTTTGTCTCGGATTAACTTGTCTACGCCAGCGTTCAAGCAATTCTTTTAGGAGATCATAAGAATAACTCTGAGCCAAAAGTGAAGCTGGGATCCCTAGACGCCTGGCTTCCTCCTTAAGCTTTAGCGTATGGCCCCTTATTAACTTAATTAATGTTTCATAAGATGGTTTAGCAGGTAGGGGTTGTAGGGTGGATGGTTGGACTTGATGATCTTGAAGGTCTTTTCCAACCTTGATGATCCTATGATTCTATGAAACCTCTCTTTTATTTCAGCACCCTAATAGGACAACTTCTGCTTCTGCAGGAGGACGTGGTTCAGAGACAGAGGTTGGGAGTGTGAGGAGGGGGGAGAGGATCTCTGCTTAGGGCTGCTATATTTCTCACTGTAGAAAGGACAGTCTTGGGGCTCAAACTGGATGAAAAACCTGTCCAAAAAGTACCAGGCAGCATATTCTTGTATAAGCCTTGCAGTGATCCTGATGTGAAGGGTTTTACCATTGAATCATTGTACCAGTAAGAAGCAGGTAATGTGATTTAGGTTTTGTGTTTCTTTATTATTATTTTTTTCCAGGTAGTCATGTACAGGTGAAGTATTTGTCACAAAACCCAAACTCTTTCTGTTCCCATCTAGTGAAGAATTATGTGATAAGTCACCAGGGTTGTTTCTTTAACCTAGGATGACGTTGGGTGTAAACATAGCTACCTTTCAGAGATATGGAACCTGCAGGAGGTGGCTGCACAGTCTGGAAATACTCTGTTACCAGCTGAAATGAGTGGGGATTTTCCATAAAAACCTGTGCAAGGCCTTTCCTCCATCTGATCTCCTTTCCCTGGAGAAGGCAGGAGCTTTGCCTCTCACTTTGGAAGGATGTTATGTTTCAAAAATGAGGCTGGAATCTGTCCTTGTCCTTTCATGTGCACCTCACTGGAGAAGATAGGCACTGTTGCTCAGTCATGAGCTGACAGGACTGACAGGGAAGTGAATCAAAGAAAGATGCACTATTCTTACTGGTACAAAGAATCTGCTGTTTGTTTGTTTCTTTGAATGCACTAAACATGACTCTGGCTAAAGAGAAAGTCCTTTTATGTAGTTTGTTCAGGATTGCTACTTTTTCCTCTTTACTCTTGTGCTGACTGAGAATCTCACCACATAAAAGTTGGCAGATTTTATAATCTCTCTGTGTTGGTTGTTACAGAGAGTGATGCCAGGACAGAGTCCAGGGACTCCCCTCATGGACAGGACCGTCAAGATGAGACAAGAGGCTGAAGCCCGGAGAGTGGTCTTGGCCTGGGGACTCCTTAATATGTCTGTGGCAGGCATGATCTATACTGCAATGTACGTTCATTGTTGCCTCTGATGGAAACAAGCAAAGCATCCTACTTTGTGTATCCCTAAATATTTCCTAGGATGGAACAGTTGCAAAATCGTAACTTCTTGTTTTTCTTTGCAGGACTGGAAAGCTCCTCAGCTCCTACAGCATCACATACTGGCCACTCTGTTTTATTGGTGAGTTGCTGCAGCATTTCATTTCATTTTCAGGACTTTTCTTTTTTCACTTGTCGGTTTTATTGCCAGAAATGTAATTTTTAAGCCAGCCTTTTTGTGGTGGGTTTTTTTGTTTGGTTGGTTGGTTTTGTTGTTGTTTTTGTTGTTGTTTTGTGGGGATTTTTTTAATTGAAAACTTTGTTTTGCTTTCTGTCACTCCTTTGAAACTGTTGGGATTTCAGATTGTTAGTGACAGGTAAGGAGTGTTAACAGCTTCCTTAGGTATACCATGAAAGGGCACGTTTGCTGCATGAAAGATGTTCAGTGTGTGGAGAACACTGCAGATTTTACTGCTGCGTGGTGCTGTGGGTGGGGATGGCATTTCACAAGAACTACTGTTTGTTTTGGATAACTTAACTGGATCGATTAGTAGTAGAGCATGGAGCAACAGAGGGAGAAAAAACATGAGATGAGTGACAGATGATTTGATGGAAGATGCTTTTTGAGAAATACTGTGAAACTTGATGGCAGTATATGTCCCTTTTGGAAAATGACCACCAGCTTTTAAAAATTCCATATAAGTAATCTAAATTAATCACAAGATAGAAAGGAAAATGATCTATGGTTCTTGCATAAGAAGGTTTGCCAATAACGTCCTTGTATTGTTCCCCATGCTCCAACTGTGGTAAAAGCTTCTGTGTTTCCTCTAGGACTTACACTTGGAGTTCTGTTCAGCGTGAACACCCTGTTGCACTTCTGGAGGTACTGCAAATACACAGGGGCACCAACGAGCTGGGCCCTGAGTCCCGGCCAGCAGCCCCTGCTGGGCTTGCAGAGAGCAGGTGGGTGTCATGAGTATCTCTGGAAATCTTTTTCTTCTTTTTTTTTTAATCTTTTTTTTTCAGTTTCAAGCTGGATTCTTTGGTGAAGTGAGCTGTGAATTACCTCATTACCTGACCTGAGTGATAAACCCAGTTATTCCAGCCGCTCTTCCCGCCCCCCCCCCCCCCCCACTCCCCCCAACCCCATCTGTGGCTTGACTGCTGAGTTCTGTAGGGGCCAGATTTTTCTAGTGTCCTTTCTAGCATCTCTACAAAATTGCTGTAAGATAGTGTCATGTGTGCGGTTTGTTCTGCATTTAAAGGGGGAGGAGAGTTTGGGGCTGTTCATTCTGTTTGATCCTTGTTGCAGCCGTACAAACAACTCCACCGGGAGTGCTGGCAGCAAAGAAAGTCCCGTCTGCGACGCCTTCTCCTCCCATCCAGGGCCAGACGGTGCTGAGTTACAGCCCGTCCCGCTCCCCCGGTGCCAGACCAAGGTTTCCTCCTGCCTGTCACATGGGGTACAGCCCTCAGCTACAGGCTGCATCAGGCAACAGCCTTTCCTTCAGCAGAGCTGTAACTCGCTCACCCAGCAGCAGCTACAATAAGGTAAGGATCAAGACAGCTCCCAAGAGTACAAAAAAAAAGACCAAAAACCCAAACCCAAAGAACACACATCCACAATCACCCAACCCATAAAACCAACAACAACACACAACCCACACAAAACTCACAGTGCCCACTACAGCACGCCCTGAGGTGCCACATCTACACGTTTCTTGAGTGCCGCCAGGGATGCTGACTGCACCACCTCCCTGGGCAGCCCACTCCAGCACCTGACTGCGCTTTCAGTAAAGAAATTCTTCCTAATGCCCAGTCTGAACCTCCCCTGGCGCAGCTTCAGGCCATTTCCTCTGGTCCTGTTGTTACTCTCTTGGGAGAAGAGCCCAACGCCCCCCTCACTCCATCTCCTTTCAGGTAGCTGTAGAGGCCAATGAGGTTTCCCTCCAGCCTCCTCTTCTCCAAACGAAACAATCCCAGTTCCCTCAGCCTCTCCTCACAGCACTTGTTCTCCAGACCCTTCACCAGCTTGGTTGCCCTTCTCTGGACACGCTACAGCCCCTCAGTGTCCTTGTAGTGAGGGGCCCAGAACAGAAGACAGTGCTCGAGGTGCAGCCTCACCAGTGCTTAGCACAGGGGCACGAGCACTTCCCTACTCCTGCTGGCACGCTATTCCTGATACAGGCCAGGATGCTGTTGGCCTTCTTGGCCACCTGGGCACATGCTGGCTCACGTTCAGCCAGCCCCCAGGACCAACACCCCCAGGTCCTTTTCCGCCGGGCAGCTTTCCAGCCACTCTGCTCCAAGCCTGGAGCGTTGCCTGGGGCTGGTGTGACCCAAGTGCAGGACCGGACGCTTGTTCTTTTTCCCTAGTGTCACTTCACTTGTTTTTGAGTGGCTTCTTTGTTTCAGAACAAAACAAAAGTAAGACATCAAAATACAGAAGAGGAAAAACCCCAACCTAAACCCCAAGCAAGAGTCTTTTATATTCATGCTGTTTCAAGGTGGAATTGTGTCTTCCTCACATGACACAACCGCTTGGTTTTATTCACCCAAGGTTTCCCACTTCAGCCCCTGTCCCAGCGGATCCCCGTACACCAACAGTATTGGAACAGTGGAAAGGATCAGGCTGAGGCCTTGTTGCCACCCTTCATCCCTTCTCTATCATTCTTCTGCTGGCAACGAAGACTACATGACAGACCTCAAGTCACTGCACACCTTCCTTCAAAATGAAGAGGAGAAACAACGCAGAGTTCAACTGGGTAAGTAAATACGTGATCAGAGAAGCTTGGTGTGGAGAAGATGTTGGTTTTATTTGAGACTGGCGTTTGCAGGTGAGGAATGTTGCAGAGGATTCCAGTACTAGTAAATAGACCTAGCTCGTTTATGGTAATGACCTTGGTAAAGGTGGCTGCTGACCGGTTTAGTCTTCTACTGAGTAACTAGAACGTGAGGTAGGACACCATCATTGCTACGTATCTCCATGGCTTAGGAGCTTTAGGAAGCTTCCCCCCAAAGTAGTCCTTTGGATAGGATGGATGCTGCTCTTTCAGTGTATGGAAATGTGTGCTGAGGGATTATTGCTGTGCTGTGGTTGGCTGAGCACGACAAGGTGATGGGCTTTCTCACCTTGAGGAGAGGGGTATCCTTTGTGGAGAAGACATTTCAGATCCCGGGGGTGAATTACTCGCAGGCAGCTTCTGTCTTGGGTAGGGACAATCAAGAGAAATGTGAAATCAGTGTTTATGCAGCCTGGCTTCAGCCTGTGTGTTCATGGCAGTTGGTGTCCGTGCCTCTTGCCAAGGACTGACCTATTGCCTGTACAGTTGCTTCCAGAATTACTTGGCAACAATTGTACGTGACTGTTTAATGAATCAATCATTTCAGGAAGTTCAGATTCCAGCTTTCCCTTCAGAAGCCCAACTTATTGGAACTACAGACATTCCCTAGCAGACTCCGCACGGGTGCTGCTGCACTACCAGTATCAGCTGGCTTGCATGCCCCAGGCTCCACCAGCACACAGGGACAAAGCTGGTCTGAGCTCCAGACAGGCTGCAGAAGAGGTAAGCTGGGTGGTCAAGAGGGAGAAACAGGCCTCTAAAATAGACAGCTTTGTGCAAAGGTTTGGATTGGAGCTGTATCCAAAAATGTTGGAGGGAGAAATTCCTGGGCGGGTTTTGTGACGATATTATTGAAACCTTTGGTTGTCAAAATGCTACGAAGTAGGAACACCAGGCAGGTTTCATCTTTCTGGCTCCTCCCCTGAACAAATCCTGTTTTAAAAAGGGTTTTGCAGTTTCTGATCCATGTGGCTGCCCGCGCTGTCACCTCTGAACCGAGATTAACTGATCTGGACCGTGTTGAACTGATCTGAATTGAGTCTAGCTGATCTGAGCTGAGCTTAACTGCTCTGAACTGATCTCAGGACTAAACTCCAGTGGCATTTGAGGGCTGGAACAACCAGGTCTAGGACATCTCTCCACCGGGTCATCTCTCCACGGATCGGCAGGTGCCAGTGTCCCCGTGCAGAGCTGTCCTAGCTAGACCCTACAGCATTGCCCTTCCCTCAATTTAAATTTAGTTTTACTGCTCCCATCAGCTTTTTCTGCATAACCTTGAATTTTGGAGGGGTTCCAGACCAGCACAAGGTTTCCACACCTCGGCAGGAAACCAGACTGTGTAGACCTGTGAGAACACCACAGGTGTCACTGAATCTATTGAGGTCCCAAGGAGGGACCAAAGATCCATTTTTTTCTGGGCTTTACCCTCTCACCCCATGAGCAAAGTTACTCTTGCACGCTAAAGGCTCCTGACGTACGGAAATTTTCATCTTTCACCCCAAAAATGGGGATTTCTGCAGAGGAGCCTGTCCCGCAGGGCACCCTCGGGGGCACCCAGGAGCCTGCGCGACCACCTCCCCACCTGGCCCAGGTCCCTGAGCAGCCCCATAAACCGTGCACCCCAATTAATGCTGCACCCCAGTCCTCCTGCACCCCAGCCCCTCTGCACCCTGATGTACTGTGCACCCCGGTTCCTGTGTGCTGCAGTCCCTGTGCACCCCAATTTACTGTGCCCCAGCCCTGGGCACCCCCAGACTGGGCACACCCCTCTTCCAGTGCACTCCAGATCCCTGGAAACCCCCACACACCGTGCGCCTTGGTCCCTGTGCTCCCTGATATACCACCCCCCTGTTCCCACAGCCCCCATATCCCCACGTACCCCAATACACCGTGCACCCTGCTCCCCACACACCCCAGATCCCCGTGCATCCCCCCCCGTGCCCCCCCCATAAACCGCACACCCTGCTCCCCATGCCCCCAGATATGCCACGCCCCCCCGTGTTCACACACCCCACATCCCTGGGCACCCCAATACAACACCCACCTCCTCCTCCTCCCTCTTGCCATCCCATTGTCTTCCCCTGCCTCCACCTTCACCCCCTTCTTCCTGCTCTCATTCTGTTCTTTCCTACTGCCTCCTCCTCCTCCTCCTCATGCTGTTTGTCTGACACTGCCTCCTCACATGATGGCCCCTGGTAAGGAGAGATTCTGCCTTTCTTCAGAGGCGACCAAGGCAGCTGCTGTGACCACACTGCTACAGAAAGGGTAGAGGAGAATCGTTTAGTTCCTGCCTGTAGTGTAAGTGCTTCCTTGTGCCTCCTTGGCCCATGCCTTAGTCTGCTGGCCAACATGCACCTGGGGATGTGCTGGCGCTGATGTTGGGCAGTTGGTCTCTCTCCACGGCAGCGAGTGCACAGACACATACCAGCTCTGGAGGAACGGGAGCACTTTGCTTACAATGGGTTTGCTTGTTGTTTTCTAGGTCAGGTGTTGCAAAATGAGCATAATTGCTATTCTTGAGACAGCAGGCCTCCACTTCTCCAGTTCTGGTCTGCCTTGCAGGCCGCATTTGAGAGTACCTGGTGGCAGAGCAATTGCTGTGTCTGCTGCCAGGTGAAACACACACAAGGACTGCTACTTCCTCAGCGTTCCCTTTTCTTCCTAGATTTCCATCTGCAGTTGGATGTAGCCTGCAAGCGGGGCTGCTTTCGGGAGGAAGGAAGAGGAGAGTGAGAAGAGGGTGACCATGGACGGGCAGATGTGCAGCAGCTGCTGCTGGACCATTTCACCCGTGTTGTTTGTTGTTTTTCAGAGAAACACCCCCCTCTGTTTGTTTGCCTTCATCTTCACTTGATAGGGTGTTGGCCACTCCCTTCCTTTCACCTTTTCTATTCCATTTTCTAGCCACTAAGTTATTTGTTGTTTTAGTGCTTTTAAATACTTTTCAGTAGGTTTTCAGAGTAGGTTTTTAACTTTTAAAATATGATTGTATTTATCTTGCTAGTAGATGCTAAGTTTTTAATAGCTCTGCCGTAGTAGTTCTGTTAGTTACTGTTGCATATTTATTCCTGATTATTGCTATTTATTTTAGACAGTATTTGAAGGGCAAGGGGGGATACATTCTCTATTTATATTGAAATATTTCAATATGCTGATTATAAAAGGTTCTGGAGCTGGATCTCTGGCAGTAACAAGATGGGTTTAACTCTGTTTTTGTTCATGGGGACAGGGTGGGATTTGGTTCACCTTGAGGATGTTCTTTTATACTCCTGCTTAGGCAGCAAGAACATAAACTTTTAAACCAACAGGAGTGTTGCCTTTGTATTTTCTGTGGGGTTTAATGGACAAAAAAGGCTTCATGTTATGACAGTTCTTGCCAGAGCTTTGATCAACAAATAACTGTTGTTTTTTGGGGAAGAAAGGCATTTCTGCAGCAGCTCCCGGGGCTGCCCAACGGGAACACCGGCGGTGCTGGGTTCGGAAAACAAAGAGTCCCTGTAGTCTGCCTCCAGTGGCAGCGAGCAGCCGGGCCCGGGGCAGAGCTGAAGGGGGCAGACACATTCTAGTATGTCTCGGGTGTGAGCTCTGAGCTTCCACCAGGGCAGAGCTGGAGGACTAGCAGTGACAAAGGTGCCACCACCTTTAAGAGCTCTGGTCTTTGTGAATAGAGCTCGTTTATTTTTTTTTTTTAAGTTTTTGTGTTTTTTTTTTTTCCCCAGCCATGTCCCATTTTGGTAGGCAAAAGATCCCGTGGCAATTAGTTCCCCAGTTTCCCTGCGATGAAGTACCTGGTTTGATTTCTTCTGCTTGCCCTCCTCCATCAGGCATGCTCACCTCCTGTAGACTACCTCCAGTTGGACCACCTGGCTTTTTATCTCATCAACCCCCCTCTGCAGGTTTCTTCTTCAGGCAACACTTCCTGCAGTGGAAGTGGAAGCTCCCTTCTCCACTCGTTTTCTTCCCCCTTTGGTGAAGTGCCAGGAACTCGAAGCTCCCCCTTTCCAACATCTGCTCCCACTTGCTAATTCCTTTCCAGGGCTGAGGGGGCTGGGGGAGCTGCGGGGCACGGCGGGAGGCGAGGGGAGTGGTGGGGCTGAGGGGACAATGGGGCTGAGGGGATGGTGGGAGTAAGGTGGTGGTATGGTTTGAGTGGGCCAGGCTAATTTTTGATACTGATAGGAGGACCTAGAGAGAGGGTCTTTAGAACCCTGAAGAATCCAGGAGTGTTGGAACAGAGAGGGGTCAGTATCCCCTCCCGCTTCCTGTCACACTCTGTAAAAGCCAGGAGGAGTGGAAGCCCAGCCCCTTTTTCCTGCTGCCTTCTTCCTTGCTGCTGCTGCTGCGCTTGGAGGTGTTGCAGAGAGGCTCCTGCTTTCCCCTCAGCTCGCCATGTGCTCTGCAGAATCCAAAGCCATTGGGCGCTGTGAGGAGCTGTGTCGCGGACTGAGATAGGCAAAGCTGCGACCCACACCCCCACCTCGGGGGATCGAGGGCTGAGGACCGCTCCCCGTCACACCCACAAACAACGCTTAGGAATCAATAGGTTTATTAAAGGCACTGAGGGTTTGGCAAGTGCGATATCACCTAACACACAAGGCCTATCTATATATCTATATCCACACCTATACATCCATATACCAACAGCTATACAACACTACATCGGTACACTCACATGCCAACAACCACAGGAAAAGGCGCCGTATAACCTCACGGCAGCCTCCACAGCGGTACGCTCACCGCAGTGGCTGTATCCGCAGAGCAGAAGAGCTTTTCCCTCCAGGCCGTGGGCTCTGCATCGCCCCAGGGCTGTGCCAGCCAGGTTTGCTGAGGGCAGGTTTGCCTTTCTGAGCTTGGCTGTTCTCAGCAGCATTTGCCTGTGGCCCCGGCAGTGCTGAATCCCCTGGTCGTGTGTCCTCAACCTGCTCCCCTTACAGGGCTTTTTTGCACTGGAAGCTATCAAAAGCCTATGGTGAAATTCAAGGCACAACAGAGCTCCTGACTTTGCTGGAGGGATGTTTCTTTTCCTTTACAAATGGAGCGGAGGATGAGGAGAAGGGATGTGTGTGGCAGTGTGAGGACTCTGTGTGTGTGCATCCGAGGGCAGAGAGGCTGTTGGGGCTGTGTCTGTTCATCCGTGTTTGATTCCTCCTTTTCACCATCTCCCCAGGGAACCACGTCTCCCTCCTTAGCAAAGTGCCTCTGTCTTTCCCTTCCCCTCTGTTGATGTTTGTCCATCCCAGAGGTATGTGCAGATGCACGTGTTCATGTGTCGTGGACCAGCTCCGGGCAGGTGATGCAGAGCCCTCAGGACTCCCCAGCCCACTGGCTGTGAGAGCCCTGCTATCTCGAGGTGGCCCTGGTGAGCTGGGGTGGGGACAGCAGGCACACTATTGATAAGGCAGAGCAGGTAAGGAAGAGGGAGGATGCACAGCAATGGAGAACGTGGGAATATGTGTCATGGCTTCCCAAGAGTGGCGGGACGCCTTGCTGAGTCTCATGAATTGCCATGTGTTGAAATCGGTGGTGTCTCTTGGGAATAAGTAAAAAAATCCTGAAGTTGAATTGTTGAAAAATTTTACCAGGCTTTTTTTTTTCATCCCTTTGAAAGATCACAGAATGTTAGGGCTGGAAGGGACCTCTAAAGATCATCGAGTCCAACCACCAATGTCATGTTCTTGGACTCTCTCTGACCTGGAAACATCTTTGTCCAGAAGGTTTCTGAGTTTCAGAGTAGACTGTCAGGGAGGGGGGGATGGACACCCACTGGCCAGCCTGGCCTTGGGACAGGAGCTGCACCCAGCCATACCCAGCTCCATGTCCTTTGAGCTGAGGTCTGCCATTCCCTTGGCTGTTCCTGGGAGGGATGGTGAGAAGGCCTGAAAAGGGTGAGAGATGTTCCAGATTTTGCCAAAAAATCCCTGGAGAAAGCCAAGCCTGGGAAGATAATGTTGTTCCCACAAATCACTGTTTCTCAAGCTGTCAGAGCTGTAGCACCATGAGCTGACCGGGCTCGGGAGGGAAGGACTAGAGGTTTTCCTGGTCCACAATGCTGGGCAAAGATGGGAATGGACAAAAGTCCATCCATTCCTCAGTCTCTAGCAGGGCCAGTTTTTAGGATGTTGTACTACTGGTATGAATCGATGAAAGTTAAGTATTTTGTAATGAGCCCTGGACAAAATGACACAGATTTTCCTCGTGTTGCTGCTTTTTTACATTATTCTAGTTGGAATGTTCTCAGTGACCTTGTCATAGCATGTAAAGGAAGTAGGAAATACATCAGGCTGTTGTCTGTTCAAGCCATGAAAATGCTCTTTACAAGGTGTGCTGTGACACCTCCTGATAATATTTCCAGAGCTGCTTTTAGGGCTGAGTGACCAGAGAGCTGAGGAAAAGATTGAAAACAAGGTGATGCAGGTGGACAAGACTTTTGTTTGTGCAGAAGAGTGAGTTACTGCTGTGTCAAAAAACACAGGTAAACAGTTGGAGAGATGTAAATCTGCTTTTAATTAGCATCACAAACTGCTGCTGTGACCCAAAGTAGCACAGATGGTCAGGTGAGTGGTGGTGGGTGTACAGTGCTACTCCTGTGGTGAGAGCTGAGGTGCCAGGTGTGCAGGAGGGCGACCAAACAACGTTGTGCTTGACAGCAGTTTGAGTGAGGGCTTTTAACAGTGGCAAAAGCTGCAATGATGCAGTCTCATTTGTGCCTGGTGTCCCAGCTCCCCTAACACGCCAGAGAGCACCCCAGGAGGTACCAGCATCACCCAATGGGCAGCGGGGGCTGGGGGTGCCCTCCAAGGGACAGCCAGGGAAGGGCACACCAAGGGGTTTGGGGTGCCCCCAAATGCACAGCAGGAGCCCGGGAAGCACAACAAGGCCCCCGGGGGTGTCCAGCCACCGTCTCCCGAAGTCCCACCCACCACTGCCACCAGCAGATGCCACCTTTGCCTCACCCCCACCAGCCCCCACACCAAAGCTCTCCCAGACCTGGTCCCACCATCCCAGAGCAATGTCCCAGCGTCCCCGGCTCCACCTTGGGGGCAGTTTCCCAGACAGGACCCCCTTCTCCCGCGGGTGCCCAGCGAGCCCTGCCTCCAGCCTGCTGACCTCTCATGTTCCCATCCAGGAGGCCCAGGAGAAGCTCCAGGCTGCAGCCCTTGCCCAGGTGAAGAAAAGCGACGCGCTGCTGCACCAGATGAGGGAGCGGAGCCGAGCCCAGGACGAGCTGCAGAGGCGGCTGCAGCAGCTGCAGGATGCTGCCAGGGAGGACAAGCGGCACCAGGAGCAGATGCAGGTACCCAGCACCCCTTCCCGGGCTGAAGCACCCACGGGGGGCTTCCATCCAAACCCGTCCCCATGTTCCCTGGCTGGTGCTGGGCTCAGCATGCCTGGTCACCCCGTGTGTCCCTACCCCAACTCTGCCCCAGAGCATTCGCCAGCTGAAAAGCCAGGTGGAGAAGGTCCTCAGCAAAGTCCATGAGGCACAGGAGACGACCGCCCGGTACCTGGCGGTTCGGGACGTCCTGAAGAAGGTGAGCTCCTTGCCCTGCCATCGTCCCACCTGCTCCCCCTGCAGAGGCAATGAGGTGCCCAAGGGGCTGCACTGGTGGGACGCCATCCCGCATCGACAAGGTCCCCCTGCTCCCCTCCGTCCCCTGTCCCAGCGTGCAGGGGACCCCCGGGGCTCGGTGGAGTCACGCACTGTGGCTCCTGTGTCCCAGGAGCTGGCCCACCTGCCCCTGCACCTGGACCTCTTGTGTGAGGCGGACAAGCTGTACCGCAGGGAGCTGCAAGACCTGGAGCTCACGGCCTTGGAAGCCCGCAGAGCCGCAGATGTCACCAAGGTGAGATGGTCTGGGGCCCCGTGGGGCCATGTCCCAGCCTCCAGAGCCCACAGGTGGCCACACGTGCCCCAGCTGCTGAGTCTTCCTGCACCAAAGAGCAAAAGAGACAGAGCTGGGCTTGCCCCCAGCCTCCAGATGCCTCCAGAGCTCCTCCCAGCTCTGGCTCTTGGGCCAGCCTGCCCGGAGCACCAGCCGTGGGGGAGGCAGCATGCTCCATCCTCCAGCCCCACCTGCCCAGTTTCCTTCCCAGCCTGGTTCCACGGGGAGGGTCATTTTTGATGCCAGCCATCCCAGAAGCTTCAGCTGGCTCACCAAGGTCTGTTCTGGCTTTGGCTGCCACTTCTCCCTTCTCTGATACTGCCCAGGGGGACTTGGCTGAGCTGGAGACCAGGTTCCTTGCGGAGATCGAGCTCAGGAACCGCTCCCTGGCCGCCCTGAAGGTGCCAGCCACCAGAGAGTGGCTGAAGGAAGCAAGGGAAAAGCAGCAGAGAAGGGTGAGCTGGGGGTACCCGGTGCAGGCAGGGCTGCGGGCAGAGGGTGGGCATCGGTGCCCAGCCCCCCGTGGGTGGGGGGGCTGCAGGGCCAGCTCCCCCAGGGTGCCACGGCTTGGGGGTGACAATGAACGTCCTTGCAGCTCGCCATGGGCTTCCTGACCCTGCTGGAGCAGGACCCGCTGGAGGGTGAGTGCCTGTCGGGGTGCAGGGGGTGGTATGCGGGCACAGCCGCAGGCATCCTTCCCTGCCGCTTCCCTCCCCAAACTGCTGCTCCAGAGGGAGGGTCTTGGTGGGGCTGGGGAGGGTTGGGGGCAGCTGCAGGGGGATGTGACTGGTGGAGGGATGTGGGGGCACGAGATGTGCTCGGGAGGGGTGGTCCATGTTCCCAGGAGAAGGAGCCCGGGGGTCCGGATGTTGGGAAAATGGGGGTCTGGGAGGCACGAGGTGCCCGTGAAGGGGAGGTCTAGGGGGTTCTAATGCCAAGGAAACGGGTGTCTGGGGGGCGGGAGACACGGGGTACCCGGGAAGAGGGGTCCAGAGGGGTGCAAGGAAGGCGGACCGGGCCAGGGGAGCTGAGATGGGGTGCTGGCACCCGGGGAGGGGGAGCGGGGGAGTAGGAAAGGGAGGGACAGGGGAGTCGCTGTGTCGGGGTTCAGTCCATGGGGAGCCCGCTGAACAGGGACGGAAGGGGGTCCCGGGAGGGGAAATCGCGGTGCCCCAGCAAAGGGGGTGCAGGAGGGTGCCGGTGCTCGCGTTTTCCGGGTGCCCGTCTGCCCTCACCACCAGAGCCTCCGCCGTGGGCATTCTCCCTGCTGGCCAGTATCGCCATCACCACCGCCACCACGCCCACGATCGCCACCACCCCCAGCACCAAGCCCGTCGCCATCGCGCTGCGCTGCTCTGCGCTGTTCTGTTCTGTTCTGTTCTGTTCTGTTCTGTTCTGTTCTGTTCTGTTCTGTTCTGTTCTGTTCTGTTCTTTTCTGTGCCGCGCCGCGCCGCGCCGCTCTCGCACGGCCGCGCAGAGCCCCGGCCGCCCCGCAGAGCTTTAACCCGTCAGCCCCAGTCCCGCGATTGGCCCCGGTCAACCCCTGCCCGCCAATGGCAGCCCGAGCTGTGTCGGACGTCACAGGCTGCGCTGCTCGGAACGGGAAGTGAAAGCGCCGGAGGCAGCGCAAGTCGCGGGGAGGGAAAGGGAAGCTCTTGCAGGATCAGCTGCACCCACAGGCTGTTTCCAGGCAGGGTCATTTCTTTTCTTATCTCCACGATGCAGCTTTTGCTGGCTCATGTGTTTACTTAATCTGTTTGGTTTATGTTCTGGTTTGAGCCAGGATGAAGCTTATTTTCCTTTTACTATTTTTTTTTTCGTTCAGTAAGCTCTCTTTTAACTAGCAGCAATTGCTCCAGCTAGTGGACTTTAACACTGGAATATTTGTTTCTGCTGGGACACGAAGGTCAGTTTATTCTACTCAGTGAATCCACCACTACAGAAGATGCTACTGAGAGGAGGAGAGTTGTATCTATGACCCCTCCCGAGGGGGGATGGACTAGACAGACAGCAAAATTGGCCAGATATTCCATTCCATCTATCTACGTAAGCCCAGAGGAAGGTTAGAGATCACAGAAGACAACTTCGTTCCTGCTTCTTCTCCCTTTTTCTTCCATCCATAGCTGGCATCTGGGGAGGACTCCATCTATCCATCACCATCAGCTTCTAGGCTTGTGCACTCCTGATCCTCCTAACTTTACCCTTATATCAGGCAGCACTCCGGGACATTTTGGGACTGTTCACAACTAAGGAGTGTGCTGGGGGAGTTGCTGGAGGTGGGGGGAGGCAATAGGCTTTTGCACATTCCTGAACATTCTTGTATATAATTGTATGTTTTCTTTTTCATTAGTGTTTAACTAAAGCTGTCTAGTTTAGTTTTCAATCCAGCGAAGTCTCTTCTAATTCTCTCTCTCCTTCCCTACCTGGGTGGGAGGGGGAGGGGATCGAGAGCATTGTTGTCACTGGTTTAATTGCTGATCCTGAGTGAAACCATGACATTTGAAACCATGAAATTGTTGTCACAATTTTTTACCAACTGTCAAATTAAGGATTCTCCCCCAGAGTCAGATTACCTTGAGGTGCATATTGTACTTCACCATTCTCCATCATTACAGACCAGGTATGTCCAGGTCCCGGAGCAAAAGCAACACCCCAGCCAGGTTTACCTTTGCCTGAAGCAGGATAAACCCAAACACCTTTACCCAACAGGTTTCTTTCACATACCACAGGGAATTTATCCTCATCCCCATCTGCAGTATGTAGAAGGTCTGACTGAGCAGGACCAGCCTGATTGATGGAGCATTAACTAATCAGGTGGCCTTTGCCAGATTTTGTTGGGATTTATGGAAAATTAATATGCCTGAATTAAATTGTCAGGCACCCTGAAGCAAACCATGAGATCAGTAAACAAGCGGATGTCTCACAGCCTGGTACCCCACGGGACCAGCTGTGAGAGACGGACTCTATTATGGCCTTTAATCCAGCGACATCTACTGACCATTCCTGGTAATGCACTCTCCGGCACAAGAAGAGGATAGAGGCAGCAGGCGCATGCGCACAGACTCAGACTACAGCTCCCAGGGGGCCCGGCGAGGCCGGAACCGGGGGGGGAGCAACGGGCGCGCTCCGCGAACACTTTTTCTGCGGTGAGGACATCGCTATGGAGGTTGCCGTGTAGCTGCTGCGTACCTTTCCTCTGTGGTTGCCGGTGTATGAGCACGCTGAACGGACTGCCCGTCTGGAATCGCTGGAGAACAAGGGTCCCGACTAGGGATCGGCTTCGGCCGCACCCCGGTGGTGAGATTTGCGAACTTGATTACACTCTGACGTTTCTTACTAACATTTACAGACATCTACCCATTCACACACACCTCTACTATACACTTACTTCCTTTAATCTTCCCAAAGGCTCTCTCCAAGTTCTCTCCCTCATTTTCTGTCCGGGACCGAGATTGGGGGCGGAGATTGGGAGGGGGATAGGATTGTTGGTATTATATTGTATTGTTATTGTATTGTATTGCATTATTCTTCCCTACAATTGCTGTTACCCTGTAGTTCTGTAGAAATAACCCCGCCTAGACAGTAGTGCCTTTAATAAACCTATTGATTCTTAAACATTGTTTGTGAGTGTGACAGGGAGTGGTCCTCAGCCCTCGATTCCTTTTGTGTGGGGCAGTGAGTCGCAGTTTCCCATCTCGGTTTGCGACACCAGCAAACAGCAGGTGTCCTATCTCACGGTTGTTATCTCATGAAGTAGTGAGAAAATAATGTTGTAGCAAGAACTGAGAGGCACTGTCTGGGAAGCGAAACACCTTGGGTCATCATAACACGGACAGCAAGTGACAAGACACGTAGCCAATCATAGGGAAAAAGGGAAGTTGATCCGCGGGCCGCTCGTCCCACGACCCCCCCCATGGGTCAGCCCAGCCCTCAGCCCTCCCGGACCCCTCCTCAGGGCCCGAGACCCTCCCACACGCCCGCTTCGCCTGTGTTCCCCCCGTCCGGCGTCACCCCTAAGGGACCCCCAGCACTAGCCCCACCCCCGGGGCACCCCGGGACCCGGCATCTGGTCAGCCCCGGGGGCCACCCAGGCGTCCGGCGCCCCACGGCCTCTTGGGGCTGGTTTGGCACCGAGTGTTCCTCGTTCCCGCTGTCCCTCGTTCCCCCATCCTGCTCCTGCTCAGAGCTCCGCTGTCACCTCTGCCCACCCCGGCCCACCCCAGCAGTGTCCCTGCAGCCCCACGGCAGCCGGGAGCTTGTGGGCAGGGGGGGGAGAAGGGGACAAGAAGGGGTAGGGTGGATTCACGTGTCGGCACATCCCAGCTGTGCCCTGTCACCTCGGGAACATCAAAGCCCTGGAAGGACGTGTCCCCTGCTGTCCCCAACATCCCCTCCTCATCCATACCCAAAACAAGGGGTGCAGAGGGGGAGCAAAGGGGCTGTACCCATAGCAGGGGCGGGTCCTGGTGGTGCTGGGGGGGTCATACCCATCTCTGACGGGTCCTGGGGGCTGTACCCAGACCCAGGACGGGGACCGGGGTTGACGTCATCTCTACCCCAAAGGGTGTCCAGGACACTGGGCCCAGCCCCAGGGGGATCGGGGAAGAGGGAGTGGGCTGGGCTGAGGAGGAGCAGGGGGATCCGTACCCCCCCACCCCCTGGCTGGTATAGCAGGAGGTCCCATATGCAGCCTCAGGTGCAGCAGGTCACAGGTCACCCTGACCTGCAGTCCCTGGTCCCAGCCCCATCTCCCCACACAGCCCCTGGTGCAGGAGCAGCACAATCCATATCGCTGAACATCCATGGAAAACGGCCCCAGTCTGGGACATTCCTGCTCTGCTCACAAGTTTCTTATGCTCCTTCACCTGAGGCCACTCTCTTACAAAAATGCTTTCGCTCACGGAGCCAAATCCCCACAGAAGAGACACAGGAGCTTCCCCAAGTGCCCAGCAAGGAAGGGAACGATGTCAAGAGATGCCAGAGTTGGGCAGAAATGGATTGTGTGGGGTAGGGGGAGGCTGATGGAGCAGGGGTACCCCTGGACAGGGAGGGCTGGAAAATTTGGGTCTACCCAGAGTGGAGACAAGGGGGTGCCTGAGGCCTGAATGACACCCACCTCCAGCCTCCCAGTGCTCATCATGTGAGGACCTGCCCCAGGCTCCTGCTCCAGCTCCGCTGCAAATCCCCTTCCTGGGAAGTGAGGAATCAGGGCAAAGATCCCCCCCAGGACTTCCACGGGAGACTCCATGTTAACCTGCAAACCCTTGTTGACCCCCTACCCAGCTGCGCTGGGCAGGGCAAACTCCCTGCCAGGGAAAGAAGAACCCAACCCGACCCGTCAGCACCCAGAATAGATCCAGACCCTCCAGGGGGAGCAACAAAGTGGGGTTGGGATGCCACGCAGCGCCTGGGAACCACATCCATCAGCTCAGCAGTGCAGGAGTGGAGGAGAGAGGGGTGTGGGGAGTGGGGACAGTCCCCTTGCTCCATCCTTGGGCTCCTTGGCAAAACACAGATGGGTGACTGCAGGGTTTGTGCCCGAGCACAGACAGGAGGGCACATGGCAGAGCCCAGGGGAGCCAAGGGACTCCTGCCACCCTTGCTCAGAGCTTCCCAACCCTCCTCCAGCCCCAGGGGGAATCTCAAAGCCACCCCCACGCCCCTGCCCCTCTGCTCCACAGGCTAAGGCAGGGCAGGGAGGGACATGGGCTCCTGCAGCATCAGGGAGAGGAGAGCAGGGAGAAGAGCAGGGAGAAGGGCAGGGGGTCCCCAGGGCTGTGGAGTGGGGGATGGAAGGGGGGGCAGAGGGTCTGGGGCACTGCCCCTGGGGCTCATCTGGGTTTCCTCTGTCACCACTGGTGAGGGAGAAGCTGCCAACCTCCCACTTGTTGGGATGGACCTCTCTCGGGCTTGCAACCACAGCACCTTTGAGGTTGGAGAAGAGCTTGGAGATCCAGTCCAATCACTGACCTCATCCTGCCAAGGCCACCACTAAACTATGTCCCTGTGTTGAGGCAGAAGCCACTGCCCGAGCAGTCACCCCCACTCCCACAGTCGCACACCCACCACCCAGCCTGTAGCTGCTGGGACCCCAGTCCCTTCGCAGCGGGCGGCTCCAGCCCACGGGTGCCCCTTCCCACTCCTCGCTCACACACACTCGGTAGATTAAAAATAATAACAATAATTTATTCGGGTGGTGCAGCGGGAAATCAGCTCGAGCTGGTGCCCCTGGAGAGGGACCCGGACATAAGACTCCCCAGGCAATTATACCCTTTCCATGTCAAGTTCCCCCCTCCTCCCGTGACGGTCAGTCCAATAGTTGTATTGGGGTCTGGCATCTTCTTGTTCCTCATGGATCCTCCCTCTGTTTCCAGGAAGGACTGTTCCTTTTCTTATCTCCACAATGCAGCTTTTGCTGGCCCATGTGTTTACTACATCTGTTTGGTTTCACAGAATCGTTCTGGTTGGAAAAGACCTTGAAGATCATCAAGTCCAACCATAACCCAGCTCTACCAAGTCCAGTGCTTAAACTGTGTCCCTCAGCACCACATCTACACAGCTTTGAAACACCTCCAGGGATGGCGTTTCCAGCAACCTCCCTGGGCAGCCTATGCCAGCGTTTAATGACCTTTTCAATGAAGATGTTTCATTTAATCTCCAATCTATACCTCCCCTGGGCACTTGAGGCCATTTTCTCTGGTCCTGTCACTTGTTCCTTGGGAGAAAAGACTGACCTCCCCTCGCTCCAACCTCCTCTCAGGCAGTTAGAGAGAGCCAGGAGGTCTCCCCTCAGCCTCCTTTTCTCCAGGCTGAACACCCCCGAGCTCCCTCAGCCGCTCCTCGTCAGACTTGTGCTCCAGCCCCTTCCCCAGCTCTGTTGTCCTTCTCTGGACACGCTCCAGCCCCTCCATGTCCTTGTTATAGTGAGGGGCCCAGAACTGCACACAGTGCTCGAGGTGTGGCCTCACCAGTGCCCAGCACAGGGGGACGATCCCTGCCCTGCTCCTGCTGGCCACACTAGTGCTGACACAAGCCACGATGCTGGTGGCCTTCTGGGCCACCTGGACACCTGCTGGCTCATGTTCAGCCGCTGTCGACCAACCCCCCATAGGTTCTCTAGGTCCTTTTCCCCCAGGCACTTTCCAGCTGCTCTTCCCCAAGCCTGGAGTGTTGCCTGGGGTTGGTGTGACCCAAGTGCAGGACCTGGCACTTGGCCTTGTTGAACCACATACAATTGGCCTCAGCCCATCGATCCAGTCCACCCAGGTCCCTCTGCAGACCCTTCCTACCCTCAGGCAGATCCACACTCCCTCCCAACTTGGAGTCACATACAAACTATCTGAGGGTGCACTCAACCCACTCATCCAGATCATGGATGAAGATATTAAAGAGAAGTGGCCCCAGCACTGAGCCCTTGGGACACCCCTGGTGACTGGCCACAGCTGGAGTTAACTCCATGCACCACAACTCTCTGGGCCTGGCCATCAGCCACTGTTTGACCCAGTGCAGAGCTCATCGGGCTGGGCCGCGTGGAGCCAGTTTCTCCAGGAGAATGCTGTGGGAGACTTTGTCAAAGGCTTTACTAAGGTCCAGGTAAACAACAGCCACATCCCTCATGCACCAAATGGGTCACCTTATAGAAGGAGATCAGGTTGGTCAGGCAGGACCTGCCTTTCATGAGCCCATGCTGGCTGGGCCTGATCACCTGGCTGTTCTGCACGTGCTGCATAAAGGCACTTGAGATGATCTCCTCCATAAGCTTCCCCAGCACCGAGGTCAGGCTGACAGGCCTGGACTTCCCTACATTCCACTCTGGCCCTTCTTGTAGATGAGGCTGCCTTTCATGTAAATAAGTCACAGTCCAGCAGAAGTTCAGCAGCACTGAGGTTGAACTTCCCAACTCCCTGCCCCAGGCTTCAGCCAGACTGTGACTTAACGCTGACCACCGGGTTTCTGTCCGAGCTGGGCACTGACCACTATAACCCCCAAACCAGGGGTGGAGGATCAACCCATTGGAGGAGGCTGGTGGGACAGTGAAGATCTCAGTCTCACTGTTGACACTGGTGAAAGTCACCTGCCTGCAGTCAAGTCCAGACAGACCCAGACTCTGCTGGGGACCAGGACAGAAACAGGATGCTGGGAGGAAGGGTGAGACACACAAAATGCCCTTTGCAGTGCCACACTGCCCAGATCCCACCTTCAGGGCTCAGGTCCATCTTCCCCTTCCTCTTCACAGGCTCCCAGGCCACACCCACAGCACACCATGAATCAGGGACAACTTCACCTCCTGGCTAAGGTGGTTTGGTTGTGACCACGGAGGACAAGTTCTCATCTCCAATCCCAGCCCATCTTCCATGACAAACAGGCCGCTCTCATCAGAGGAACATCTCTGGGAGACCAAGGGCAGATGCTTGCCATTGGGATCCTTCCACAGCACCTCTGGTTTGGGGTACCAGCTGACACACCAGCAGGATGCCTCAGTCCTCAGCCTCCAGAGAGAGGTGAGGGACAGAGGCTGGGGAAAAGCTCCTGGTGGGGGAATGGTCTCAACCCAAAGGCAAAGAGCAAACTGGAGACCAGGCACATCACAGGTTCCACAGGGGCTGTGAGATGGGGGATGGCCCATGCTCTTCACACCACCAAAACCAGCCCAAGTTGTGCAGGACTCAGAGAGCCTTGGTGCCAAAGCACCACAGATGTCCCACAAAACAGCCTGGCAGAGGCAGACCCAGCTGCCCAGCTCCAGCACCTCAAGCCAGCGTCTCTGCACCAACCATCTTTGTTCCAGAAGCCCTGATGCTTCCAGGCAACGTCAGAGGTGTCCCACGGATAAAGCCAGGATCCAGCTGCTCAGAGCTGGGAAGAGGGCTCTTCCCAACTCCAGACACAGCATGAGGTCCCTGGGGCTAGTTCTAGGGAAGGAGAAAAACGGTGGGACATGCACAACTCCATGCATTTCCACCCCAGGCCCCTTTGGTCTCTCCCAGGGGCCCCAGCACATCCTCACCTGGAAGGATGGAGCAGGGAAACATCCCACTTTTCCCTGGGGTGAAGAGGCGGACACGATCCCGCTCCCTATGCCTGGAGCCATCCCAGAGCTGTAGCCTAAGGATGGGCCCTTCCCACAGCCCCCGGGGCTGCTGAACAACATCAAACAAGGAAAGAAAATGCCAGTGTATTTTGTTTCCAGGAAGACACTCTCTTGCAACAATGATTAACAGGATGACCCGTGCGTTGGTGGTGTCAGGGTCCAGACCAGAGTCAGGAATGCTGCCAGGGGTGGAGAAGAAAGTCGTGTTGAAGGAGAACATCACTGCCCAGAAAAGCCCCACTCCAGCCAGGATCAGCCCCAGCATCACGCAGCTGCCTCTGGCCTGGCCTGGGCAGCAGAGACATCTCCACGTCTTCCTCCTTGGGAAAACCTGGCCTCGTGCTGGGGGCCTGGGCTGAGCTCCTGTGGATCTTCAGGACCCCCAGAGGGAGCTCAGCTCACCATTTCCCACCCACTTGAAGCACTATTTTGCCTAAAAATGACTTTGCTGAAGCCTTCTTTGCCTTCTGCTCCTTCTTGTCCCCGAGGGACAAGAGTTTGTGTTTCCTGAGAAAACAGGAAAACCAGCAGCAGGCAGAGCTGCCCCTTCCCAGAACCGGGGGGAAACCCCCCATCAACCCACTCGTGCTCCACAGTACCTGGAAATCTCATCAGCAACCCTCAGAGGGGGTTGGGACAATTACTGGCATTTTTTCTGGGCGAGGTCCCGACGAGCTTTGAACCTTGCCTTCTTCCCACCTGAATGCAAATTTTTCCTCTTAGATTTGGGACTCCGGGACCACCCCTCCTCCCCCTGCACCCTGGGTGATTTGGGGGTGGTGCTGAGCTGGCTGTTCCCAGACGGCCCCTCCGTCCCAGCTCGCAGATGCCAACCAGCTCTGTACAGGAGGACACAGGGGCCCCTGTTGTCCTGATAGCCAAGAGGCTGGGTGGGGGTCCCAGGGGAGCAGATCTGGGGCTGGGGAGGGTTGGGGGCAGCTGCAGGGGGATGTGACTGGTGGAGGGATGTGGGGGCACGAGATGTGCTCGGGAGGGGTGGTCCATGTTCCCAGGAGAAGGAGCCCGGGGGGTCCGGATGTTGGGAAAATGGGGGTCTGGGAGGCACGAGGTGCCCGTGAAGGGGAGGTCTAGGGGGTTCTAATGCCAAGGAAACGGGTGTCTGGGGGGCGGGAGACACGGGGTACCCGGGAAGAGGGGTCCAGAGGGGTGCAAGGAAGGCGGACCGGGGCAGGGGAGCTGAGATGGGGTGCTGGCACCCGGGGAGGGGGAGCGGGGGAGTAGGAAAGGGAGGGACAGGGGAGTCGCTGTGTCGGGGTTCAGTCCATGGGGAGCCCGCTGAACAGGGACGGAAGGGGGTCCCGGGAGGGGAAATCGCGGTGCCCCAGCAAAGGGGGTGCAGGAGGGTGCCGGTGCTCGCGTTTTCCGGGTGCCCGTCTGCCCTCACCACCAGAGCCTCCGCCGTGGGCATTCTCCCTGCTGGCCAGTATCGCCATCACCACCGCCACCACGCCCACGATCGCCACCACCCCCCAGCACCAAGCCCGTCGCCATCGCGCTGCGCTGCTCTGCGCTGTTCTGTTCTGTTCTGTTCTGTTCTGTTCTGTTCTGTTCTGTTCTGTTCTGTTCTGTTCTGTTCTGTTCTGTGCCGCGCCGCGCCGCTCTCGCACGGCCGCGCAGAGCCCCGGCCGCCCCGCAGAGCTTTAACCCGTCAGCCCCAGTCCCGCGATTGGCCCCGGTCAACCCCTGCCCGCCAATGGCAGCCCGAGCTGTGTCGGACGTCACAGGCTGCGCTGCTCGGAACGGGAAGTGAAAGCGCCGGAGGCAGCGCAAGTCGCGGGGAGGGAAAGGGAAGCTCTTGCAGGATCAGCTGCACCCACAGGCTGTTTCCAGGCAGGGTCATTTCTTTTCTTATCTCCACGATGCAGCTTTTGCTGGCTCATGTGTTTACTTAATCTGTTTGGTTTATGTTCTGGTTTGAGCCAGGATGAAGCTTATTTTCCTTTTACTATTTTTTTTTTCGTTCAGTAAGCTCTCTTTTAACTAGCAGCAATTGCTCCAGCTAGTGGACTTTAACACTGGAATATTTGTTTCTGCTGGGACACGAAGGTCAGTTTATTCTACTCAGTGAATCCACCACTACAGAAGATGCTACTGAGAGGAGGAGAGTTGTATCTATGACCCCTCCCGAGGGGGGATGGACTAGACAGACAGCAAAATTGGCCAGATATTCCATTCCATCTATCTACGTAAGCCCAGAGGAAGGTTAGAGATCACAGAAGACAACTTCGTTCCTGCTTCTTCTCCCTTTTTCTTCCATCCATAGCTGGCATCTGGGGAGGACTCCATCTATCCATCACCATCAGCTTCTAGGCTTGTGCACTCCTGATCCTCCTAACTTTACCCTTATATCAGGCAGCACTCCGGGACATTTTGGGACTGTTCACAACTAAGGAGTGTGCTGGGGGAGTTGCTGGAGGTGGGGGGAGGCAATAGGCTTTTGCACATTCCTGAACATTCTTGTATATAATTGTATGTTTTCTTTTTCATTAGTGTTTAACTAAAGCTGTCTAGTTTAGTTTTCAATCCAGCGAAGTCTCTTCTAATTCTCTCTCTCCTTCCCTACCTGGGTGGGAGGGGGAGGGGATCGAGAGCATTGTTGTCACTGGTTTAATTGCTGATCCTGAGTGAAACCATGACATTTGAAACCATGAAATTGTTGTCACAATTTTTTACCAACTGTCAAATTAAGGATTCTCCCCCAGAGTCAGATTACCTTGAGGTGCATATTGTACTTCACCATTCTCCATCATTACAGACCAGGTATGTCCAGGTCCCGGAGCAAAAGCAACACCCCAGCCAGGTTTACCTTTGCCTGAAGCAGGATAAACCCAAACACCTTTACCCAACAGGTTTCTTTCACATACCACAGGGAATTTATCCTCATCCCCATCTGCAGTATGTAGAAGGTCTGACTGAGCAGGACCAGCCTGATTGATGGAGCATTAACTAATCAGGTGGCCTTTGCCAGATTTTGTTGGGATTTATGGAAAATTAATATGCCTGAATTAAATTGTCAGGCACCCTGAAGCAAACCATGAGATCAGTAAACAAGCGGATGTCTCACAGCCTGGTACCCCACGGGACCAGCTGTGAGAGACGGACTCTATTATGGCCTTTAATCCAGCGACATCTACTGACCATTCCTGGTAATGCACTCTCCGGCACAAGAAGAGGATAGAGGCAGCAGGCGCATGCGCACAGACTCAGACTACAGCTCCCAGGGGCCCGGCGAGGCCGGAACCGGGGGGGGAGCAACGGGCGCGCTCCGCGAACACTTTTTCTGCGGTGAGGACATCGCTATGGAGGTTGCCGTGTAGCTGCTGCGTACCTTTCCTCTGTGGTTGCCGGTGTATGAGCACGCTGAACGGACTGCCCGTCTGGAATCGCTGGAGAACAAGGGTCCCGACTAGGGATCGGCTTCGGCCGCACCCCGGTGGTGAGATTTGCGAACTTGATTACACTCTGACGTTTCTTACTAACATTTACAGACATCTACCCATTCACACACACCTCTACTATACACTTACTTCCTTTAATCTTCCCAAAGGCTCTCTCCAAGTTCTCTCCCTCATTTTCTGTCCGGGACCGAGATTGGGGGCGGAGATTGGGAGGGGGATAGGATTGTTGGTATTATATTGTATTGTTATTGTATTGTATTGCATTATTCTTCCCTACAATTGCTGTTACCCTGTAGTTCTGTAGAAATAACCCCGCCTAGACAGTAGTGCCTTTAATAAACCTATTGATTCTTAAACATTGTTTGTGAGTGTGACAGGGAGTGGTCCTCAGCCCTCGATTCCTTTTGTGTGGGGCAGTGAGTCGCAGTTTCCCATCTCGGTTTGCGACACCAGCAAACAGCAGGTGTCCTATCTCACGGTTGTTATCTCATGAAGTAGTGAGAAAATAATGTTGTAGCAAGAACTGAGAGGCACTGTCTGGGAAGCGAAACACCTTGGGTCATCATAACACGGACAGCAAGTGACAAGACACGTAGCCAATCATAGGGAAAAAGGGAAGTTGATCCGCGGGCCGCTCGT
>CM036597.1:21757103-21783563 GCA_020745705.1 Hemiprocne comata | reverse complement strand
TAGGGAGGGGGGATGGACACCCACTGGCCAGCCTGGCCTTGGGACAGGAGCTGCACCCAGCCATACCCAGCTCCATGTCCTTTGAGCTGAGGTCTGCCATTCCCTTGGCTGTTCCTGGGAGGGATGGTGAGAAGGCCTGAAAAGGGTGAGAGATGTTCCAGATTTTGCCAAAAAATCCCTGGAGAAAGCCAAGCCTGGGAAGATAATGTTGTTCCCACAAATCACTGTTTCTCAAGCTGTCAGAGCTGTAGCACCATGAGCTGACCGGGCTCGGGAGGGAAGGACTAGAGGTTTTCCTGGTCCACAATGCTGGGCAAAGATGGGAATGGACAAAAGTCCATCCATTCCTCAGTCTCTAGCAGGGCCAGTTTTTAGGATGTTGTACTACTGGTATGAATCGATGAAAGTTAAGTATTTTGTAATGAGCCCTGGACAAAATGACACAGATTTTCCTCATGTTACCACCTTTTTACATTATTCTAGTTGGAATGCTATCAGTGACCTTGTCATAGCATGCAAATTAAGTGGGAAAGAAATCAAGGTGTTGTCTGTTCAAACCATGAAAATGCTCCTTACAACATGTGCTGTGACACCTCCTGATAATATTTCCAGCTTTTAGGGCTGAGGAAAAGATTGAAAACAAGGCGATGCAGGTAGACAAGGCTTTTGTTTGTGCAGAAGAGTGAGTTACTGCTGTGTCAAAAAAGAAAGGTAAACAGTTGGAGAGATGTAAATCTGCTTTTAATTAGCATCACAAACTGCTGGTGTGACCCAAAGTAGAAAAGATGGTCAGGTGAGTGAGTGGTGGTGGGTGTACAGTGCTACTCCTGTGGTGAGAGCTGAGGTGCCAGGTGTGCAGGAAGGTGACCAAACAACGTTGTGCTTGACAGCAGTTTGAGTGAGGGCTTTTAACAGTGGCAAAAGCTGCAATGATGCAGTCTCATTTTTGCCTAGTGTCCTAGCTCCCTCGTATCTAGTGCTCTAGAA
Source organism: Hemiprocne comata (assembly GCA_020745705.1). NCBI lineage: Eukaryota > Metazoa > Chordata > Aves > Apodiformes > Apodidae > Hemiprocne > Hemiprocne comata. The sequence goes on along the minus strand of CM036597.1, from coordinate 21,782,576 downwards.
GAAGCTGTGCATGCTTAACATTTGAGGAGAAAACCTGTGGATGTTACAGGGAGATTCTGTCATGGGGAGTCAGTGGGCACATGTGTACTGAAACTTTTTAGGCAATGGGTTTGGTGAGTGTAGGAGCTGAAACAGAATAACAGTGCCCAGGAAACGCTGCCTGTTGCTCTCAGAAACAGGTAGGACTGCCTGAGTCCCTGTTGCTGTCCTCCAGCTCACAGGATTTAGTTGGAGTGAGAGTTCACTGGAGGATCCCCAGTGACTGCTCTGACCTTCCAGTGGAGTCTGTGGGGCTGTAAGTGGGAGGTTACAAAATTTCTATGAGTCCCTGGAGGGGAGGAAAGATTTGTGTCTTCAGAAAGAGAGGAAGCATATGTTGACTGCAGAATTGACTGCACCATTGACAAAGCCCTCGTGTTTTCCAAAGGCCATCCTCCACCAAAATCCTTGTTGTATTTCTTGGAAAGCTGTTGCAGCAATCTTGAGATCATGTCAAAAAGCTCAGGACTCCAAGTGGTGGATCTACCTGCCTGATCTTCACACTGTGAACAGGTCTTTCTCCAAAACTGGACAAAATGCAATGTGATCCCATTATGGCCCAGCTCTTGACACCAAGGAATACCTCCCAAATCCTTTGAGAGTCATTCTAGAACTGGGAGGTGACAATGCTAATCTAATTATTTTTCCCCTCTCTATCATCAGGAAAAGCCCAGATGCAGTGGGAATCCTGGCAGCCTGTTGTCTAGACAAGGGATGGGCTGGATAAGGACTCAGGCTTTTGTTGGCTGTGCTCCTGATCTGTCAGGTATGTGCTAGTGATGCTGTTCTGGGCAGCTCGCATGTGGTTTTGATAACATGGTCTTTCCCTGTGAGACAAGATTAAAAAGGTAAAGATGCAATCAAAATATTTTTGAAAGAATGATTGACTAAAAACTCTTCCTTATCAGGGTTCAGGATGATCAGCAATCCATTGTTCTGGGTCATGAAGAGGAGGAAGAGGAGAGCTGGGTCACTCTGGAGCCTGTACGTGTTGAGACGTGAATGCCTCCACAGAACACACAGAAGACACTGGTGAGTAAAAAGGGCACTGAAACAGCATGCAGTAGGTCTTGACTTTTCCTTTTACAAGTAGCACATCACCTATAAAACCCAACCTGCTTTATTCGGGGGAAAGAGGAGTCGCTCTGTGAGCAGGCTTGGAAAGAGAACCCAAAGCTGGAGTACAGGTCAAGCTCTTTGTAGAAACACCAAGGGAAAGTTTCTGACCAGCCCTAAGAGCACTTGAGCGTAAGTAGGATTCAGGTGTTCTCTGGCAGGCCTTTCAGCACCACTCTGAAATGGCTGAACTGCAACACAGTTTCTTGATGCTGCAGTTTGCAGGCTGCTAAATCCCCAATTTCAGGAGGATTAGAACCTGCCTATCTCAGAGGTTGGGAACTGTGGTTTTCAGGCAGGTTTTCCTTCATCCAGGTTTGACTGCGTGGCTGCTGCCTGTGCTGGATGGTTTTTTCCCAGTACCAAATGTGCTGTTGCATTAATTGCCAACAAAGCTGTCCTTGCCCCTTTCCCAGCAATGCTGTCCTCCTGGGTGGGAATCATGGATGGGTTTGTGTGTGCATGCACACCCTCCAGTGGGTGTTTTTACTGCAGCACGGGGTTTGTGCTGTTTTATAACGAACAGGTTTGTGTTTCTATCCCCACTCCTGTTATCTCTGATCAGATTCCAACCCTTGCTGTGTCTCGTTTTCTCAGCCTTAGCCCGTCCAGTTCCCAGGACCCGAGCACTCCCATAATATTCCGGCCCTTCAGGGCTGTGGGGGGTGGCCTGGTGGACACACGTGGCTCCATAAAGGAACAAATCCTTCAGCGTGTGAGCAGGGGCAGAAACTGGCAGCACCCAGCACCCAGCCTCAGGGCCCTGTTCCAGCTGAGGAAACCTCTCTCAGACAGGCGGACAGAAAAAGCTCTGTCTTCCCTTTCACAAGTACCTCTAAACTGCCTTTTTGAGTGAAAGCTGATCTGGTAAATTGATGTGGTTCTGTCTTAGCTAGAGCATCCACATCATCTGCAATCTTGCAGGAACCTCTGGAGTCCACGACGCACAGACCTCACTCTTACCAATGAGTGATGCGTGACAGCATTAACCCCTCGATGATGGATCTTCTCAAAAGAAGAGAGGACTTATGCTGGCCATGCTGGCAGACCAGCAAAGGCAGAGAACCGGCAAGAGCAGACCTGGCTGCGAGGCAAGGTGGGTGTCTTGCAACACTGGACTGGATAAAATGAGGGAGCGGGTGTGCGTGCATGTGCGTGAGGCTGATAGAATGGGGTCAGTGGTCCCCCAGAACCCTGAAACCCAACAGAGTGGGTAGAGAAGTCCAGCTTTGCAGAGAAGGCATATACCTATTGCATGCAGGGATAAATAGTGATGTTCCCCTTTTCTTACCCAAGTCAGAAGTAGAGACCAAGAGAGCTGGAGATGACTTGTGTGCAGTCAGAGCAGAAGCAGCCTGCAGCCTCCGAGTTTGTCCCCCCGTGCCCCCCGTGGTTCTGGCCCACTGTTGCTGTTGGATGCCCTGCGCTTGCTTCTGCCCACTTGCTGCCTGCTGCTGCCTGACACGGCGCTGCCCCCCCCCGGCTCCCCTCCCACAGGGTGGTCTCGTACCTGAACAGCTGAAGCCCTGCGTGAAGCCACATTTGGGTGCCCCAGTCTGGCTGGGACACGGCCCGTGCACGGCAGGATATTTGCCCCTGTCGTTGTGCCCTTTGCGTCCTGGCCTCTCGCCTCGGTCGGCACGGGCCAGCTGTGAGTGTTTGGTGACCCCGCTCCAGGCTCAGCTGTGGGCAGGGGGCTTTGCTGGGTGAGGTCCTGGCAGCAGGACGAGGCCGCAGAGGGTGAGGCCGGTACTGGGGCGGTGATGGAGGCCTCTGTCCTCCCAGCATTGATGCTAATCAATGTGGTTTCTCCCCCAGGCACCTGCCACCTGGAGTGATGCCCCGTCTGCCCATCCTCTCGGTGGCCGCCCCCACCCCAGCTCAGCCACCCATGGGGGGGGGGCAGGGGCTGCGTTAACCCCCCCAGCCCCTCCCACTGCGCAAATGACCACAGAGACAGAGGTGCTGCAAAGCCAACGGCAACTGTTTAATGATTTTGGGTAGAAACAGGGATCTGGGAGAGGGCTGGGGTGGAGAGGGCTGGGGTGGAGCGGGTGGGTGCAGGTGCCCCCGGATCTCCTCTGCACGTGGGTGCAGGGGGGGACGGTGCTGGACCGGTGGGTTATGGGCGGCCGTACATCTTGGCTGCCTTCCTGTCCATCTCCCTCTGCACGAAATACTGCAGCTGGCCCAGGGATGTCTGCAGGGCCGCCCGCTGCCGCTCCTCCTGGGCCAGCTGCTTCATGCACTCCCGCTCGGGCCGCTGCTGGGCTGTGATGGGCACCGACTCCTCCTGCCTCCTCAGCGGGGTGGGCTGAGCGAGGGGGGTAGGCGGTACCGCCGGGGTATCAGGAAGCTGTCAGGAGGGGACGACAGCTCCTGCAGTGGGAATCGGCCCCAGGTGGGAAACAGGGGCAGCCCGCTGGGCTGTTCTGCGGCAGCCCCGGTGCGCCCCTCGCTGCCTCGTGCCACCGCTGGTGCTGTCTCCTTCCTGCCTTCAGCCGGGGGCTTGGGGGCAGCCGGCCCCACACTGGGTTTTGGTGCCACTGGCAGGGGCCTGGGGACCCTGGGGGGCAGGCTGGGGCCAACTTTGGGCTCCGGGTTGGGCGGTGGGCGCACCGGCCCCACCACCTTCACCCTTTGTCCCAGCGGGTGGATGCTCTGGATGGAGCTGAGCAAGTGCTCCCTCAGGCTGGTGCGGGGCATCTGGATGGTCGTGTGCGTGTCCTGGGGCTGCGTCTCGGGGGGATCCACACTCTGCACCTTCTCCGTCAGCTGTGGGCGGGGGGAGTGGGTGCATGGTGGGCATTGGGCGCTTGTCCTCTGGTGTCCCCAGGGCTTCTGGGTTTCTTGAGCACCAAGGTGGGATCATTGGTGTCCTCAGATGACCTGCGCTTGCTGCCCACTGCTTGCTGTTCGTTGCCGCCCACCTGCTGCCCGCTGCCACCCACTGCCGCCTTCGTCCCTTCCCGGCTTCCCCTCCCGCAGGGGTTTTGAGTGCTTTCCCACCCGGCACACCGCTGCCGTCTTCTTCTTCTTGCCTGGGATGTTCTCCTGCTGGCAGGTCTCTGGTGTTGTGGGGCTGCTGGTTGGCACGGGGCGCTTGGTCTTCTTGCCGCCCTCCTGTCCCGATCCGGGCACCAACAGGCAGGAGACCTGGGGCTGCTCGGGCAGCTGGGGTGGTGACTGCTGCTGAAAAGCAAACAGAGCCAACCCAACCCAGGGTGATGCAAGCTTTCCTCGGCGTGGGCTGCCCACCCACAGGACCCTGCCAACCCCCAGAACTCACCCTTGGGCTTTGCTGGGGTTCAGCTGGTTGGTGAAACAAGGACAGGCTGGCAGCAGGACCGCTGTCCTTGATGGCCACCACGTCCTTGCTGGAGGCCTCTGATGGCTTCTGGGCGTTGCCGGGCAGGGTGTGGAGCACAGGGGGGCCCTGCACCCGGTGCTGAGCCGCAGGGTGGGGAGGTGAGGCGGGGGCAGAGTGGGATGGGACGTGGGGTGGGAAGGAGGCGGTGGGGAACAGGGGCTCCCCCTGGACCACAGCCCCCAGCCCCAGCCCCATGGGCTGGTGTGGCAGCATCACCACCTGCTGTCCCCAGCCATAGGCAGAGGGAGAGGGAACAGCCATGGGGAGGAGCTGCGCCCCACTGGGGAGCTGCAGCAGCTGCCCGGGGGCCCCCAAGGGCTCTGGCACCCCCTGCCAGATGCTGGCCTGAGCCAGCTGGTAGGTGATGGGGTGGACCTGGGCAGGCTCAGAGGGCACCGGCAGCCCTGAGACAGAGGGCAGCACGATGGCAGTGACTGGTGCTGGCATGGCTGGGATGGTGAAGCTCACACCAGGCACCTGCGATGCCATCGGCTCCTCAGGGGCTGGCAGGTCACCACGTTTCCTGTGCATCTTGCAGGACACGAGCTGTCAGGTGCTGCCACTGCTGGCAGTACTGACGTGTGTGTTGAGTCTCACTGCAAGGAACGTCCTGGGCTGGCTGTGACTCTATGACATCACAGGGCTCTTGGGGTGCACCTGGCAATGCACCCAGGAGCTCCCTCAGCCTCAGAGTCAGACCGGGTGGTGCAAAGCCCGTCTGGCAGGGTGCTTCACACCGCCGTGTGTTCTCAGGCCCCTTCTGGGTGGTGCCTGGTGGTGGTGGTTGTTGTGCTGACATCCCGCACTGACGGAGCGGCTGGGGTTGGCAGGGACCTCCGGAGGTCTCTGGGTCCACTCCCCTGCTGAAGGAGGGCCACCCTGAGTTCGTTTTTAGTCCACATTGTTTGACTTTCCTTTAATAAAATTTCATCACCAAAACGAATTCAGTTATTTGAAGCAAAGGAAAAATTAATGTATTATAGAATCATAGAATGGTGAAGGTTGGAAGGGACATTAAAGATCGTCAGGTTCCAACCTCCCTGCTATGAGCAGGGACACCCCACACTAGCCCAGGCTGCACAAGCCTCATGCAACCTGGCCTTGAACACCTCCAGGAATGGGGCTTCCACACCCTCCCTGGGCAACCTATTCCAGTGCCTTCCTACCCTCAGGGGGAAGAATTCCTTCCTGATGTCTAACCTCAATCTCCCCTCTTTCAGTTTAAAACCATCACCCCTTGTCCTGTCACTGCCCTCTCTAGTGAAAAGCCCCTCCCCAGCTTTCCTGGAGCCCCTTCAGGCCCTGGAAGGTGCTCTAAGGTCTCCCCGGAGCCTTCTCTTCTCCAGGCTGAACAGCCCCAACTCCCTCAGCCTGTCTCCAGAGCAGAGCTGCTCCAGCCCTTGGAGGTGAAAGGGACCTGGGGGTCCTGGTAGACAGGAGGATGACCATGAGTCAGCAATGTGCACTTGTGGCCAAGAAGGCCAATGGCATCCTGGGGTGCATTAGAAAGGGTGTGGTTTGTAGGTCAAGAGAGGTTCTCCTCCCCCTTTATTCTGCATAGGTGAGGCCGCATCTGGAGTAATGTGTCCAGTTCTGGGCCCCTCAGTTCAAGAAGGACAGGGAACTGCTTGAAAGAGTCCAGTGCAGAGCCACAAAGATGATTAAGGGAGTGGAACATCTCCCTTATGAGGAAAGGCTGAGGGAGCTGGGTCTCTTTAGCTTGGAAAAAAGGAGGCTGAGGGGTGACCTCATCAATGTTTACAAATATGTAAGGGGTGAGTGTCAGGGAGATGGAGTTAGGCTCTTCTCAGTGATGACCAGTGATAGGACAGGGGTAATGGGTGTAAATTGGAGCATAGGAGGTTCAAGGTGAATATCCGAAAACATTTTTTTACTGTAAGAGTGACAGAGCACTGGAACAGGCTGCCCAGGGAGGTTGTGGAGTCCCCTTCACTGGAGGCATTCAAACCCACCTGGATGCGTTCCTGTGTGATGTGCTCTAGGTGACCCTGCTCTGGCAGGGGGGCTTGGACTAGATGATCTTTCGAGGTCCCTTCCAACCCCTAGGATTCTATGATTCTATGATTCTATGATCATCTTCATGGCCCTTCTCTGGTTCCTCTCCAACAGCTCCATATCTCTCCTGTGCTGAGGGCTCCAGAGCTGGACACAGCACTCCAGGTGGGGTCTCAGCAGAGCAGAGTAGAGGGCCAGAATCCCCTCCTGGCTGTCTTCATCAGGAATGTTGTTTGAGTGTCTCTGCTCTGCAAAAAGTGAATTGAAATAATTCGATTCAACTCCTTGGTTAAGTCAAGCTGGATGATTAGCTTATGAGGAGAGACACCGCTTTAGTTGGAGCCAGTTCTGCCTGACTCGTGCAAGCCAGCTCAAAAAACCCCTGGATTTTGGTGATCCAGATTCTAGCACTGCCAGTTTTGTTTCCCTGTACATGTAAAGCACTGAGCAGCTGTTCTGCTAGTTATCCTTCATCTTCTCCTGTTTGTCATTGCTGTAGTTGTCCTCGTCCTTCTCCTCTTCCTCCCCCGTCCTCCCACTCCTCCTCCACAATTTCATCCCAATCCTCCTTCTCCTGTTAGTTGTCCTTATTCTGTTGTTCATCATCTTGTTCCTCCTCCTTCTCCTTTTTCTCCCCTGCTTCCTCCACCACCTCCTCCTTGTTCTGTTCCCCTTCATCCCTTATGTCATTGTCCTCTTCCTTCTCTGTCTTCCTTCTTATGTTCTCATTCCTCTTCGTCCTTCTTTTCCTTTTTCTCCCTCTTTCTCTTCCTCCTGCCCCTCTGCCTCTTCCTACTCCGCTTCCTCCCCTTTTTTCTCTTCTTTCTCATGTTTGTCCTCTTCCTCCTGTTCTGTATCTTCATAGAATCATCGAAACATCAAGGTTGGAAAAGACCTTCACAATCATCAAGTCCAGCCATCCACCCTACAACCCTGTGACCACTAAACAATCTCCCAAAACACCATGTCTACCCATTTTTTTGAACACCTCCAGGGACGGTGCCTCCACCACCTCCCTGGGCAGCCTGTTCCAAGGCCTCACCACTCTTTCTGTGAATAAATTTTTCCTAATATCCAATCTGAATCTCCACTGGTGCAGCTTGACCCCATTTCCTCTTGTCCTATTGCTGGCCACCAGGGAGAAGAGGCCAACACTTGCCTCACTACAACCTCCTCTCAGGTAGTTGTAGAGAGTGAGAAGGTCTCCCCTCAGCTTCTTTTTCTTTAGGCTAAACAACCCCAGCTCCCTTGGCCTCTCCTCAGTGTTCTCCAAAGCCCTCATCAGCCTCATTGCCCTTCTCTGCACCCTCTCGAGCACCTCAATGTCCTTCCTATCCTGGTATGCCCAAAACTGCATCCAGTGCTCAAGGACCGGCCTCACCAGTGCCCAGCACCTCCCTGGTCCTGCTGGTCACACTATTCCTGATGCAGGCCAGGACGGTGGTGGCCTTCTTGGCCACCTGGGCACACTGCTGGCTCCTGTTCAGCTGCTGTCAGTCAGCACCCCCAGGTCACTCTCTGCTGGGCAGCTCTCCAGCCACTCCTCCCCAAGCCTGTAGTGCTGCCGGGGGTTGTTGTGGCCCAAGTGCAGGACCCGACATTTGGCCTTATTGAACCTCCTGCCATTGGCCTCAGCCCATCAATCAAGCCTGTCTAGATCCCTCTGCAGAGCCTCCTGCCCTCAAGCAGATCAACACTCTCACACCAACTTAGTGTCATCTGCAAACTCACTGAGGGTGCCCTCTGTCCCCTCATCCAAACCATCAATGTTGAACAGGAGCAGCCCCAGCACTGAGCCCTGGGGACACCCCTCATGACTGGCCCCAAACTGGATTTAACTCCATTGAATACAACTCTGGACCTGGCCATCCAACCAGTTTTTTATCCAGGAGGATGTGTGCATATCCAAGCCATGAGCAGCCAGCTTCTCTAGGAGAATGCTGTGGGAAACCTTGTCAAAGGCCTTGCTAAAGTCAAGGTAGACAACATCCACAGCCCTTCCCTCGTCCAATAAGCAGGTCACCCTGTCATAGAAGGACATGATGTTAGTCAAACAGGACCTGCCTTTCATAAAACCATGCTGACTGGGCCTGATCACCTGGTTCTGCATGTACTGCAGGATGCTACTCAGGGTGATCTGCTCCATCAGCTTCTAGGGTACTGAAGTCAGACTAACACACCTGTAGTTTCCCAGACCCCAGACAAGTGGGGGAGCTGGATGCTGTTCTCAATGTGTTTGTACGGGAAAAGGCCGCCAAGGACGCTGTGTACATCTACACAGATTCCTTTTCGGTCTTCAAGTGCGGTGTGGAATGGATAACTTTCTGGGAACAGAACAATTGGGAGATTAACAGGGTGCCAGTGTGGCAGAAAGAAAAATGGCAACAGATCCTAAAAATTGCCAAGAAAAATCCTAACTTTCATGTAGGGTGGATTCCTGCTCACCAGACCAGTCTGAAAAATGATGCTAGCAGGTGGAACAACTATGTTGATCAACTGGCCAAAATCAATGTAGTGGAAATCAGAACAGCAGAAGAAAATCAGGAGTGGGAGCGATTGCTTGAATGGCTTCATTGTAAAAGGGGTCACTCAGGGATCTTTGATTTGTATAAAGAGGCACAAACCCGGGGATGGCCTGTTACCCGTGAACAGTGTAAAACAATCATTTCTGAATGTGACCTGTGTAAGATCCGGTTGGGGAAGCATCCCCTGACAACTGACACTCTGCATATTCGAGAGGGAAAGTCCTTGTGGTCTACTTGGCAGGTGGACTACATAGGTCCTTTCCGCAAATCAGGAAACAAACAGTATATCATTGTGATGGTTGAAGTGGTGTCAGGTCTAACTTGTGCTGAAGCTGTTTCTAAAGCAAATGGTGAAAACACAGTTCGCTTCCTGGAAAGGGTATTTGGGGTATTACCTAAACCTACACATATTCAGTCTGATAATGGCACTCACTTCACTTCACATCTGGTACAACAGTGGGCGAGAAGTGAGGGCATCCAATGGACATTTCATATGCCATACTATCCCCAAGCAAATGGGATAGTAGAACGTACTAACGGATTAATCAAAAGCCTTATCTGCCCACAGGACTCCAAATGGGATGAAAGGTTGTGATATGCAGTCACCACCATAAATAACAGATGGGGGGTGAACGGGTGTCCTTGTCTAACGGCTTTCTTTCCTACATCACCCACTCAAGAAAAGGAGAAACAAAGAAAGCCTTGCAACAAGAAAAAAATCTCCCTACACCCAGGACAGACTGTACTGGTTCACCTGCCAAACATTGGGAAAGTCAAAATGACCCTGCAAACGCCTGTGAATTCAAACACGTGGGTTGCATCTGACATGAATAACAGACAACTCAAAATCAGCACGAGTTGGATACTTCATGTTGAGTGAAGCAGGACAGATTGTGGGGGTAGATTGCGACTATATATCTGTATACTTGTGTATATAGCAATGTGTATATGCTAAACCAACAACGCAAAGAACTGGAGACATCCCAAGCCAGAATAGGGTCTGATCAACTCGGCACTGGTTTTGAGGGGGAGGTATCTTGTGCATACTATGGACTTGATCACCCCATGGTTTACACAACGCCTCCCACTATACAGCATCATGTCTCCTATACCTGTTTCCCCTTTGGGTTGTGGCCTGCAAATAAGATACTAATGGTGCACCAATATATTCATTATGGGTCTCCTATTTCTATTTCTGTTATGTATTATAAGTATATATGTATATATATAAGTATGTTATATATAAATGTTTATAAGTACATATGTCGTATTGCAATAGGGAATTGTTCCCTCAGAAACACGCATAAAACAATATATACGTTGATTTAGATATATAGATATGGAAATATGTGAGATTGTATATATGTTTGTCTCAAACAGGGAAAGAGGTAAGAGTTTGGACAAGAGCCTACTAGGGTACAGATGTACATACATATACAGACACAAACATACACCACACAGAAACCAAGTCGCTGTCATAAAAGCCACGGGGTGAGATGTGAGAGACGGACTCTATAATGGCCTTTAATCCAGCGACATCTACTGACCAGTCCTGGTAATGCACTCCCCGGCACTCGTGGGGAGAGGACAGAGGTACCAGGCGCATGCGCACAGACCCACAGACTACAGCTCCCAGGAGGCACGGCGGGGCCGGAACTGGAAAAAGAAGGGAGGAGCAAGAAGGCGCGCGCTCTGTGAACTCACACGGATCCAGCCGCCGCGGTGAGCGTACCGCTGCGGAGGCTGCCGTGCCGTTACGGCGCCGCTCCCTGTGGTTGTTGGCGTGTGGACGTACCGAGCGGACCGTTTGCCTAGAGTCTCAAGGGAAAGGACGTGGATCCCGACCAGGGATTGGCTTCGGCCGTACCCCGGTGGTGAGAATTGCGAACTACATTCCGAGGCTTCTTACTAACATTCCTACATAATATTCACACATACCAGACACTCACTTCTCTTTTCCAATATTCATCTATTTCCCAAAGGCTCTCTCCAGGCTTTCCCTCTTATCCCTGTCCGGGAACGGGAACAGGGGGGAAGGGGAGAGGTTCTCTCTTGTTTTCTGTGTGTGTTGTTATTGGTATATAGATGTAGTGTTGTATAGCTGTTGGTATATGGATATATAGGTGTGGATATAGATATAGAGATAGACCTTGTGTGTTAGTTGATATCAGACTTGCCAAACCCTCGGTGCCTTTAATAAATGTATTGATTCCTAAGCGTTGTTTGTGAGTGTGACGGGGAGCGGTCCTCAGCCCTCGATCCCCTGAGTGTGTGGGTGTGGGTCGCGGCTTTACCTATCTCGGTCCGCGACAACTTGTTTCACTCCCCTGCAAGGGAAAACTGATTCTGTGGCTGTTGCAGAAACTGCTCCCTAGCACCATCTTGGATCAAGTGTGGATCTGTGAGTTATGATCCGTGCAGACCCTTCCCAGCCATCTTGCACACGAGTGTTCTCTGTATCTAGATTAGACTTTGGAATTTCTCGTTAATAGATCTTGTTTCCTGCCCCAAAGGCATTGTCATTCAGACAGTGCTGAGCATCCTTTCACCACGCATTGCTGAGCATCTGTGTTTTTCCTGGTACTACGTGTTAACCACATCAGGGCACTACTGAAGTTTTATGGCAGAACAGTAGTGATGAATACCTGTTAGAAATGTTCTTGGAGAATGCATAAATTCTTTTAAATCTAATCAATGGTGCTTGATTCTCAGAGATTATAATGGTTTCCTATTACTTAGTATGTATTTCAGTTTGGTAGCCTATCTTGATAAGTTTGAATGTGATTAAAGACTTTGGGATGGGACTTTTCAGAAATAAAAAAACTTGTAAAATGGTTTATTTCCTTAAACATTACTTTTTCTTTTTTTTTCTTTTTTCCCCCCCTGTGGTTCTGTGACACTCTTACAACAGCCTTTTCTTTAAAAAGTGTGCTAGTGGTTTTCTTTCCTCTTCATGTTTCATGTATTACAAGTTAACCAGAATAATATGTACACTGCAGTAACTGTCACTCCAGCCCCAGCCTTGAAACTGGTTGTGCCTAAATCTCACTGTTTATCTACAGATCCTTAAACTGTTTTCAGGGAATGTCTGTGAAGATAGTTAGAGCACAATGGTTGGGGTCTTAGGGATGCCACTGGGTTGCATGACACACATAGAATCCCAGGTAGAGACACATTTCAGAAGTCTTGAATTTTTCTAGTAGTAATAAATAAAATCATCAAGAGCTTTTGAAAAATGTTTTGATTTGTTTTAAGGGCTTTGCTGCAGAGGGGTCTCTGAATTTTGCCTTCAGTTGCTGTTGTACTTTCAGCTTCCCAAACAACTGAATAGTTGGGTCGGTGTAGAACTGAGCCTGAAAACCAGAGTGTTGGGTGGCAATAGGCTGCCATGGAGCCCACTCATTATCACCAGAAGAAAAACTGTTTTGAGATAGGCCAGACACATGGATTCTGTTACAGCAGGTGAGGAACAGAAAGCAGAGTTTTAGAGGAAAAGTTTATGCTCATAAGTATGTTACCCCATCAAGTGTTACTCAAATCCACATAAAACCAGTTTTACAAAGTGAATTGCTTTGTGTTCGTACCTAATCAGGATCCAGTGAAGAAAAAGTCTCTGCTTCACTAGGTTCTATTACATGTGGTGCTGCCTAAAGGTGAAGGTAGAGAAGCAATTTCTTTCATACTTTAAAGAGCATCAGTCTTGTTTAACAGTGACAAGATCCTCCTCTTGGAAGGTTGTATTGCACTTTGACCTTTGTAAAATGAGTATAAAATTTTAAACTGGGTATGTTAGTGACACGGATGCTTCTTGAAGCTTTTGTAAGGATGAAAACATGAAAATCCCCCCGAGGGTTTCAGAGCAAAGCTAGAGAATCCCTTTCAGTGTGATATATATGTATGGCACATTGCTGGTTTAGGTGCATAACCATGAATGTCAGTTTTTATTGATCAGAGGTAGATGCTTAAAATCACCTTCATAAGCTAGCAGGAAAAACTAGACCAGGGTATTCTCCTTAAATGGGATGTTTGGAATTCTTTCATTTGGATATAGAGTATTTTTTTTTAATAACTTTGTGCAGGAGTCCTGGCTAAATGTTGAAATGCTCTTGGAAAGAACAAAGTGAACCCTGAGTGAAGATGACTTGCTGGTTCTGAGTTTTGACAGTACTCTAAGCTGTTACTTGTCATAATGGAAATCTAGTAATAGAAGCAATGCTGGTATAAGCTGAAAGTAACCATGATTTTGAATAGCCATGGAAAAATGATAGGATGGACTCTTTTTAAGATGCTGGGAAGGCAACATGTATGGTTGGGACCTATTATAAAAGGTGGGGGAGAGGCGGTGTGTCCTTTTCCATGCTTGCTGGAGAGGCATGTTCTATAAAGGCAGAATTCCCTTAAAGAAGCCCCTGCTTGGTGTTGTGGTTTGGGCCTCACTGACAACAAAGAACCAGCCATGGGGCTGCTCACTCACCCTCCCCCCCACTGTGGGATGGAGAGGCCAAAGGCCAACTAGAAACTCATGGGTTGAGACAAAGACAAGGAGGGTTCACTCACCAGTTATGGCCATGGGCAAAACAGACTCTGCTGATGGCAAGCAGTGCCAAGGCATCGGGCGGGCAGTATTGTCAATGATTGAAAGTATGTTAGATTTTTATGGACTCATCCTTTCCAAGGAACACAGGTGCTCTTTGGAGCACAACACTGTATAATCATAGACTTATAGAACAATCTGGGTTGGAAGGGACTTTAAAGATTATCTAGATCCAGTCTCCTGCCATGAGCAGGGACACCGCCCACTAGACCAGGTTGCTCCAAGTCCCATCCCATCTGGCCTAGAACACTTCCACGAATGAGGCCTCCCACAGCTTGTCTGGGCAGCCTGGGCCAATGTCTCACCACCCTCATAGTGAAGAATGTCCTCCTAATGTCTCACCTAAATCTGCCCTTGTCCAGTTTTAAGCCATTCCCCCTTGTCTGCTCACTACAAGCCTTGTCCAAAGCCCCTCCCCAGCTTTCCTGGAGCCCCTTCAGGCCCTGGAAGGTGCTCTAAGGTCTCCCTGGAGCCTTCTCTTCTCCAGGCTGAACAAACCCAACTCTCTCAGCCTGTCTCCAGAGCAGAGCTGCTCCAGGCCTCTGAGCATCTTTGTGGCCCATCATACTAATCATGTAATACTGGACTTCATATAATTATAATATTAATACATAATGCTTCATAATACTAATGTAAATGAAAGGTTTGTGAACTGTTTGGCCTACTGGACTAGCTAATTCAGGAAATTATGACATACTAGTTGTAGATGAGATCATTGACACTTCATCTGGTGGGAGAGGAAAATCCAGAAGGAGTGGTCCAGTCTGTTAATTGGGATGTTTCGAGGCAGTGCTCTCAAGGCCTTCACCAAGCAATTGTCACTCTTCAGTTGATCTATCTGAATGTACTGACTGACATCTAAGGTGAATTCATTTCTATATCAGTCTGTTATTCGTCTTCACTGTGCACTTCACAACTGGTTAAAAACCAACATGTATCTCTCTATATATGGTCTGTCTCTTCAGAAGGCAGGTGTCAATACTTCTCCAACAGTCAATGAATCATCACAAAATACTAGGAGAGGACTTTTTCCTCTTTTTGCCTCATGAACCTGTTTATGTTCAAACTGACCTCTGCAGGCTTGCATAACTTGTGAATAAATGCATTGGTTGCTGTCCTCATATATAGTCTCTTTCTAGCAGAGGTGCTGCCACTTGTCATCCTCTGCAGAACTACCACGATCCTCAGATGAGCACAGGCATATCCAACTCCCGCCTTTTTGTGGAGCTGCTGTTGCTTGTCAGGTATCTCTGAAATCCCAGTGCAGTGGGATTTGGAGCAGAAAGAATGCTCTGACTCTGTCCAGCAGGTAGAAACAGCAGCTTTGGGCTTCTAGAACTGCAGCTGGCCTCCTCTCCCAGTGGTTTCCCTGGGCCTCAGTACTGTTTGAGTTGTACTTCTGCATCAAGACATCCCAGTGCAAGCCCTTCTTAACAGGTGGCTGTGCAAGGGTGAGATTTTCCTTTTGAGAAGAGCTCTGGGGGTTGGTTGCAGGATATGACTTCTGTAAAAGCTTTTGTTTTCATCATTACTAGTCCCTTCTCCTACAATTTGGAGCTCCTCTAAGCCCAGAGGAAGCTTGTTGTTTGGTTCCCAAGCGGAAATATGATGACTCAGTTTCAGCAAAGTAATTTCTCAGTTTTCTGAAGAAGCATTCTGCCATTGGAAATAGCAGTAACAAGATTCATTTCTTGGTTGCAAGTATGTCTTCTGCTAGGTATGTTTGGGTCTGAGAGAGGTACCTGCCCGTAGGAGTACATACTGAAAAAAGGAGTAGTAATTGTGAAATATTCCTCTTCTGTGTGTGATCACTGAGCAAAACCACCCTGACAGAGCCTGCCTAGATGTACAGCTTGCTGTGATCCAAATTCTAGCACTGCTGGTTTTGTTTCTGTGTACCTGTAAAGCACTGAGCAGCTGAGCAGTGTGGTTGCTGATGGACTGAGCTCCAAGAAGTGGACAGAGGTGGCTCTGCTGTGTCCTGCCAGCCCTGAGCACCTGCAGTGTCTGTGAATGGTGTTGAGTTAACAGCTCTGAAAGCGATGGCCCAAGGGTTTCATGCTGTCACCAACACCCCTTGTGTTGCTGGTCAGACTTTAGAACCTGGTTTATGCAGGGGAGACTTTGCTGGGGTTTGTTTCTCTCCAGAGACCTTTGGTTTTGTAACCTAACAGAAGCAAAAGCAGCTTCACCCCCATCAGGACAGAACCTCCTGCATTAGCAGGCTCTCCTTTAGTGACCTTTGAGATGGTTTTGCTGTTGGCATTCAAACTATTCCAAGAAAATGGACAAGATTTGGCTGCTTGTGTTTGATGCTCAGACCTGAAGATGTCTTGACATGTCCTCTTAGCGTGTTGAGACGATACAAGCGCGATGTTACGTGCAGAATTTTGCTCTGATCTCTGTTAAGGGTTCTCTGAAGTGCATTGCTGCTGCACATTGTGAGAGACGGACTCTATAGTGGCCTTTGATGGCCTCAGCGACATTCACTGACCATTCCTGGCGATGCGCCCCCCCGGCACTCGTGAGAAGAGGAGAGAGGTACCAGGCGCATGCGCACAGGCCCACAGACTACAGCTCCCAGGAGGCACGGCGGGGCCGGAACCCGAAGGGGAGACAAAGGCGCGCGCTCTGTGAATACTATACAGATCCAGCCGCCGCGGTGAGCGTACCGCTGCGGAGGCTGCCGTGAAGTTATGGCGCCGCTCCCTGTGGTTGTTGGTGTGTGGGCGTGCCAAACGGACTGTCTCAAGGGAAAGGACGTGGATCCCGACCAGGGATTGGCTTCGGCCGTACCCCTGGTAGTGAGAATTGCGAACTACATTCCGAGGGTTCTTACTAACATTCCTACATAATATTCACACATACCAGACACTCACTTCTCTTTTCCAATATTCTTCTATTTCCCAAAGGCTCTCTCCAGGCTTTCCCTCTTATCCCTGTCCGGGAACGGGAACAGGGGGGAAGGGGGGAGGTTGTCTCTTGTTTTCTGTGTGTTGTTATTGGTATATAGATGTAGTGTTGTATAGCTGTTGGTATATGGATATATAGGTGTGGCTAAGATATGTAGATAGTCCTTGTGATATCGGACTTGCCAAACCCTCAGTGCCTTTAATAAATCTATTGATTCCTAAGCGTTGTTTGTGAGTGTGACGGGGAGCGGTCCTCAGCCCTCGATTCCCCCGAGGTGGGGGTGTGGGTCACGGCTTTACCTATCTCGGTCCGCGACACACATTCAGATATACTCTCCTGGAATGACTGATGTTTCTGTCTGTATACATGTTGTTTTCAGAATACACAGATGATAATGCCCTGATCCCAAAGAACTCATCACTCATTGTTAGAAGAATCCCTCCTAGGAATCCCTAGCAGGTGACCCTGCTCTGGCAGGGGGGGTTGGACTAGATGATCTTTCGAGGTCCCTTCCAACCCCTATGATTCTATGATTCTCCTAGAGGAGTTCAAGCTGCCAGCAAACCATATGCCATGTGAGTATCCATACAGCAGTGCTGTCTTTGTTGGGGGTTTCTGTGTGTTAACTGTTGTTGACACTAGTTTACAGAGACATTCAGATTGTATCTTCCCTGTGAAAGCTGCTGATAATGTTTGTTGTCATGGGGTGGATTGTAATGGCTCTGTCCCCCAGGAGACTTACATTTCTGGGCCTGCTGGGACATGGGGTTCAAGCTCCAACCATGGTAACTTTTAAGGTGATTTGATTGGGTTTGTTCTTGGGGTGGATTGTTCTGAGAGCCAAGTTGTAGATCCTGTTTCCTCAGTGTGGAGAGGTGCGTGGCTGCGATTGTGAGCCTGGGGGTGTTCTAGCAGTGGCAGGAAGCACGAGCCTTTCTGTTTGTCCATCAATCCCACAGCAGCCCTCGAATGGCCTCTGCTGGTGGGACACTTGGGCTGATGGGTGGATTGTCTGTTCAGTGTGTCAATGGTTGCATGTTTGCTTCATGAGGAGTAGCGTGCAGATACAGGTGAAATATCTGAGGTCTTCCTCTTGCCCTGTTGTGTTCTTAGAATAAGTTGTGACAAAGTAGAAATGTGATTTTGGGGTTTCTCTTAGTTGCACTGAATGTACCCAGAGCTTAGATACACCCAGTTTGTGTATATCAATAACTGCCTAGTAGCTGGACTATCAGAACACAATATTTTGATGTTCAGGTTGTCTACTCTGTTTTCACTGCTTTAGGTTGGGTGCAAGTGCTTTATCTGAAGTTCTGATCACCTTGATTTGTTCTTCTAGAAGCCAAACGGTGCCAGTGAGGGGAACATCTTCTGGAAGCCAAACCAAGCCCGTGAGTGGCACATCAAAAGCAGTATGTAAACACACAATCTCACACTTTCTAGTACACCCTGCCCTTAATTCTAAACAGTGTAGCCTTATATGAACTTCCCAAACGTTAACTTAATATATTTTCCAGTAAAACACCATATATGTTGTAAATACAGCCTAGTAAAAGTGAGTGATGCCATCATTTGCACAGTTCTAATGTGAATATTGGTATTTGTGCCCAGGGAGGCACTGTATTTCATACTGAACATGCTAGAATATTTCCTGAATGACTGTGTGTGGTACAGTTAATGTGTGATTGTTTTTAGATGATGTTTCAAGGTTTGCACAACTGGACGTGGTGCCATGTCCTCTCTCTGTCTACAGCTGGTAATGTGGCTGTTTGTACAGGTGGTTCTGTGCTTTTTGTTTCTTGCAACAGAAGTTGCTTGGAGTGTGGTTTTTGGTGTTTCACATTGTATCCCTCAGCTTTTGTTTTTAAATACTCTTTTTGTCTAATGGTTGTTGAAAATGTTATCAAAGCCCCTGAGAAACCATCCTTGTTAAACTTGGTGCTGTTTCTTACTATTGACTGGGGGCTCAAACAAACACCCAAGCCAACACATCCCACCCATTTTGAGGGCAGTTCTGTGCAGCTAAACGCTTCCTTTTGGAGTCCATAGATACTTGGGTATTTCCTCCTAAACTGGATAATGGGAGTGATATTGTTTGGGCCCCTCTGAGTACATAAGTGTCTTCAATAGATTGCCCTGAATATAAATTACATATTGTTGCTCCCCAAAGTGGTTTTCTAAGTTCTGCATTTGATCTTTGGACTTCAGCTGATGAAGCAGTTTAGTTTAATAGTTTGTCTGCCCCTGAAAATACCCAAAGCCCAGTGTACAGATTTTGGCACAAGGTCAAAGCATTTGTGGGTAAAAGCCCTTCCTTTTTCTTCACTTCTGCCTGCAGTACATGTTTGGATCTGGGTGACTTCAGGGTTGGATGCTGCTTCAATTTCCCAAAGGTTCAGCATTTCTTTAGTGCACCACCACTTGGAACTGACATTTGGAAAAGGGGCAGCATTTTTCTTCAGGTGTGGAGACACTGTCATTCTGCTGCTCAAACAGAAATAAGGGGCACAAGGAAGTGCCTGACTGGTAATGGTCTGGATCTTGATTTGCCACCTGGGGTGGAATGCTGCGTGTAACTGCACATTTCAAAAGAGTCCTTCTGGTGTCAAAATCACTATGTGGTGGTTTTCATTTTTCATCCT
Organism: Hemiprocne comata; assembly: GCA_020745705.1. NCBI lineage: Eukaryota > Metazoa > Chordata > Aves > Apodiformes > Apodidae > Hemiprocne > Hemiprocne comata. The sequence goes on along the minus strand of CM036597.1, from coordinate 21,763,361 downwards.
GATTTTTTTAAGTATAACTGTGTTTCTTCACTGGAATGGGATAAGGCATTACCCTCACCCTGGGTCCTTGGGTCTGACCACTTGAGAAGCTGTTAGGAGAACTTACTCTGGGAGTTGCTGAGCTCGGGCTCTGTGTTCTGTGAGGAATACAGCCTCTGCTCTCCTGGAGTGGTGTGCAAGCAGCTGGAAATGGAAAACTTCTTGTAGGTAGGTCTGAGAACACTGAGTGTGAATCTGAGACCCGTAATTCTATCCCTGATTGGTTTGAATTCCTTTTTTGGACACGAATGCCTCTCCTTGTGAGTTGGAGTTAGTGCAGCAGGTCCAGTGACCCTGGTGGCTCATGCAAGGCATTGATGCAAACCATGTTCTTAGCACTTGGCCTAATCTAGATGGGTTTTTATTTCTTGAAAATAAATACTTTTATTTTTGTCTACTAGTATGTGTATAAATACAAATTGCATGTTAACATCCTTCATTAATTTTTTGTGAACAGGTTGATGGCTCTTCTGCACCTCTTTCTCTAGCCCATCTAATTGAGATATATATAGATTCTTGTCAAGTACTGGAAAAAAAAAGAACATTTCATATTGTTAAATCTTATTCTGTGATCTATAGCTGGATAACTGTTGGGATGTGCACAAGACTTTAATTGTTAATATTTTGGAGTATTTATTTTACCTTTCAAATGTGTGTATGTTTTGCTGCTGTCCTGTAAAGGGTAGTGCCCAGTTTGGGAAGATAGAAGGGGGTGCCTCAGCAGCCTCAGGGGAATGTTGCAGGATTACTCACCTTCAAGGCACAAAGAAGCCCTTCAGGAGCTGTTCACCGTTTTCCACTTGTTTTGTTAGTTTTGCATTGGAAATGGACACCATTTTTGCATTTTCCACTTAAACTGGCTGTAAGGAATGGACACTTCAGGAGGGTCTGTGACAGCCAAGTTAGAGGCCTTTCTGTCCCATGGACGATTGCACAGCTGCTGTTGAACTTCTGGTCATTCTGGTTCTAGCCCCAGTCTCTGGGTGCTGCTCAGCGTCACCAATTGCAGTGTCCATACAGTGGGCAGTGCCGTGTCATTGGTTTGCACACAGATTGTGTGAACTGTAATGGGTGCAAATTGGAGCATAGGAGGTTCAAGGTAAATATCAGAAAAAACTTTTTTACTGTGAGAGTGACAGAGCACTGGAACAGGCTGCCCAGAGAGGTTGTGGAGTCTCCTTCACTGGAGACATTCAAAACCTGCCTGGACAAGTTCCTGTGTGATGTGCTCTAGGTGACCCTGCTCTGGCAGGGGGGGTTGGACTAGATGATCTTTCGAGGTCCCTTCCAACCCCTAGGATTCTATGATTCTATGTTGTCAAATGCACTTGGTAGCACTTCTGTTTTTCTGTCATGGATCTCCTTTTGTAGAAGACTCTCCTTTTGTAACAGAGACTTTTGCCGTTTTGAAAGTGTAACTCCCCAGAGACAAACTTTATCCTGAGCCCGCAATGGACATTTACCCTCTGGCAAAGGAGAGGTGGGGTTCACTTCCCCTGATTTCTGTCTGTCAAAAGATGATTTTTCTCATCTGGGCTGATTTCTTAGTCAATCCAATGAAAGGGAGAGTTCTGCAAAAGGAAAATTGTTCCTCCCTCCCTCTCACTTCTAGTGTTGTGATACAGAAAAATAGTTGAAACAAAATGCCTACATTTTAGAAGGCTAATGTGGAGTGAGAGTAATTCCATCTATTGTCTTTGATAAAATCCAAAGATTGGAGAAGTTTCCCTTTACCCATCTTTCCCTTTTTTCTTTTTCCATCCCCACCCCCCTCCAGGGAAGCTTATGCTAGAGGGAAGAAGGAGAAACCTCCCTTTCTGCCAGAGGAGCCGTCCTCCTCCTCCTCAGAGGGGCCTGTTCCCAAGGAGCTGCTGTGTCCCATCTTCCAAGATCTAATTTAATTTGAACTTGCAGCATAATGACTGTGTTGCCCATTTCTGGAATTAGTTTGCATCAGAGGATGTCACCAGTGCAGTAGTTCTTTCAGGACTTGGGTGGGCAAAGACATTCTTGCTGTCTGTCGGAGGCGACGTATGGACTTCACACAACTCTATAAGAGTTATAACCGAAGACCTTTATTTTTACAAATGGCGGCAATTTATACCCCTCTGACTCCAGGTGTTCCACCCAGTACAGACCCTGTTGGTTACACACGTACACAATTCATATATGATTGGCTACGTGTCTTGTCACTTACTGCCCGTGTCAGGATGACCCAAGGTGTCTTGCTTCCCAGACGGTGCCTCTCAGTTCTTACTACAACATTCTTTTCCCACTACTTCATGAGATAACAACCGTGAGATAGGACACCTGCTGTTTGCTGGTCCCGTGGGGTACCAGCCTGTGAAACATCCGCTTGTTTACCAGTCCCACGGTTTTGCTTCAGAGTGCCTAACGATTTAGTTAATGGCACCTGCAATACTGTTGTTTTAATTCGGGCCTGCCAATCTTCCATAAATCCCAACAGGTGTCCCTGTTGATGTTCCAACAAAGTCACAGAACCCTCTAATAGAAATCCAGCTGTCACAGTATAAGAGCAAATCCCATTTCTTTAAATAACAGCTGACTAAGAGAGGAAACTAAGAGAAGAATAAAAGGGGCATCTAGGAAATGACAAAAAGGCAAAGTTTGGGATATTTTAGTCTAAACTGAATGAGTTGCGCTGGCTGGCAAAAGTTGGCTTTGATTCCTTTTTCTTGACCTGTTACATGACTTGTCATGAAGTACATTCAAAGCCACTTGGAGGATTTGGGCACTGGTGGTCCCTCAGCTGTTGTCTGGGAGCTGTCAGCGTTGGAGTTTGGTAAGGTCTTGCTTTATGATTTCCCTTTTGTTGTTGCTGTTAACATGTTGTCTGATGTAACACCCAGGACTTCCTGCATTACTTTGGTTTGGTTTAGTAAGTCACTATGTGTTGTGATTTGTAGCTCATTTCTAAATCCTCGTTTCTTGTCACTGCAAGCCGGAGGAGACAGAATGCTTGTTCCACTGGTCTCATTGGTTTCTCTTGATTTTGTCCCCACTGCAGGACAGCTGACTGTGGGGCAGCTTCATCGACACTGTTTCTTCCCTTACTCCTGCATCTCAGCCTCATCCCGGAGCCACGGCGCTTTCCTGGCAAGGAGTTTAGATGGCCCTGCAGTCCCTTCCAGACCATGGCAGGTTCTCTTGGGTCACTTCCAGGGCACGGGGCCTCCCCAGCTTCTCCAAAGCAAGGGGTTGCCTTCCCAGTGTTCCGAAGGTGTTGTACAGAGGTCACCTGGATTCTGCTGCTGGAGCAATGGTCTGGAACTGCTGCCATGTCCCCTCCAGCACTCAGCAGCTGCGCCTTCTAGGCACTACTGGCAGGCCTGCTGCCCAACAGGTAGGAACTGATTTCTGCCTTTGCTTTTCCAAAAGATACGTAAAGTGATGCTTTTAAATGTTGTGCTCCAGTGCCCTCTCGAGTTGGTCTCAGGTGAAAACGAGATGGTGTCAGGTCTAAAGGAGGCAAAAGGATTTTCCGTTTGCTGTTCCTGTCCTTCCTCCAGACTTTGAGCGTCGCCTGGTGATTTTCCAGGGAGCCTCTCTGTTGAGGGCAAAGGGCAAGGAAGAGACCAACAGTTGTCCACAACTAGTCAGTTATATTTTTGTTAATCAAGCAAAACTAGGATAGTGATACTAAAGCTCTGTGGACTTGTTGAAAATCAGTCTACTAGGCCTTGGTTTCATGTGTTCATAGGTGAAGTTTTTAAAGTCAAAGATGAGTCAGAAGTGTTTTGTAGAATATTCCAGTCAGCTCATGCTTTTTTCATTTTATTTCTGGCTTAGGTTCTTTGTGTTGTATTTTTTTAATGCACTGAAGTCTAGAAAGTGCAAAAGTCTTGATTCCTTTCTTTTGTCTAAAATGTTTCTGCTAACATTTTCAGTCTCGCTTATTGTTTTTATCCTTCAGAAGAGAATTTCAAGCACATTATTGTTATTTTTCTTTTCTAAAAAAAGAATACCCTAAAACTTCTGAAACTCAGAAGGTAGTGACTCTTTCCTTGAAGAAACCAAGGCTCAGTTCTTGCTCTTTCCTTCTGCCTGTTCCTCCCTTGGCAGCTGCATCTTCACTAAGATTGATATCCCTGTTTAAAAGTCCTACATGTGGTGGCCTGCTGTCTTTCTTCAAGTATTCAGTGAAATCTTCATGTCTTAGTTTCCCTAACCATCAGAAACACTTGGAAAATAGTTCAATTGTTCTTGAACAATTTTTTTATGCTCTGGCTTTGCTGCATGTTAGCCTGGTGACCTAAATTGTAAACCAGTTCTGTAAGAGGGGTTAAAAACTCCCACCAGTGAGTCAGTGTTACGCTGGAGTGCAAAGTGTTGCTAGAACACCTGGCTGGAAGTATTGTTTCAACAGTCTTTGTGTCAGACTGCAGTACAAGTATGTTGCATCCTGTACAAATTGCCCAAGGTACCTGGCAAGATCATGGAGCAGATCCTCCTGGAAACTATGCTAAGGCACATGGAAAATAAGGAAGTGATTGGTGACAGCCAACATGGCTTCACTAAGGGCAAATCGTGGCTGACAAAGGTGGCCTTCTATGATAGGGTTAGAGAGTTGGTGGATAAGGGACGAGCAACTTATGTCCTCTACCTGGACCTGTGAAAAGCATTTGACACTGTCCTGCACAACATCCCGGTCTCTAAATTGGAGAGACATGGACTTGATGGATGGACAACTGGGTGGAGAAGGAATTGGCTGAATGGTCACACTCAAAGTGTAGTGGTCAATAGCTCAATGTCCAAGTGGAGACCAGTGACAAGTGGTGTTCCCCGAGAGTCAGTACTCAGACCAGTGCTGTTCAACATCTTTGTTGTCTACATGGACAGTGAGATCAAGTGCACCCTCAGCAAGTTTGCTGATGACACCAAGCTGTGTGTTGAGGTTGATGCACTGGAGGGAAGGGAGGCCATCCAGAGGGACCTAGATAGGCTTGAGAGGTGGGCCCATGCCAACCTCATGAAGTTTCACAAGGCCAAGGCCCTGCACGTGGGTCACATTGAGTGGCAAATGGATTGAGAACAGCCCTGAGGAGAAGGACTTAGGGGTGTTGATTGATGAGAATCTCACCATGAGCTGGCAGTGTGCTCTGGCAGCTCAGAAAGACAACCATGTCCTGGGCTGCACCAAAAAAAGCGTGACGAGCAGGTCAAGGGAGGTGATTTTTCCCTCTCTGTTCCACTCTGGTGAGACCTCCCTGCAGTGCTGTGGCCAATTCTGGCATCCCCAATATAAGAAGGACATGGAGCTGATGGAGCTGTTCACATTCTACAGGAAGGAAGTCTTAAAGGTGCAGGAGCAGGCTGTCCCCCTGTGCCAAGCCGATGCATAGAAGATCAGCCTGGCTGAATAGAGAGATCTTGTTGGAACTCAGGGAAAAAAGGGGAGTCTATGGCCTTTGGAAAAAGGGGCAGGCCACTCAGGAGGACTACAAAGATGTTGCGAGGCTGTGCAGGAGAGAATCAGAAGGATCAAAGCCCACCTAGAATTTAATCTGGCTGCAGCTGTCAAAGATAACAATACATTTTTCTACAAATATATCAGCAACAAAATGAGAACTAAGAAGAATCTCTATTCCTTACTGGATGCAGGGGGAAACATAGTGATCAGGGATCAGGAGGAGGCTGAGGCACAGCTTCAGGCAGCAAAGACATGGGAAGGGAGTGGGAAGAAAAGGCAAAGAGGCACAGGGGAAGCTGTGTTGGGAAAGCTCTCTCTTGGTTCACTGTAGATGTCTGTTGGACATTGTCTGCTGGGCAATGATCTGACTCTCCATGTAAGACATCCCATCTCGAGGACCCCGGACTGTGTGCTGAGCCTGTCCTGCTGGGGTGGGGAGCTACCACCAGAATGGCCCAGCTCTGCCACAGGATTATGGGTAGTGCTGAGCCTTTCCTTGGGGGTCAGCACTCTGCTCTCAGAGCCCTTTGCTCCTCTCTGAGAGGGACTGTGTCCTGCCCTCCCCATCACAGCTCCACCTCTGGGCTGTGGCAGAGAAGAGTACACAGATTTGCCCTTTCACGCAGTGCTCCCCTGCTCCCATACAAGCTCAGGTGTTTGGGTTTTTTTTAACAAGTAATTTGTGTGTGAAGTCATCTTCAAGGCAGCACAAGTGAAAGTGCAGGATAGGTGGGAAGAGGACTGATGGGTACTAGCTCTCCTGCCTCTGCCCTGAGCCACAGACAGCT
>CM036597.1:21683856-21756903 GCA_020745705.1 Hemiprocne comata | reverse complement strand
AATAAGGTTTCCCAGGACTTCCTTCAGCTCTTCAACATGGTGTGACTTTCCAGGATTCCTGAAAATGGTGGCTGTCATGGAACCAATCAGAGCAGCAATGAGCAACGGTGACCAAGTAGCTAATACTTTATTTTCTCTTCTCTAGCAGTGGGTGACTCAAGTCTTCCTCATGCATTCATGCTGACTGTTGAGAGTTACCAAATCCTTCTGGCCCTGGTGCTTCACAACATCCTATTTTCAGCCATGTAGTGGGAGGGGATACTTTGATCCATGTTTTAGAGTGAAGGAGCTAAAGCAAAGAGGGAGATGTTTTTGAAAATGGAGAGCTCCTCTTAAAAATCCCTGAATCAAAGACAGGAGAAATGTTGATGATACAGGAGAAAATAAAAGAACAAGAAATTCCACAAGAAGTGGATTTGGCAGTAATCCCTACAGTATGGGAAACTGATAAACCTGGCAAATCCAAATTAGCACAACCTGTCAGAATAGAATTGAAAGAAGGTGCAAAGCCAGTGAGGACTAAACAATATCCAATCAAACCAGAAGCCAGGAAGGGAATTAAGAAATTGATTGATAAGTTTATAGAATACAAAATTCTTGAAGAATGTGACTCTGAGTACAATACCCCAATCTTACTGGTGAGAAAACCTTCAGGTGAGTAGAGGTTGGTGCAAGATTTAAGAGCTATAAATCAGATAGTTAAGGACATACACCCTGTAGTGGCAAACCTGTATATTTGTTAACAGCTTTGAGGGAAGAACATCAGTGGTCTACAGTGCTTGATTTAAAAGATGCTTTCTTTTGCATACCCCTGGATGAGGAAAGCAGGAAACCGTTTGCTCTTGAATGGGAGAATCCACAAACAGGGCGAAAATGCAGCTAACATGGACAAGGCTACCACAAGGATATAAGAACAGCCCGACAATTTTTGGAAAACAGCTGGCCAAAGAACTTGAAACATGGAAACAGGATGATTCAAGAACAAGACCAGGACATCTGCTTCTACAATACGTGGACGACATCTTGATTGCTATGGAAGAGAGATCTGCCTGCATAAAGGTAACAATAGAACTTGTACATTTTCTTGGACTAAATGGGTACAAGGTATCCAGAAGCAAAGCCCAAATAGCAAAACAGACTGTAATGTATCTGGGCTTTGAAATTTCAAAAGGACAATGGCAACTGGGAACAGATCGTAAGGAAGCCATTGGTGGCATCCCAGAACCCAGAAATGTCCATGAGCTGAGGGTGTTCCTGGGAATGGCTGGGTGGTGTCGGCTGTGGATAATGAATTACGGTCTAATAGCCAAGCCGTTGTACGAGGCCCAGAAGAACTCTCCCTTTGTGTGGGGTCCAGATCAGCAACAGGCCTTTAGAGACCTGAAACACACACTAATGTCTGCACCTGCCCTAGGACTTCCAGATCCAACCAAAGATTTCCAGTTGTTTGTTCTTGAAAGACAGCATCTAGCATTGGGAGTGCTGACCCAGAGGATGGGAAGCTGGAAGAGACCAGTTGGATACTTCTCCAAACAACTGGACACTGTAAGTAAGGGATGGCCTACTTGTCTTCGAGCAGTTGCTGCTACAGTGATGCTCATCCAAGAAGCCCGAAAATGGACTTTGGAAAGAACAATAACAGTGTCTGTCCCACACATGGTAATAACTGTTTTAGAACAAAAGGGGAGACATTGGTTATCCCCTAGCAGAATGATGAAATACCAGGTGGTATTGACTGAACAGGATGATGTGATTTTGAAAACGACTAAGCTGGTGAATCCTGCAGTTTTTTTAAGTTCCTCACAGGAAGAAGGACAACTGGAACATGACTGCCTCACCACTATTGAACATGTGTATTCCAGTCGGGAGGACTTGAAAGACACACCGTTGGAAGACCCCGACTGGGAGCTGTACACAGATGGCAGCAGTTTTGTGGAACATGGAGTTGGATACACTGGATATGGGGTAACAACTGCAAACTCAGTCACAGAGGCAAAAGCACTGCCTGGCACCACGTCAGCCCAAAAGGCAGAGCTTGTCACCCTAACCAGAGCCCTTGAACTGAGTGAAGGAAAGAAGGTGAACATTTGGACTGATTCAAAATATGCCTTTGGGGTAGTACATGTCCATGGGATCCTGTGGAAAGAAAGAGGATTATTATCCTCCCAAGGATCAAATATTGAACATCAGAATGAAATTTTGCAATTATTGCAAGCCATTCAAAAGCCTATCCAGGTGGCAATCATGCACTGTAAAGCACATCAGGTGGGAAACACAAAAGAGATTGGAGGGAATAACCTAACAGATAGAGCTGCCAGAAGGTGGCAAGAGAAAAGTCTCTGCAAATGGCTTTAATTCCAACTAAAACAATAACTCTTCCAAAGGAAAAGCCTAAATATTCAGAAGAGGATGATAAGTTGGGAAAATTGTTGGATGCAAAGAAAAATCCAGATGGATGGTGGGTCACACCTAATGGACACCCCTCCTAATGAGAGAAAGAATTCTGACAAAACACCAAGAATGTCATTGGGGTGTGGAAGCTTTAGTTACCCTTTTAAAGAGGCAAGTGGTATCAGTCAAAATGTTAGGGATAGCCAAAATGGTAACTGCAAAATGTGATCTGTGTCTAAAGAATAATCCAGTGAGAAAGAAAAAAGTTCAAATGGGTAAGCTCAAGTCTGGAACAGAACCAGGAGATTATTGGCAAATAGCTTTTTCAGAGCTACCCAGACAAAATGGGTATGGATACATTCTGGTGGGGGTTGACACTTCCACAGGGTGGCCAGAAGCCCTTCCTTGTCGCACTACACAGGCTAAAGAGGTTGTAAAATGGCTGTTACAAGAAATAATTCTGAGGTTTGGTGTTCCTATTGGGATCTCTTCAGACAGAGGTCCACATTTTGTTGCTGAAGTTGTGCAAAGTGTATGCAAAGCCTTGGGAATCACTTGGGATTTACATACACCATGGAGGCCACAATCCAGTGGAAAAGTAGAAAGGATGAAGCAGACTCTAAAAAGACAAATTAGCAAAATATGCCAAGAAACTAATCTGAAGTGGCCTCAGACACTTCCATTGGCATTGCTGCAAATCAGGGTACAGCCAAAGTGGCACCTCAGTCAGTCCTTATGAACTACTATATGGGAAACCACATGAATCCCCAGAACCAAATCCAAATATGCATGTAAAAGGAAAACAGGATGTGTATAACTATCTGCTTTCTCTAGGAAAAACCTTAACTGCAATTCGGAATGCTGTGGTGTGGAACAGACCCGTCTTTAGAAAATTCAGTACATGATTTTCAACCTGGAGACTACGTCTACATAAAAACATGGACCTCTGAACCTTTGCAGGAACGCTGGAAAGGACCCTTCCAGGTGCTGCTAACTACCTTTACAGCCATCAAGATCGCAGAACCAGAGGCATGGATCCACTACACCAGAGTGAAGAGAGCACCCCCTTCATGGAAGATCGTCAATAGAGATCCAGAGACCTTAAAATTGACTTTAAAACATGTTAATTTCACACATCAGATTAAGATTTCTGTTATAGGTCTGATCTTGATTTGGAAGCTGATGCTAGTGGGAGCCTGGGTTGAGACAGCAATTAGGAGACAAAATGAAACTGAGAATTATGGGGATAAGTTAGATCTGAGGGTGAGGAACAAAAGGCAGGTAGAAACGAATCAGCTGATACACCTCCCAGGGAAAGCACCAGAAGAAAATTTGATGGTTGGCTTAATTAAAGAATTTGCCAACTTCCAGAACATACCACAGATTACTGCTTGCTTACCAATGCCAAGAGCAGTAGGTGAATCTGTTCCATGGGGAATTTTAACAATGAATTTGACTAATTTGGAGCACAAAAATGAGACCACCCATTGCAAACAAGTTCCCCTTGTTGAGTGGAGAGATCAAATAGAAAACATTCGAAAGAAATGGAAATACCCAGGGAACAGAGCTGACTGCTACAAGTTACCAAATTCATACTTGGAATCAATAAGAGATCTATCAGCCCAGATGCGTTTTCTTTGTAGCAGACCAACCTGTGAGGAAAGTAATAGAGGAGATTGTTCTTATACTGAGCCAATTAAGAGGAATGTTAGCCGAATAATTATGGAATATAAATGTCAGGAAACCAATCGGAAGAACAAAGAGACAGAGGTGCGATGGGATTCTGTGTGGTCCATGGCTATATTCTCTCAATTTCAGTATATGGCTAGAACTCCTTGGTGCTTTACATGGGATGGGACAACTTCTGCAGTGTTTCCATCAGTAAATGATAAAAGAAGTACATCATGAGAAAAATTAGTGTCCTGGTAGAAATGTGAAAAGATAGATAACTGCAGTGCTATAAATCTAGCGAGTCAGAAAATTCCCCCTTTGGCTGCAGCATTAAAATATGGATGGTTATGTGGAGGACTTAAAAATAGTCTAAATTTAACTACAACATATACACCCAAAAGAGGAACAATATTCAGCTGTAGAAGGTCTACAATTCAGAGCCCAGGACATTTAGTTTGGGCAATGAGTGATGGAACCTGGACAACACATTTACCTTTGGATGGAAAAGTAAAAGGAATCACCTTAGGTATGCCAACTCTGTGTCCATTTTGGAAAAAATCTCCTTTTAAGGGATCCCCAGAAAATCTGGAAATAAAGCGAATAAAGAGGTCAGAAACAGATGAAACTTGGAATGAACCATCGACAGGAGTAAAAATTGTCTGGGCCCTGGAATCCCTCTTAAATCCCATAGCATCATATAGAGACAGGGAATGGCTCTATCGATTGACTGGACAGGTGGAAAAATTGGCAAATGTCACCAAGAAGGGATTCAGAGAGTTAAATTTGCAGTTACAGGCAACCTCAAGAATGACTTTACAGAACAGAATGGCATTAGATTTACTCTTACTAAAGGAACATGGGGTCTGTGGATCCCTAAGGGGCAGGGTAGACCATTGCTGTATACACATTCCAAATGGAACCCAGGGTGTGGAACGTGAGTTAGAATTACTAGGGAAGATTGAAGAGGATACTCAGAAAATTCGAGAAGATATGTCAGAGGACTGGGTAGATAAGATTTTTAGTGGAAAAAAAAACTCAGATGGAATCTGAGTTCATGGATAAAATCATTAATTAGCACATTATTTGTTTTATTACTAGCTTTTCTAATGGTAATGCTGATCTATGCTTGTTTGAAAAGGCAAATTAACAGCAAACCTGCTTTTAATCGTATGATTATAAGTGCAGTATCAAGACAACAAGATGAAAGAGAAATGGTAACGAGGCTCCCACCAGCATATAGTGAAGCAAAAGTGTAGTATTTCTTTTTAGTGAAAGTATTGAAATAATTTTCAAAACTTTCAAAGGGGGGAAATGTTACTGAATTGACTGAATTTTGATCATTTAGAAGGGCAGGGCCTGGTCGGGCCTGATCAAGACAAGGCTTTTAGGAGAAATTGTTCCCATAGGAATTGGGAGGGGGAAGCGGGTGATTGTGTTTTACTTCAGTAATCACAGAAACCACATGTACTAAAGTGGTACCTACAAGTAGTTAGGATCTGGGATTATATGAAGAATAAGATATTATGCTTAAGCAGCTACCGTGAAAGGAATAATACAATAATAAATCTTGAAGCCATCACACGGTAGCCAAGGTCACAGTAATCAGTTGTGCTGCTTGGAAATCCCCTTTTCCCATCCCATCCTGATTGAAATATCAAGGACTATAATCAGTAGGATAACCAATGATTTTTGTTGAAGATGAATATGTATGAGGTTATGTGACTCGAAAGATCATATGGGGGCCAATCAATGTAAAAGTTAAACTTAATGAGTAATTAAAAGCAAGCATTATATGCATTTTTATGTTAAATATTTTAGACAACAGAAATTTAATCTATAAAACCCTGTTGATTGAAGTGCAAAGGAGGATACACTAGGAGGAGTTATCCCCGTGTCCTCAGGGCGCTGATAAAGAAGTGTCTGCTGATCTACATCACATGGGTGTCGATAAGTTATTTTCCTCCTATTTGGTGACACAGGGAAACTGCAGTGAACAAAGCAGATCATCTGTGCCCCCAACATTTGCCCTCTCCCCTAAAGCAAAGCTACTGGCAGAACTGCAACATTTGTCTGCCTCTCTTCTCTAAACAGATTCCAACACAGACACGTCCCCAGACACACATGGAGCTGTGATTCCACTCGGAGGAGACAGGTTCTTAAACTTTACTTCCTGCTCCCTACAGTTTCAAGAATATGCCTTGTGAATTTTTGTTACATATAAAGAGAAGAAATAAATTTCCAAAATGAGCAGCAAAAGCAAAGAACCTAAAACCTCAACTTTCCAGCTTTCTGGCCCAGTGAATCACAAGAAATGACAGACACACCTGAACAATTTCTAGGAGTCAGTCTCTAAAGACATGAATCTATTTGAATTGCCAAAGCAAACAAACTGTCCACAGACTGCAATGTTATCTATGAAAACCAGTTTCCGTGTTGGCCTCTACTTACCAACCATTGTAGATTGCCCTATGAATTGTATCTAAAAATTCACAGTTCTACATATATCTGTGCAGTATCAATAAATTAGTAGCTTAACTTTTTAATGAATCCTAGTTGTATTAAAATGCTAACAAACTTAATCTGAAATGACTTGTAGGAAAACATCAGTCTGTATTTTTCATTGATAAAATTTATTGGAAGTTTTGACACTTTTTGCAAGAATCCAAAACCAAATCAGGCCAATGGGTGAAAATGAAAGCCATTTCAAATGGAAAGGAATTCAATAAAGTTGAATATTTTAAGCTCATAATAATGAAGTATTAATAAAATTCCTGTTTCTCTACATTCATATCTATTTAATTTAAATGAAACATCTCTAAATTATCAGCACTTTGTCAAATAAGCTGAAATAAATTTGTGCTCATTTTGAAAATCATCACTTCATTAAATAAATCCTGAAACCTTGATTTTTCACACAATTTGTTAGTTTAAAAAACAAAACAAATAAAATAACACCACTTGAAAACTGGAAAAGGCCAGGGGCAAGTTTCCCTCCTGATTTCTAATATATGCAACATAAAACCCGATGTCAATTTAGTAAAACAGCAGCTCCTAGGAAAAAAATGAATCCTTTCTAGGTGACTGCACAACACCCTGCAGGCAGCCCAGAAGCATGTAAAGAGGGGTCGTGGCTGGTTCCCCTCGGGGTGAAAAGATCGTTTAAGAAAAGCCAGATAGGGAAGAAGACATAAATAAATGTAAGGGATGGAATGCTGCCGAGATTCCCTCCTTGGACAGCAGCAGATGTCAGCGTTGAGACTCCCTGGCTCATCTGCACAAGTACCTGATGAGGTGTAGGTGGCACCTCAGCCCCAGAGAGGAGACAATGCAGAGATGCTGGAACAGACCTCTGGGACAGCGAGAAGTCCTGACGGCAGAAGCATAAACAGTTCCAAAATTCAGCAACCCCCTCTTTTCTTTAGCCACTAAAGGAAGCACTGAAGAACTGCTCCATGACTGACTATTGCCTTCAAACATGGGAAGTCTGAAGTAGAAGGAGGCAAACCCCCAAACCTTTAACTAGAAAATCAGGTGGGTTTCTGGTATTTGATGGACAACATGAGATGCTGCGGTCGGAGTTCGACCCGGGCTGGAAAATTCGAGCCGAGACACGGACCACACCTTCTCTTCTCCTCAATTAGAGGAGGAATAGCCCCTAATTGGCTGGTTTAATTTCCCAGTGGGTCTGTCCCTAGCTTGGGACCGGCTGGCTACACCAGCTATTTCTATAGAACGGAAACCCTGCCCAGATGCGCGCGTGCACCGGCACAAACACAGAGCAGAGGGAGTATGTGGGGGGAGAGAATATGCAAATGTAGTTACAGGAGTCAAACTTGGGGTGTGTAACTTGTGATAGGTAAAGAGAAAGAAAGAAACACTATGATAGTTGGGGGTAGGGTGTCCGGCGAGTTTCCCGTATGGTGCAGACGAGGCGCGTGTGAATGTGCCCGATTACTTGTGCAGGGGAAAAGAACGCCAAGAAAGGAAAGATTCTTACCGACTCAGAAGCACTGACAGCTCTGGCGGCGTCTGTGGCTTTACGAGCGGGCTTTCGGGGAGCGCAGTTTCCGGCGAGCGGGGCTCGGGCCGGCGGCTCCGAGCGCGGCTTGAGCTGCAGCGGGACGCGGGGACGAGCGGCCACACGCTGGAGCTCCAGCGCAGGCGGCTCCGGGACGTGCTGCCCATGGCCCGTGGTGGCTGCCTCGGCCTGGGCAGGCAGGGGCTGCGGCTGCAGCTGCACCCGCTGGCCTGGGAGCGCTGATAACGGAGGGTTTGGGGAGCGAGCAGCGATTCCAGCTCTTTTAGCTATTGTTAGTGTGCTCTAGCTCTCTTTTCCGTTTCTTCAGCTCCTGGACGAGCAGGCTCCACGAGAAGAGGCAGGCGTGCAAGCAAGCAGGAAGCAGCCGTCCCGGAGGGCAGGGGTGCAGCCAGTATAGCTGGGGTTCCACCCCAGCAAAGAACAATGTCCCCCGAAGATCGATAATGATCCATAATGGTCGTCCTATTTACATGCCTATACAGGCTGGTCTGGCCTTTTGTCTGCTCAGTCCTCAGCTGCTCCCTGTGGCTCCTGAAACCATTTTGCCATGCTGCAGCCAAAGGTCCTGGCTGCACACATAGCAAGGGGGGCAGGGGTCTCTGCCCTTCCTTGTTTAAGTCCCAGCCGCACACCCCAGCCCCCCAGGGTTGTGGCTGCTTCGGTTTTGGTTTTTGGGTGTTTTTTTTTTGTTTGGTTTGTGGGTTTTTTTCTGTCCTTCGACTTTTACATCACTCTATTGCAACCAATTTGTGTGAGAGACATACCTTTGAGAGGTATTTGTGTGAGAGGCCAGTCCTGCACATGAGAATAGCAAAGTTCCTCATGGTTAGAAAAGGTTTAGATCAATAAAATTAATTGTTGAATATACGTGCTGTAGTTCAAGCATATTTTTATTTTCATTTGCATTTCCTGAACAAGAAATGGATCCTGAAGAGACTGCAAGAATGCCTAAGAACACACAACCTTTAAAGCAATCTGGAATTCAAGATAATACCTTCTTTTTTATTTTTTTTAATCTGACCTGTTAAATTCAGCAACCCCCTCTTTTCTTTAGCCACTAAAGGAAGCACTGAAGAACTGCTCCATGACTGACGATTGCCTTCAAACATGGGACATCTGAAGTAGAAGGAGGCAAACCCTCAAAGGACTGGAAAAACAGGGTTATAGTTACTTATTTACCATGTTGCCCTTATTTATAACAAGACTTTAGAAAGGACATCTTTCAGGATTTCGAGAAAGAGAATTCCACATGTGGAGAAATTCTAAGAACTTTAAATTAAGAAAATGTCTTGCCTGTCCAGGGAGCGAGGGAAGGGGAAAAAGGGGGAAAAAATCTGTATTACAGATGTAGAGAAGCTGTTCCCAGTTTAAAGGCAGCAAGAGTAAGGTGGGCTGACATACAACAGTGACCATCTGGACAGCCAAATACGATGCTACCCTATGGGAAGAAAGTTGAAAATACACCTTCACCTCAGGACATGGAAACACACATGAGCAGCAGCTAACTAGAAAATCAGGTGGGTTTGTGGTATTGATGGACAACATGAGAACAGCGAAGTTCCTCATGGTTAGAAAAGGTTTGCATCAATTAATCAAATTAATTGTTGAATATACGTGCTGTAGTTCAAGCATATTTTAATTTTCATTTGCATTTCCTGAACAATAAATGGAACATACAACCTTTAAAGCAATCTGGGATTCAAGATAATACCTGTTGTGTTTTTTTTTAATCTGACCTGTTAAACTAAACAGGTTAAAAATTAGACATTAAAAATAGAAATTTCCTGAACAACCTCTTCTGAATTTCTTATGAAGTATCCTATTGAACTGGCAAGAATTATTACACACCACAGACTGAGATAAAGCCATTAAATATGGCAATACATATAATGCTTGGCTTTGTTTTCATGTAATAATCCTAGTTTGGCTTGATTGAAACAAGAGGTGTGAGTCACAGGAAATGCATTGCAGAGAAACCGGCACTGAATTTTTATGAACATTGTATCATCTTGAAAAACTCCTTGTTAATTTTTTGATCCCTGAGGCATGTTTCTACACTAACCTCAGCTCCTTCCCAGCTGTGTGCACAGGAGCTTTGCACTTTCAAACAGCTCAGGAACAGCAGAGAAATTCTGAACAAAGAAGATGGTAAGATGTTTGCCTCTCCAGTGCTACCTGCATTTGCCAGGTGATGTGCAACCTAAAAGACACCCCAAATAACAAGAAGGGCTCGTGAGTCTTGTCGTCACACACAACCTGACTGCACTGCCCAGTGAGGCTGCCCCTTGCTTGAGTGCAGGGCAACATTCCCCTGGCACAGGCAGTGCTCCCATCTCCCGTCCAGCTGCAATCTCTCCACCACCAGTGAGCACACGGATTTCCTGGGAGTTTCTGGTTTTTAGCTTAAAGGCTCATGACACCTCTCACCTCAGCTCTCTCAGAGACCACAGCTCCTCTGGGCTCTCTCCTGCCACCCTTCCTTGAGCCACAGCTGGAAAGCCTGAGCTCCTGCAGGCTGTAGCAGACAGGACACACGCAGCCTCTCTTTGATTTGCCCACCTAAACCTCCCTTTCAGGGGTTTAATTTTCTTTCAGTCTTGGCCGAAAAGGAGCAACCAACTAAAAGCTGAAAGAACTGAAGGGTTTGGCAGGCAGACACAGGTGTTTCCACGGGCAACTTTTTTTTGCTTACAGACGAGCCATAACCCCCATGCTGGCAATCACTGCAAGGTGCTGACCTTCATGTTCAGAGGCCAGCAGCAACCAAGCTTGCAGCACGAACTCTCAGCCCCCTCCCATCTTCCCCCGCTTGGCTTTGAAGTGCAAAAGAAGGGGTGAGGAGGGAAGTTCTTCAGACAACACTACCACCATTTAATCTAAACTGTACATCTCACTTGGCAGAACTTGGAATGTGCCCATCAAGGCTTTTACTGTTAAACAAAATCTGAGAGAAAAAAACCACGGCTGAACTGCAGAGCAATCACCTTGTACTTAACACGTGGCAAGTCTTGGAGAATCTGATCACTGGTGAGACAAACCTGAAAGCCACTGGCAAACAAACATTAAGAGCCACTGAAAACAACAATTTGCATGTGAAACAGATATCAAGGAAATGTCAACACAGCTGAGAAAGTGCTCACAAGTCCTTTAAAACAAAAAAGGCATTAATGTAAATCCTTATCTCATTTATTCTAATCATGCTTTTTTTTTTCCTCCAGGATTTCACTGGACAGAAAAATGTGCTTTTGAGAAGATGCCTACTCTAAAGAAAAAATTAATAATCCTTAAAAATGTTCTTTTGCTGATGCTCTGAAAGAAATTACAGACTATAATCCCAACCTAAAGGAATATAAATTGGAGTTAAAATAGAGCCCTTAAGTTTTCTAGTGATTAGAGTATTTAATTTACTTCTTTTCAAACTGCAGAAAGAATCAGAATATTCAAAATAATCACAGTAAGCTGGCAGATCAGCAATGCCCAAACTATTGTCAGACCACTAGCAGAGAACATGAAGAGACTGGACCAAGGGACAGAGATGATGTTATTCACACCATTAGTACAAAGTTGCAACGAAACCTGGTGCAGATGAATTCTATTATTTTGCCAATAGTTTTGACTCTAAGCAGACCAGCAGTACCTGGATTTAAAACCTTAGTCTGAGAAGTTGATTTGGATAGAATTTCCTTAGCCTTGACAATCCAGGCATGCCATCAGGAACAACCTTCCAAAGTTAATTCCTTGTATGAAGCAAAAAGAAGTGTACAGAATTACTGTGGTTCTATCTAGGAAATTAAGCAACAGTTGATTTTTCTTTCCACAGCCCAGAACAGCAAGGATTATTGCTTAGCATCTTTTTGTTTTGAAGAGTTAGCCACTTTGAGATATGCTCCTGGCTGTCAAAACAAAAACGTAAAGGAATAAAGTTTGGGTTCATTAAAATACTGCAAAAAATAGAGGAAGCCAATTGTGTTCACAGATGAGCAGCTTTATACCTGAGCACCCTCCAATTATCTATGAATACAACTCAGTGCAAATGTGATGCTGCAGACATGGATCTGCCAAGCCTCACCCACCTCACCAATACCCTTCAGGACATTTCCAGTCCAATCGCAGCCAACAAGTTCAGTCAACCAAGCCAAGCTCTTCTGACCGACAGGAAAACACACTTTTGTCATCATGTGTGTCTAGAGAAACACATTTCATGAGAGGCAACTTCCTGGGGATCAAATAGATCAGTAGGTCTCGTCACTTGATCTCTGCAAGTTTGAAGTTTACGTTTGCGGGATTGTGGGAAGTGTTCTCACTCCCTCAAGCCATGTAAAATTCTCACTCATCTAACTTTTTTTGAAGAGTTTTTGTTCACAGAACTCGACACACTTGGAAAGCTTTGTTGACACCTTGGACTGAACCAGCAAGTCTAATTCACAGGTTTATAGACAGAATTCGTCAAGTGCTTCTGCTTTTCCTAGCTCTATTTTCCAACTCTGGTAAATGCAGGAAATCCTTGAAGTTCATTTTTAAAATATTTAAATATTTTAATATGAAATATTTTAATATTAATTTTTTCAAAAATTGTTTTTCAGATTTTTTTCTGTTTCTTTTTACAGCTCAGGGAAAACCAAGCAGGCACATTTCATTAAAGTACCCGAGTATTGTTTAAAGATATAAACTACTATGGGAAATCAAATTCAGGGACCAGCCAGCTGCTCCAGCAGAAACACCCACACTGTTGGGCACTATGGAAGATCACCTGCAAGCATGACAGATACTTGGCACAAGTTCAATCACTCCGCCAGCACACAAGGAAACCTCCAACACTATGAAGTGAACAAGAACAACCCCAAAACCTCTGGCAACACATCCACAAGTGGGTTGGTAGCTTGGAAACCAAATGTTTAGATAATATAAATATTGCTTCCAAAAGTCACGTTGGAAAAAACATCATCAGGAGAGCTGCTGTTACAGCCTAACTGTCTGGTGTCATGACCACTCAAAGAAGGAAAGAAAAAAACCCCAAAACCCACAACCCATACCTGTGCAAGTGTTTGCAAACATTCTTTGGCATTTCACTGTCAAAAAAACCTCTCAAGACATTCACATTTTATATTGAAGAGCTTTATCCCAACAGGATGCACGTGAAACTCAATTTTGAAAGCTTGGAAGAAAAGGAAGGGAAAAAGCAAGTCTTCTGAAGTCTTTTTTCAAAGAAAGCCTGTTCCAAATTAACTTTGACAGTCCTCCAAAGCTTAAATCAGGAATATGATCAGGTACTGGACTTGCTGCATTCTTTTTCCTGTTTCTTTTTTTAACCACACTTAATTGCACAACTCTATCCCAGACACACTATGTGTAACAGGCTTTTTGATAGCAGAGATTGTGTATGGAAAATGATGGAACTGCTACGTTTACTGCTCAATTCCAAACCTCTCTGCCCCACTTAGACAATGCCCCAAACTTACCAGATCTGCATCTGTCCCATACAGCTTCTTACAAACCCCAAATGACATCATCACATCCTAAATCCACCAATATCAAGACAGTCACAGCATAAGGCTGAGTAAAACACCACTAGAATTACATGAAACTGTGTTGCTAGGAAAAATCATCCAGCGGCTCTGCAAATGGTGGATATGCAAGTTTGTTTTAAATTCACACATTTTAAAGGAAATACAGTGCAATTTGAACTTCTTAATAGGAAAGAGGCACTGCAAGATTTCGTGTACGACCGAGCCACCCTTCTGTTTGCTTTTGAAAGGGAATTTCTGGTCAGAAAAATACACAGAGAGCCACAAGACAAGGCTGTTACAAAGAAGCCACGTCATCCAATTAACTCATTTTTCCATAATAAAATCATAAACCACTGATTAAGCATTACTGGGCTGGCACATCACCAGCTGTGTTAACACACAAAAGCATCAGCTCCATCCCTGGAGGGACACAGCCTGCACAGGAGTCAGCTGTGCCCTCACAGCCCTCGGAGGACACTAAACCTGTCACACACCAGTGTGACACCAAACCTGCGACACTCCTAAACACCAGGAAATATGAGGCACGTGCAGAAAGATCGAGCTAACTCCATTAATTACTGAGCAGCAGTAGGATCTCCGTTTAAAAAAGCCCTGAGCTTCCAGGCACACGCCTATTTCCCACATCACTGTAGAGGACTCGACACCAGCAGTTTGCTGAATGCCACCAGCACCATCCAGAGAGCTCCTCATGGCTCCAGTGAGCTCTTCACACACCAGTGACCACTTGTGCACAGCCTGCTGGGCCTGACTGCCACACATGAATAACCTTGGGCTGATGTCCTGTTCCAGGGCAGCTCACGGGAAAGAAGTGAATCATATGGTACCGAAGCTGGGAGCTAGGCTTGAACTGTTTCCCATCAAACACTGCAGGTCCTGAGCCCCCCCAGCCCATATCCTGACCCTGCGGGTAGAAAAGCCAGGGCAAAGAGCCTGGTCAGCAGCCACGGAAAGGAAATCTGCAGGGGTTTCATCTGAAGGCACTGGAAACAAAGCCACGGACTGGCACCGATTACTCTGTTTGCAAACAACGATGTAAATTGCCGAGGAAATACAAACTTTGTTTTGAAGGTAAACCAGAATTTGGGAAAGATGCTGAAAAACAGTGCGGGGAGGGGGGGGGGAATGAATCCGACCCAAACTCACTGGTATGTTTTCATAATATAGTTGGGTTTGTTTACAAACAAACAGAAATAACAAAGGAAATTGATTTTAGGTGTCTTAAAGTCATAGAACAGGTCTAAAGGCCCATAGAAAGAGATAGGAAGGCAAAGGGTAAGAAAAAATGTGGGCTGGGCTTCTTTTTAATGTACAGAGTCATCTTGACATCCTGTATAGAAATACAGTTCATCTGGGGAAACTCTCCGTTAAGGAGCTTCATCCAAGGCAGTGAAATATCTCTAATAAGCTGTGTGGAAGTTGTATTTGATAATGCTAATCAGCTGGAAGTCAGGCAATAAATGAAACTGTCCTGTGCCAGGCTTTTTGATTGGGTGATTCCTGAACGGTACACATTATCAGCAATCAAACTTTAAAAACCCCTCAGAAAGAAACAAGGTTTGAAACTTGTCAGACTGAACTGAGAAAGCCTCACTTCTAATACAACGGAGTCCATCCAGGCAGCTGCAGTAAGAGCAATAGGGAAGCCCTTTTATGCTGCAGTGTAGAAGTTTTCTGGATTGTGATGGTAGGACAAAAATCGAGCTCAACAGCTGAATAGTAGAGCTGGCTTTGCCATTGATACATGGGCATGAAAATATCAGATTGCTATTATAAAAGGCCAGTGCTATAGGACCACAAATGATCCTGAGATGAGGGGTAGGTCTATGCAGACATTCTTCTTTTGTCAAATATCCTTTATCCCCTCGAAGATAAACATATTTTTAAAACTAGAAGGAGCTGCGTTGGAATAAAAAGGGCTTTCCTACATGCTGGAATATAGGCCAACATATGTAACATTTTCAGACTGGAAAAGCAACTGGGAAAGACTAAACAGAAATAAGGATCCATGAACAGCTCTACGTGTTCAGTAGGTTTTCATTTCCACTGAATTGCTGAGTTAAAGCAAATTCTGACCAGTCATCCCCACCCCCTGGGAGACTCATTTCATCCCCTCTGATGCCCCCCCTTGCTGCAGACTCCTAACTTTCTATTGCTAATCACTCCAGTGCCTCGGGGACTCCAGAATGGGCTTTCCCTGATGGTGCTCAGTGCATCCCCAAGGGAAGAAAAAATATAATACCCTCCACTTCAGTTCCCCAGCCACCTGCGAACAGAACTGAGGGTATAATAGGAACATGCAAGTAAAACCATTCCTCTGAGTTGGCATTAGCTGAAACTAACAGAAAGAACAGAGTAACTCAGTGGAGGCTGATGGCAATAGAGGCATAGAATAAAATGATGCCTAAAATAGGCATCATTCTAGTTAGCTAGGAAAGGGTATGATTTATAAACAGAATACACACCTGGGAGAGATTTGGAGCTTGTAGGCCCACCCTCTAAACCATTACATTAAAATAGATGAAATTAGGTCCAGAGCTGCATCGTGCACATGCTCATCTGATTTAAAGACAACATCACTGCCCAGTCTCACATGAAATAGAGATGTATAGATGATGATTTTCAGGAGTACTTCCAAGGAAATTAGTTATAGCTGTTACAACAGTTCATGGGACAGCACATTTCCAGCCTGTTTTAAGGATCTGAAGTGACTCAGGAAAGTGGAGGCTCATTGCACAAGCAAAAAAATACAGGCTATGTGGAAGTGCTAATAGTAGCACAAGAAAAATGGACCCTCGATGCAAAGTAAGCAGATACTTGTTTCTGTAGGTTTGGCACAACGGAAACCAGTTCTGCAGATCTTAATTCTCCACCTCAATTCTTTTCCAGAGCATACTTTGCTAAGCAAAGAATTCTGTATGTTTTCACTAAGCATACTGTATCTGAAATGGACATTTCTGGCAACAGGCCACAATTTAATGGGAATGGATTTAAGGAATGTTTAATGTCATATGAGTAACAGAACTGCAAGCCCTCATTATTTTGAGTTCCCAGATGACAGTAAAACACAAATTAACATGGTACTTACCTTGCAGAATTACTTCAGAAAAAGCTCGATGTTTTTTCACCAGAAAATTTGAAAGAATACCTGGCTTGTAAGAAACCGAAGGTTATTTTACCATTCCTAGTTATTCGCTGTAATTTGTTATAAAAAAGCCTCTCTTCAATAGAAAACTTTACCACCTCTTCATACCACTCCTACAGGTTCCTGACAGTTTGTCAGCTTCTCTAACAAACTGAAGTGGAATTGCAACCACCCCCCCACCCCACCCCCCCCCCCCGTAAATCTACACATGATCCACATCGAGGCTTTAGGCTTTAATGGGACATAAGGTGGAGGAAAAAGAACATCATTCCTCCATCACATCACACCACTTAAACAGAAGGAAAGAGCTCTGCCCCCAGCTTTCAGGCAGAATCCCGCCCGCCCCTTCCAAAGGGAAAGCCCATCAGGGAAGGCTTACCTGGAGACAGAGGTGAAAGGCAACCTCTTTCCTTCCCAGCGGAACACAATAGCGAGCAGCTGGAGGCAAGATCGCCCTCAATCAGCGCGGGCCCTCGCTAAACAATCGCTGAGAGCTGGGACTGCTCAGCCTGGACAATAGAAAGCCCGGGAGGGATGTGGGATGTCGGTGCATATGAACACCTGAAGGGAGGGTCCAAAGCTCGGAGCAGCGGAGGGGGTCGGTCTGCTGCAGCTGCTCACACGTGTGGGGCTCAACCACAGCTACTCATCGTTGCAAAATCAAGATTCTAGGCCTATAAAACAGGGGGGTGCAATGGTGGGCTTTGGGAGTTTCAGCAACATCTACTATCGACATCGACCCTCCCCCACTGGCTGGACCAACGACGCTGCATCCAGGACCAGTGATTTTCCTGTCCTCAGTCTCTCTCTTTATTGTCTTCCCCATTTTCTTTTTGTCCCCTTTTCCTTGCTTCATATATATGCGGGTGGTTTTTGTTTAAAAGGTTGTTCAATTTTAACTTCTCCTGATGCAATAAATGTGTTATTTGTTACAAACAGACCTTGTGTGTCACTAGACCTTCATCTGATCAAGGGGTATTGGACGGTCGAGCTCTTACTTGGGCCGTAACACATTTACTCTCTCTGGGAAAAGACCAGGTCTGAGAGAAGGATTTGGGGCCCAGCCGCACCTCGGCTCCTCTCTGAAGGAAGTCTAGAAAGCAAAGGGGTTCAGTCCTAATCTCCCTGGGCTGCCCACTCTGAGCTGTGACACGTACAGGACTGGATCCAGCTGCACTGAGGCTCCTCTATCGCAGCAGGAGTTTAGAAAGCAAGGGGGTTCAGTTCTAGCCTTCCTGGGTTGTTAAATCCAGGCTGTGTCAGCTGCACCAAAAGAAGGGTGGCCAGCAGGGCCAGGGAGGGGATTGTCCCCCTCTGCTCTGCTCTGCTCTGCTCTGCTCTGCTCTGCTCTGGTGAGACCCCACCTGGAGTGCTGTGTCCAGCTCTGGAGCCCTCAGCACAGGAGAGACACAGAGCTGTTGGAGAGGGTCCAGAGAAGGGCCACAAAGATGATCCAAGGGCTGGAGCAGCTCTGCTCTGGAGACAGGCTGAGGGAGTTGGGGCTGTTCAGCCTGGAGAAGAGAAGGCACCAGGGAGACCTTAGAGCACCTTCCAGGGCCTGAAGGGGCTCCAGGAAAGCTGGGGAGGGGTATCAGAGAGGGCAGTGATAGGACAAGGGGGGAATGGTTTTAAACTGAAAGAGGGGAGATTGAGGTTAGACATCAGGAAGGAATTCTTCCCCCTGAGGGTAGGAAGGCACTGGAATAGGTTGCCCAGGGAGGGTGTGGAAGCCCCATTCCTGGAGGTGTTCAAGGCCAGGTTGGATGAGGCTTGTGCAGCCTGGGCTAGTGTGGGGTGTCCCTGCTCATGGCAGACTGGTTGGAACCTGATGATCTTTAATGTCCCTTCTAACCTTCACCACTCTATGATTCTATGATTCTATGTCTTTTCCAGGAGGCTGGGGGGATAGTGAACAGTAGAGGCAAGTTACAGTCCTCAGAGGTGCATTTTGCCTGGCTCTTCATTCTCTCATGGAGCTGCGGAAGCCTCCATGGAAGGTGTCCCCATGGAAGGCATGTGTGTGTCTCAGCATGTAGCTGCCATTCTGCTCATGCCTGTGGGCACAGACTTTAGCCAGACCTTCCCTGCAATGACTCCTCTGTGCTTCCTGCTGTGTGTTTGTACCTGCTGGTTCTAGTCCAGCTGGTGAGTTGCAGGTGGGTTTGTGCTGCAGTTCATGTGGCTGAGCAGAGAGAGCTACAGCCTGGCTGGCCAAGAGCTGCTCTTCATTCAGATTAACCCCCAAACCCAGATGTCTCCATCTGGGATGAGATTTTTAGTTTTTATCACATTGTTGTGTGGATTTTAAGCATGTTTTAGAAGTTTACTGTTACAATCATGTTAATTGTCTATTCTGTGTATAATTGTAGGTCTGGGGGGGAATCAGGATTCTTCAGTCATCTCCGAAGCAGGAAGGGACACCTCTGGGACACCTCTACCCCAGAACACCTCCACCCCAGGACACCTCTCCAGGATCAGCAGGTACCCCAGGGCTGTGCCCCCCTCCCTGGCCACCCCTGCCACACAGGGTGACAAGCTCTGCAGACCCTGGCACGTGGCAGGGGGTCTGTGCCCCACGGGAGCCACAGCCTGGGCCTGGGCACCCCTTGGATTGGCCCCTTCCCAGCCCCAGAGATTTCCCTTCAGTTCATCCTTGTGGTTTCATTTCTCCCCTTGACTCCGTTTCTCTCACTGTGAATTTTTCTTTTAATCAGAATAAAAGACTCTTTTCAACAGTCATGTTACACAAATGCAGTTTCAAAAGTGATTACACAAATGCAATTATAAAATAACAAGAAGTGGTTTTTTAATACTCTTAATGTTGTTTAATACTGTTTTAAGGCACTTAAAAAACAAAACCATTTTAAAAGTGATGCTGCACAAATGCAATTATACAACACATAAAAATATAACATCATAAAATACAGCATAATGAAATATAAGATAATAACAAAATACAATAAACCTATAACTTTAAAAAAATGTCACATGACTGTTAAAAAGCAGGGGAGGAAACAGAGGAATTAGTAATGAAGGAGTGAAGTGGAGCCTGGGAAGGAGGTGGGGATAGTGGTTTAGATTTGTCTTTGCTTTTCACCATCCCAATCTATTTAATGGGCAATAAATTTAATCCTCATCTGATATTACTTTGGCTTTTTTTTAAGTGCCTGCTCCTGAGAGCAAATGCTGATCATGTTCCATCTCTTTTGGGGTCCCTTCCAACCCCTAAGATTCTGTGATTCTGTGATCAAGCAAAGGATGTGGGGTAGGATCTGCTGGCTGCAGAGCAGGAGGGGTGGCTGGTACCACCAGGGCCCTGAGCTGTGGCTGCACAATTGCTGGCAAGTGCCAGCAGGTGCCAGCAGAGGAGGACTTGGCCATGGGCAGTGGCTGCTGCCACACTGCCAGGCCCTGTTGCCAAAACCTCTGCAGGCTCCTAACATTCTGTAACACGTGCTATTTCTCTTGAGACTTTTTCTATCCAAATAAAATCAATGATGTTGCCCCCCAGCCACCTCAGGGATATATACAAGGTCATAGCACTAGAGAGGAAATATTCTGTCCCTTGAGGAAGGAGCAGGTGGAATTCACTGTTCAGTGGAGATGCAACAATGTCAAGAACCAACAGAGTGAGGAAGTGATGGAGACTGAACCATTGTCTTTCAGAGAGTACATCTTGGCACTGTAACAGCTAATTCTGCATATACATCAGCTCTAGGCTCCCTAGATGTTCAAATAGAATGTAAGGAACTAATGGAAAGGGAATATTGAAAAGGAAAAAATAATTATGTATAAATCCACAACACTCTGGCATCTTCAAAATTGTATTGAATTCTTGCCTTGAAACACAAGAATTGAAGTAAGTTCTAGAGAATGGCAATGAGTGTGACAACAGCACAGTGCTGCTTCTGTATGAGGAATACTGAATAGAGACTGTGGGACCTCAAGTTGTTGGCTGAATATTATGGGGTGTAACAGCAGCCTGTGAAGCAATAAATGTAATAGAGAACTTTTCCCTATTTCCTGTGATTCAGAAAGTCAATTTCAAAACAGCAAATACTATGTTTAAGACAGGCAGAAGACTCTTTCATGCACCAGAGTTAGATTAAGGAGCTTGTTTCCAGGGTGTTATAGAGGAGTATAAATAGATTCAAAAAGAGACTTAAAGTCACAGACATATTTCAGCTTGCCTTTCAAATGGTACTTTCTTCTGTGCATCCAGCAAGGATGAGAGACTTTGGTAGTTGTGTGTCACGATCCTGAGCAGGCAGACCCGAAGCCTTTCCTAATTGTTTAGGTAAGAGATTCAAATGTGGATATTTCACTAGTACACAGAAATCACCCATCCTTAGCTAGAACAAAAAGCATCTGTAAGAGTTTGTCTCAAAGCTTCATCCCACCCGACCCTGGCAAGGGCTTCAGTTAATGCCTTCACAGGAGTTTAAGGAAGTGTGGGAATATGTGCCTCTCCTGAGTACTTTCCCAGCTTCCAGCAGTTTGCAGCACAGGGAGCTCCTGAGCCAGGTTTGGTTTAAACAAATCCAATTTATTTACATTATATTAAAATAAATCAATGGTAAAATTAAACCACCTAGACTGATTAGATGGGTTGCTGTTGTAACAGCCCTGATATGTAGCCTCTCCATCAAAATGTTACCGTCACATTCAGTGGCTGACAGACCCCTCTAACACCAGTCTGTAAGTTTGAGAAGGCACCATCTTCACTGCAGGGCTGGATGCACCAGAGAGAGTTCTCAAAGTCGTGCCTGCCACAGGTGACAGCAGGCAAGACTGATATTGTCCTACCAGGTGCATAGGCATCAGATTTCCTGAACTCATTGTAATATTTGCGTTCTCCTAATCCATCTGCTTTAAGCCTCTCAGGTGGGGGTCTTCTGTGGTCTTCCAGGGGAGTCGTTCTGAAGTGTCCTTCGGTTAATCCCTTCTCTGACACATGCTTAATGTTGGGTGGCAAGCCCAGCTGGTGTCGACCAATTTCCAACCAGGCCCTCAGTTCCTGGAGTTTGTTCTCTGTTTACATGCAAAAGGTCTGGAGACTGCTCAGGTAAACGCCAATCAACATGACCATGAAAGGGCTGATGGAATGGTGCCTATTGTTCGAGCTGTCAGGGAGGCAAGACGATCCAGGCAGGGCTCTGGGCAGTCCCAGCTGGGTCACCAAAACTGCTGTCCCGAAAGCGGGTCCATCACCCAATGTGCAAGGAGCCAACCCACACCGCCCAGAGATCTGCTTTCATATCCAGTTCTGCCCAGAGCAGGGAGCAGGGGGTGTTCCACACAGCCAGCTCAGCTCCCCGAAACGCAAGTGCTGCTTTTATACCCAAAAATGTGAGAAAGAACTTTACCACTAACATGATTCTATCACTGGCCACACGATGGCTCACTAATCCCTCCCTTCCATTCCAAGGGGCAATGCTCAGGAATGTCACTGCACCTGCTCCAAGAGTGGGGGGTTGTTGTTAGCAGGGGTCCCTCCAGCCTGTGGGTGTGAATTTCACTATGCTAATGGCTCATTAATATATTCATACGGTGATTTCAATTACTCAGTGTGTTTTTCCCCAATGCTCCAGGCTGTCCCCAGGCCAGGCTGTGGGCAGAGCTCCTGTCCATCCCTTCCCCCTGTCCTGCAGGCCTGTCTCAAGGCCAGGCTGGTGACTATTGGGGAGTGTTTGTCTCTAATTGGAATCTGGTTTTCTCTAATTCTTACTGTTTCACTATCATCTAGGCTTTGTTTTTACTCTGCATGTCCCTTTTGTTCTCTTTTATGTGATTTTTCCCCAAATGTTGTTTTCCCCCTGTGAGAAACGTCTGTCGTGCCAATGAACAGGCTCACACAGATCCTTCAGCAAAGCACAGTTTATTTACACTCTTGCAAGAATGGGTGACCTAAACAAGTAGGCACCCCCACACCAAGGTGAATAACGGTTTATATTCCATATTCCCAACACAAATTTCCCTCCCCTGTTTCCCCACTGGCTGGTACTCCAGGGTTTACAGCCTATCCAAGGCTTCTAATTACCCTGTAAGTTTCCCGCCCCTGTTTACACATTCCATTCTAGCAGTTTACTTTTTACCTTTTAAGGTAAAATGTTGACCTTTCTTGCCCCCTTGGCTGTCTTCCCAATTAACAAAATGATCTATACCTACTGGTGTCATCCTGCCCCTAGGAGTAAGATAGAAGTGGTTTTGTTCGGCCTTATCTTGGCCATAAATCCTGCTCCATGTTTGGATTCCCCAGATGGAGCCCAATTAAGTCCCTCAGTTTCTTGGACAGTAAACCACTCCAGGTGTCATTGGCATGTGCAGATACCTCACTTCTCTTAAACAAACTATTATATTCCTAACACTAGGGTATATAAAAAAAACCCAAACCCAACAATATGCTTCTAACACTAGGATGTGAAAACAACACTAAACCCAACACTACTAGGATGCAAAATCAACACTACATTTCTTTTCTAACACTAGCAAGATGCAAACACAGCAGGTCAGGTTGGTATCTTGATTGCCACGTGCTGTGGGTATCAAGATGATAAGAAAAGATTCATGCACGTTAATCTTACATTCTTATTGATGTCCATGGATCTTTCCTGAACTTGCTGTGGAATTTTTCTTGTGTCACTTAACCTTCTTATGGGATACAGTGTTTATAGAAATAATGAATGAAATCTATCAGAACCTCCTCCCCTTTCCTGGAGGCATTTCTAACCAAAAGCTGTGGTGAAGGACTAAGGGTTTACCAAGACACCTTTGGGCAGTGCTGCTTCCTTTGCTCTTGTGGAAAGATTGTTTGTTTGAGCACAGTTGGGTCTGAGGCCAAACAGCAAATAATGTTTCAAAGCTGTAGTCTGGATGCTGGTCTGCTAATGGTAGAGCTGGTCAAGAGCTCTTAGGCCAAAAACATACCTACCCTTCTCCAAGCCCCTGTGTGAGGGAAGCCTTGTGAAATGGAATCCCTGTGCACAGAGCATTTCCAGAGACTGCCAGACTTTGCAGACTAGTTCACACTGAGAAGAGGTATAAAGTATTGTGCTTTTTTAAGCTTTGCCTGTGTGATTTCATAGGTGCTCTAATGCTTTCAGTTAATGAAAGGACCCATCATGAGCTGCTTGGGTACAGCAGCCTGGCATGACATAGGACTGTGGGGCACAGCTGGCATGGCTGCCACACGGACTCCTGAGAAGGACACTTAATTGGGAACCTGAATTCTGTTGTGGTTTGTTTTTTTTCCTTCAACAGAATCAGCAGTAATTTTTCTATAAAATCTGTTATTCAGTGTAGCTTAATCAAAGAGAAATCTAATGGCTTTTAGGTGCACGTAACTGGTTTCTGGTTTTAAAGGTGTCACGTCTGACTTGGCTCATCCCCCTGGTTGTAACGTGTGCGTGTGGCATTTGTAGTGAGCTTGGGTTTTCTTCTGAGTGTTGGATTGATCTTGAGAGATTTGTATTAGATTCCTTCTCTGTGTCTGACTGCAAATAAATGCAGGGACAAGAATTCAGAATTCAGAATACAATTACACTTACTAATAGTTGCATGGTGTTTTTTTTTGTTTTTTTTGTGAAATATAAAATTAGAATCTTTATTTTTGTGAACAAAAGTTTTCCTCATGAAGCAGTGGGGTGTGAGGTTTTTTTCTCTTTCCCCCTCTCTTCCCACTTCTTTTTTCTTTTTTTTGTTTTTTTTTTTTTTTTTTTTTGCTAAAAGTGAGACAATAGAAGATTAAAGAACATCTCAGGAGGAGGTTGATTGTATCTGCCACTCTTTTCTCCAATAACTAAGTAATTATGGTACTAACATGGCATGTAAGTGAATTGAATACTCCCACTTTGAAAAAAAGTGAGACATGTTTCATATCTAAGATGCTTAATTTCCCTTTTCAGAGTTAATCTACTTTAGACTAATGCTAATGAAGCTGTGCTAACCCCGTGGGTTTCCATAAGAAATGTAAATACCCTTCAGTTGGACAGAGTAGCAGAGAGAGAGCAGGGGGTGATTGTGGCCAAAGTGTAGGACCTGGCACTTGATGCTTTAGAAGATTGATAAAATCCAAAATACTCTGTTGACTTGGGGTCAAAGACAATCTCTAGGAGTTATTGCTGGGTTTGAAACTGAAAGTCTTGTTTGCAAGGTTAATTTCTGTGAAGTAGTGTGGGAATACAGGATGTCATGTTTCACCGTGCTCAGGTCCTTCTTAGATATACAACTGAAGGTCAGTTGAAGTCGTACGTCTTCATCCCCATTGCACTGAAGTGAGTAGTTTGTGTGAGTCTGCGTGTGTGTCCAGGGGCACTGGTACCAGTTTGTAAGGTTCATCAGGCTCATCACAGCTTGGCAACAGTGGCTGCCTTCTGTGATAGGAGGTGTTTTCTTTCTCCCTTTCATCAATGCAGAAATGTAAGTGGAATCACTTTCTAATGCACAAAGAAGTGAACAAACATCCATTTGATATTTATGTACAGGAATTTTGCTGTAGCAGACAAGGGATGGGTGTTGAATTTCCTGAAGACCATTGGAAAATGTAATTGCTGTGGAAAAAGATGACAAGGGAAATGTGATAATCTTTTTATCAAGATACTTATCATTCCCATGTAATCATAGCTGAAACAAGAAGGAAAGCTTCTGAAGACACTGGGTCTCTGTGCTCTCAGCATCTCTTCAGTTGTATAAACAAAACATTGTGTAGATAAAGAGTTTTGTGCAACGTTCAAGTGACTTTCTCTGCTGTTCCTGAGCTGTTTGAAAGTGCAAAGCTCCTGTGCACACAGCTGGGAAGGAGCTGAGGTTAGTGTAGAAACATGCCTCAGGGATCAAAACATTAACAAGGAGTTTTTCAAGATGATACAATGTTCATAAAAATTCAGTGCCGGTTTCTCTGCAATGCATTTCCTGTGACTCACACCTCTTGTTTCGATCAAACCAAACTGGGATTATTACATCAAAACAAAGCCAAGCATTATATGTATTGCCATATTTAATGGTTTTATCTCATCTATGGATATTTCATAAGAAATTCAGAAGAGGTTGTTCAGGAAATTTCTATTTTTAATGTCTAATTTTTAACCTGTTGAGTTTAACAGGTCAGATTAAAAAAAATAAAAAAGAAGGTATTATCTTGAATTCCAGATTGCTTTAAAGGTTGTGTGTTCTTAGGCATTCTTGCAGTCTCTTCAGGATCCATTTCTTGTTCAGGAAATGCAAATGAAAATAAAAATATGCTTGAACTACAGCACGTATATTCAACAATTAATTTTATTGATCTAAACCTTTTCTAACCATGAGGAACTTTGCTATTCTCATGTGCAGGACTGGCCTCTCACACAAATACCTCTCAAAGGTATGTCTCTCACACAAATTGGTTGCAATAGAGTGATGTAAAAGTCGAAGGACAGAAAAAAACCCACAAACCAAACAAAAAAAAAACACCCAAAAACCAAAACCGAAGCAGCCACAACCCTGGGGGGCTGGGGTGTGCGGCTGGGACTTAAACAAGGAAGGGCAGAGACCCCTGCCCCCCTTGCTATATGTGCAGCCAGGACCAGCCTTTGGCTGCAGCATGGCAAAATGGTTTCAGGAGCCACAGGGAGCAGCTGAGGACTGAGCAGACAAAAGGCCAGACCAGCCTGTATAGGCATGTAAATAGGACGACCATTATGGATCATTATCGATCTTCGGGGGACATTGTTCTTTGCTGGGGTGGAACCCCAGCTATACTGGCTGCACCCCTGCCCTCCGGGACGGCTGCTTCCTGCTTGCTTGCACGCCTGCCTCTTCTCGTGGAGCCTGCTCGTCCAGGAGCTGAAGAAACGGAAAAGAGAGCTAGAGCACACTAACAATAGCTAAAAGAGCTGGAATCGCTGCTCGCTCCCCAAACCCTCCGTTATCAGCGCTCCCAGGCCAGCGGGTGCAGCTGCAGCCGCAGCCCCTGCCTGCCCAGGCCGAGGCAGCCACCACGGGCCATGGGCAGCACGTCCCGGAGCCGCCTGCGCTGGAGCTCCAGCGTGTGGCCGCTCGTCCCCGCGTCCCGCTGCAGCTCAAGCCGCGCTCGGAGCCGCCGGCCCGAGCCCCGCTCGCCGGAAACTGCGCTCCCCGAAAGCCCGCTCGTAAAGCCACAGACGCCGCCAGAGCTGTCAGTGCTTCTGAGTCGGTAAGAATCTTTCCTTTCTTGGCGTTCTTTTCCCCTGCACAAGTAATCGGGCACATTCACGCGCGCCTCGTCTGCACCATACGGGAAACTCGCCGGGCACCCTACCCCCAACTATCATAGTGTTTCTTTCTTTCTCTTTACCTATCACAAGTTACACACCCCAAGTTTGACTCCTGTAACTACATTTGCATATTCTCTCCCCCCACATACTCCCTCTGCTCTGTGTTTGTGCCGGTGCACGCGCGCATCTGGGCAGGGTTTCCGTTCTATAGAAATAGCTGGTGTAGCCAGCCGGTCCCAAGCTAGGGACAGACCCACTGGGAAATTAAACCAGCCAATTAGGGGCTATTCCTCCTCTAATTGAGGAGAAGAGAAGGTGTGGTCCGTGTCTCGGCTCGAATTTTCCAGCCCGGGTCGAACTCCGACCGCAGCATCTCATGTTGTCCATCAAATACCAGAAACCCACCTGATTTTCTAGTTAAAGGTTTGGGGGTTTGCCTCCTTCTACTTCAGACTTCCCATGTTTGAAGGCAATAGTCAGTCATGGAGCAGTTCTTCAGTGCTTCCTTTAGTGGCTAAAGAAAAGAGGGGGTTGCTGAATTTTGGAACTGTTTATGCTTCTGCCGTCAGGACTTCTCGCTGTCCCAGAGGTCTGTTCCAGCATCTCTGCATTGTCTCCTCTCTGGGGCTGAGGTGCCACCTACACCTCATCAGGTACTTGTGCAGATGAGCCAGGGAGTCTCAACGCTGACATCTGCTGCTGTCCAAGGAGGGAATCTCGGCAGCATTCCATCCCTTACATTTATTTATGTCTTCTTCCCTATCTGGCTTTTCTTAAACGATCTTTTCACCCCGAGGGGAACCAGCCACGACCCCTCTTTACATGCTTCTGGGCTGCCTGCAGGGTGTTGTGCAGTCACCTAGAAAGGATTCATTTTTTTCCTAGGAGCTGCTGTTTTACTAAATTGACATGAGATTTTATGTTGCATATGTTAGAAACCGGGAGGGAAACTTGCCCCTGGCCTTTTCCAGTTTTCGATTGGTGTTATTTTATTTGTTTTGGTTTTTAAACTAACAAATTGTGTGAAAAATCAAGGTTTCAGGATTTATTTAATGAAGTGATGATTTTCAAAATGAGCACAAATTTATTTCAGCTTATTTGACAAAGTGCTGATAATTTAGAGATGTTTCATTTAAATTAAATAGATATGAATGTAGAGAAACAGGAATTTTATTAATACTTCATTATTATGAGCTTAAAATATTCAACTTTATTGAATTCCTTTCCATTTGAAATGGCTTTCATTTTCACCCATTGGCCTGATTTGGTTTTGGATTCTTGCAAAAAGTGTCAAAACTTCCAATAAATTTTATCAATGAAAAATACAGACTGATGTTTTCCTACAAGTCATTTCAGATTAAGTTTGTTAGCATTTTAATACAACTAGGATTCATTAAAAAGTTAAGCTACTAATTTATTGATACTGCACAGATATATGTAGAACTGTGAATTTTTAGATACAATTCATAGGGCAATCTACAATGGTTGGTAAGTAGAGGCCAACACGGAAACTGGTTTTCATAGATAACATTGCAGTCTGTGGACAGTTTGTTTGCTTTGGCAATTCAAATAGATTCATGTCTTTAGAGACTGACTCCTAGAAATTGTTCAGGTGTGTCTGTCATTTCTTGTGATTCACTGTGTATCCTGGGCCAGAAAGCTGGAAAGTTGAGTTTTTAGGTTCTTTGCTTTTGCTGCTCATTTTGGAAATTTATTTCTTCTCTTTATATGTAACAAAAATTCACAAGGCATATTCTTGAAACTGTAGGGAGCAGGAAGTAAAGTTTAAGAACCTGTCTCCTCCGAGTGGAATCACAGCTCCATGTGTGTCTGGGGACGTGTCTGTGTTGGAATCTGTTTAGAGAAGAGAGGCAGACAAATGTTGCAGTTCTGCCAGTAGCTTTGCTTTAGGGGAGAGGGCAAATGTTGGGGGCACAGATGATCTGCTTTGTTCACTGCAGTTTCCCTGTGTCACCAAATAGGAGGAAAATAACTTATCGACACCCATGTGATGTAGATCAGCAGACACTTCTTTATCAGCGCCCTGAGGACACGGGGATAACTCCTCCTAGTGTATCCTCCTTTGCACTTCAATCAACAGGGTTTTATAGATTAAATTTCTGTTGTCTAAAATATTTAACATAAAAATGCATATAATGCTTGCTTTTAATTACTCATTAAGTTTAACTTTTACATTGATTGGCCCCCATATGATCTTTCGAGTCACATAACCTCATACATATTCATCTTCAACAAAAATCATTGGTTATCCTACTGATTATAGTCCTTGATATTTCAATCAGGATGGGATGGGAAAAGGGGATTTCCAAGCAGCACAACTGATTACTGTGACCTTGGCTACCGTGTGATGGCTTCAAGATTTATTATTGTATTATTCCTTTCACGGTAGCTGCTTAAGCATAATATCTTATTCTTCATATAATCCCAGATCCTAACTACTTGTAGGTACCACTTTAGTACATGTGGTTTCTGTGATTACTGAAGTAAAACACAATCACCCGCTTCCCCCTCCCAATTCCTATGGGAACAATTTCTCCTAAAAGCCTTGTCTTGATCAGGCCCGACCAGGCCCTGCCCTTCTAAATGATCAAAATTCAGTCAATTCAGTAACATTTCCCCCCTTTGAAAGTTTTGAAAATTATTTCAATACTTTCACTAAAAAGAAATACTACACTTTTGCTTCACTATATGCTGGTGGGAGCCTCGTTACCATTTCTCTTTCATCTTGTTGTCTTGATACTGCACTTATAATCATACGATTAAAAGCAGGTTTGCTGTTAATTTGCCTTTTCAAACAAGCATAGATCAGCATTACCATTAGAAAAGCTAGTAATAAAACAAATAATGTGCTAATTAATGATTTTATCCATGAACTCAGATTCCATCTGAGTTTTTTTTTCCACTAAAAATCTTATCTACCCAGTCCTCTGACATATCTTCTCGAATTTTCTGAGTATCCTCTTCAATCTTCCCTAGTAATTCTAACTCACGTTCCACACCCTGGGTTCCATTTGGAATGTGTATACAGCAATGGTCTACCCTGCCCCTTAGGGATCCACAGACCCCATGTTCCTTTAGTAAGAGTAAATCTAATGCCATTCTGTTCTGTAAAGTCATTCTTGAGGTTGCCTGTAACTGCAAATTTAACTCTCTGAATCCCTTCTTGGTGACATTTGCCAATTTTTCCACCTGTCCAGTCAATCGATAGAGCCATTCCCTGTCTCTATATGATGCTATGGGATTTAAGAGGGATTCCAGGGCCCAGACAATTTTTACTCCTGTCGATGGTTCATTCCAAGTTTCATCTGTTTCTGACCTCTTTATTCGCTTTATTTCCAGATTTTCTGGGGATCCCTTAAAAGGAGATTTTTTCCAAAATGGACACAGAGTTGGCATACCTAAGGTGATTCCTTTTACTTTTCCATCCAAAGGTAAATGTGTTGTCCAGGTTCCATCACTCATTGCCGAAACTAAATGTCCTGGGCTCTGAATTGTAGACCTTCTACAGCTGAATATTGTTCCTCTTTTGGGTGTATATGTTGTAGTTAAATTTAGACTATTTTTAAGTCCTCGACATAAACATCCATATTTTAATGCTGCAGCCAAAGGGGGAATTTTCTGACTCGCTAGATTCATAGCACTGCAGTTATCTATCTTTTCACATTTCTACCAGGACACTAATTTTTCTCATGATGTACTTCTTTTATCATTTACTGATGGAAACACTGCAAAAGTTGTCCCATCCCATGTAAAGCACCAAGGAGTTCTAGCCATATACTGAAATTGAGAGAATATAGCCATGGACCACACAGAATCCCATCGCACCTCTGTCTCTTTGTTCTTCTGATTGGTTTCCTGACATTTATATTCCATAATTATTCAGCTAACGTTCCTCTTAATTGGCTCAGTATAAGAACAATCTCCTCTATTACTTTCCTCACAGGTTGGTCTGCTACAAAGAAAACGCATCTGGGCTGATAGATCTCTTATTGATTCCAAGTATGAATTTGGTAACTTGTAGCAGTCAGATCTGTTCCCTGGGTATTTCCATTTCTTTCGAATGTTTTCTATTTGCTCTCTCCACTCAACAAGGGGAACTTGTTTGCAATGGGTGGTCTCATTTTTGTGCTCCAAATTAGTCAAATTCATTGTTAAAATTCCCCATGGAACAGATTCACCTACTGCTTTTGGCATTGGTAAGCAAGCAGTAATCTGTGGTATGTTCTGTAAGTTGGCAAATTCTTTAATTAAGCCAACCATCAAATTTTCTTCTGGTGCTTTCCCTGGGAGGTGTATCAGCTGATTCGTTTCTACCTGCCTTTTGTTCCTCACCCTCAGATCTAACTTATCACCATAATTCTCAGTTTCATTTTGTCTCCTAATTGCTGTCTCAACCCAGGCTCCCACTAGCATCAGCTTCCAAATCAAGATCAGACCTATAACAGAAATCTTAATCTGATGTGTGAAATTAACATGTTTTAAAGTCAATTTTAAGGTCTCTGGATCTCTATTGACGATCTTCCATGAAGGGGGTGCTCTCTTCACTCTGGTGTAGTGGATCCATGCCTCTGGTTCTGTGATCTTGATGGCTGTAAAGGTAGTTAGCAGCACCTGGAAGGGTCCTTTCCAGCGTTCCTGCAAAGGTTCAGAGGTCCATGTTTTTATGTAGACGTAGTCTCCAGGTTGAAAATCATGTACTGAATTTTCTAAAGACGGGTCTGTTCCACACTACAGCATTCCGAATTGCAGTTAAGGTTTTTCCTAGAGAAAGCAGATAGTTATACACATCCTGTTTTCCTTTTACATGCATATTTGGATTTGGTTCTGGGGATTCATGTGGTTTCCCATATAGTAGTTCATAAGGACTGACTGAGGTGCCACTTTGGCTGTACCCTGATTTGCAGCAATGCCAATGGAAGTGTCTGAGGCCACTTCAGATTAGTTTCTTGGCATATTTTGCTAATTTGTCTTTTTAGAGTCTGCTTCATCCTTTCTACTTTTCCACTGGATTGTGGCCTCCATGGTGTATGTAAATCCCAAGTGATTCCCAAGGCTTTGCATACACTTTGCACAACATCAGCAACAAAATGTGGACCTCTGTCTGAAGAGATCCCAATAGGAACACCAAACCTCAGAATTATTTCTTGTAACAGCCATTTCACAACCTCTTTAGCCTGTGTAGTGCGACAAGGAAGGGCTTCTGGCCACCCTGTGAAAGTGTCAACCCACACCAGAATGTATCCATACCCATTTTGTCTGGGTAGCTCTGAAAAAGCTATTTGCCAATAATGTCCTGGTTCTGTTCCAGACTTGAGCTTACCCATCTGAACTTTTTTCTTTCTCACTGGATTATTCTTTAGACACAGATCACATTTGGCAGTTACCATTTTGGCTATCCCTAACATTTTGACTGATACCACTTGCCTCTTTAAAAGGGTAACTAAAGCTTCCACACCCCAATGACATTCTTGGTGTTTTGTCAGAATTCTTTCTCTCATTAGGAGGGGTGTCCATTAGGTGTGACCCACCATCCATCTGGATTTTTCTTTGCATCCAACAATTTTCCCAACTTATCATCCTCTTCTGAATATTTAGGCTTTTCCTTTGGAAGAGTTATTGTTTTAGTTGGAATTAAAGCCATTTGCAGAGACTTTTCTCTTGCCACCTTCTGGCAGCTCTATCTGCTAGGTTATTCCCTCCAATCTCTTTTGTGTTTCCCACCTGATGTGCTTTACAGTGCATGATTGCCACCTGGATAGGCTTTTGAATGGCTTGCAATAATTGCAAAATTTCATTCTGATGTTCAATATTTGATCCTTGGGAGGATAATAATCCTCTTTCTTTCCACAGGATCCCATGGACATGTACTACCCCAAAGGCATATTGTGAATCAGTCCAAATGTTCACCTTCTTTCCTTCACTCAGTTCAAGGGCTCTGGTTAGGGTGACAAGCTCTGCCTTTTGGGCTGACGTGGTGCCAGGCAGTGCTTTTGCCTCTGTGACTGAGTTTGCAGTTGTTACCCCATATCCAGTGTATCCAACTCCATGTTCCACAAAACTGCTGCCATCTGTGTACAGCTCCCAGTCGGGGTCTTCCAACGGTGTGTCTTTCAAGTCCTCCCGACTGGAATACACATGTTCAATAGTGGTGAGGCAGTCATGTTCCAGTTGTCCTTCTTCCTGTGAGGAACTTAAAAAAACTGCAGGATTCACCAGCTTAGTCGTTTTCAAAATCACATCATCCTGTTCAGTCAATACCACCTGGTATTTCATCATTCTGCTAGGGGATAACCAATGTCCCCCCTTTTGTTCTAAAACAGTTATTACCATGTGTGGGACAGACACTGTTATTGTTCTTTCCAAAGTCCATTTTCGGGCTTCTTGGATGAGCATCACTGTAGCAGCAACTGCTCGAAGACAAGTAGGCCATCCCTTACTTACAGTGTCCAGTTGTTTGGAGAAGTATCCAACTGGTCTCTTCCAGCTTCCCATCCTCTGGGTCAGCACTCCCAATGCTAGATGCTGTCTTTCAAGAACAAACAACTGGAAATCTTTGGTTGGATCTGGAAGTCCTAGGGCAGGTGCAGACATTAGTGTGTGTTTCAGGTCTCTAAAGGCCTGTTGCTGATCTGGACCCCACACAAAGGGAGAGTTCTTCTGGGCCTCGTACAACGGCTTGGCTATTAGACCGTAATTCATTATCCACAGCCGACACCACCCAGCCATTCCCAGGAACACCCTCAGCTCATGGACATTTCTGGGTTCTGGGATGCCACCAATGGCTTCCTTACGATCTGTTCCCAGTTGCCATTGTCCTTTTGAAATTTCAAAGCCCAGATACATTACAGTCTGTTTTGCTATTTGGGCTTTGCTTCTGGATACCTTGTACCCATTTAGTCCAAGAAAATGTACAAGTTCTATTGTTACCTTTATGCAGGCAGATCTCTCTTCCATAGCAATCAAGATGTCGTCCACGTATTGTAGAAGCAGATGTCCTGGTCTTGTTCTTGAATCATCCTGTTTCCATGTTTCAAGTTCTTTGGCCAGCTGTTTTCCAAAAATTGTCGGGCTGTTCTTATATCCTTGTGGTAGCCTTGTCCATGTTAGCTGCATTTTCGCCCTGTTTGTGGATTCTCCCATTCAAGAGCAAACGGTTTCCTGCTTTCCTCATCCAGGGGTATGCAAAAGAAAGCATCTTTTAAATCAAGCACTGTAGACCACTGATGTTCTTCCCTCAAAGCTGTTAACAAATATACAGGTTTGCCACTACAGGGTGTATGTCCTTAACTATCTGATTTATAGCTCTTAAATCTTGCACCAACCTCTACTCACCTGAAGGTTTTCTCACCAGTAAGATTGGGGTATTGTACTCAGAGTCACATTCTTCAAGAATTTTGTATTCTATAAACTTATCAATCAATTTCTTAATTCCCTTCCTGGCTTCTGGTTTGATTGAATATTGTTTAGTCCTCACTGGCTTTGCACCTTCTTTCAATTCTATTCTGACAGGTTGTGCTAATTTGGATTTGCCAGGTTTATCAGTTTCCCATACTGTAGGGATTACTGCCAAATCCACTTCTTGTGGAATTTCTTGTTCTTTTATTTTCTCCTGTATCATCAACATTTCTCCTGTCTTTGATTCAGGGATTTTTAAGAGGAGCTCTCCATTTTCAAAAACATCTCCCTCTTTGCTTTAGCTCCTTCACTCTAAAACATGGATCAAAGTATCCCCTCCCACTACATGGCTGAAAATAGGATGTTGTGAAGCACCAGGGCCAGAAGGATTTGGTAACTCTCAACAGTCAGTATGAATGCATGAGGAAGACTTGAGTCACCCACTGCTAGAGAAGAGAAAATAAAGTATTAGCTACTTGGTCACCGTTGCTCATTGCTGCTCTGATTGGTTCCATGACAGCCACCATTTTCAGGAATCCTGGAAAGTCACACCATGTTGAA
Organism: Hemiprocne comata; assembly: GCA_020745705.1. NCBI lineage: Eukaryota > Metazoa > Chordata > Aves > Apodiformes > Apodidae > Hemiprocne > Hemiprocne comata. The sequence goes on along the minus strand of CM036597.1, from coordinate 21,721,926 downwards.
GAGCTGAAGGAAGTCCTGGGAAACCTTATTTTGCAAGAAAAGTTACTAAAGCTGACAGCTCCCCTCTGCATTCTATCTTCCAAGGGAACATCATATACAGGATCTGGAATGCATATGCTGTCCTGGGCTCAGCAGGTTTGCAATGGCTGATGCATTTCCTGCAGCTGTACCAAGTGTCATCTGACATGTCCATATTCCACAGGGATCTTCTTTTTTCCCAGTAGCTGGATGTAATTGATAGGCTACAGTCAGCTGTGCCTTTTGGAAAGTATATGCCTTGATTCAGGAGTATCAGGGTCTTCCACCAGTAGGACCAGAACCCTGGACTTCCATAGGGCAAACTTTGGCCTCCTCAATCAACTGTTAAGGGAAATCCCATGGGACAGGGTGCTAGAAGATAAAGGGGCTCAAGATAGCTGGTCAACATTCAAGGACCACTTCTTGCAAGCACAGGATCAGAGCGTCCCAATGGTTAGGAAATCTAGTAAGGGAGCTAGGAGACCAGCATGGTTAAAAAAGGAACTGCTGGGCAAACTTAAGTGGAAAAAGAAAATCTACAGATCATGGAAGGAGGGGCTGGTCACTTGGGAGGAATATAGGACTGTTGTCAGAGGATGTAGGGAGGCAATTAGGAAAGCTAAGGCCTCCTTGGAACTTAACCTTGCAAGTCAGGTTAAGGATAATAGAAAGGGCTTTTTCAAATACATAGCTAACAAAACTAACACTAGAGGCAATATCGGCCCACTGTTGAATGATGGGGGAGCCCTGGTGACAGAGGATATAAAGAAGGCAGAGGTGCTGAACGCCTTCTTTGCCTCTGTCTTTACTCCTGCAGGATTTCCCCATGAGCCCCAGATTCATATAGCCCCAGAAGTAGTCAAGATAGATGAGGAGTTTGACATAGTAGATGAGGATTGGGTTAGGGATCAGTTGAGTAATCTGGACATCCATAAATCGATGGGTCCAGATGGAATGCATCCAAGGGTGCTGAGGGAGCTGGCGGAGGTCATTGCTAGGCCACTCTCCATCATCTTCGGTAAGTCATAGGTAACAGGAGAGGTGCCTGAGGACTGGAGGATAGCAAATGTCACACCAGTCTACAAGAAGGGCAACAAGGAGGACCCGGGTAACTATAGACTGGTCAGCCTCACCTCCATCCCTGGAAAGGTGATGGAACAACTTGTTCTTGTCTCTATCTCTAGGCATATCAAGGACATGGGGGTCATCAAGAGCAGTCAGCATGGTTTTATCAAGGGTAAATCATGTTTGACTAACCTCATAGCCTTCTATGAGGAAATTACTAGGTGGATAGATGATGGCAGAGCGGTAGATGTGGTTTATCTAGATTTCAGTAAGGCATTTGACACCGTCTCCCACAGCATCCTTGTGAGAGACGGACTCCATGATGGCCTTTAATCCAGCGACATCTACTGACCAGTCCTGGTGATGCACTCCCCGGCACTCATGGGGGGAGGACAGAGGTACCAGGCGCATGCGCACAGACCCACAGACTACAGCTCCCAGGAGGCACGGCGGGGCCGGAATCAGGAAAGGGAGGAGCAAGAAGGCGCGCGCTCTGTGAACTCACACGGATCCAGCCGGCGCGGTGGGGGTACCACTGCGGGAGGCGGCCGTGCCGTTGCGGCGCTGCTCCCTGTGGTTGTTGGCGTGTGGACGTACCGAGCGGACTGCCTGGAGTCTCGGGGGACAGGACGTGGAACCCGACCAGGGATTGGCTTCGGCCGTACCCCCCCGGTGGTGAGAATTGCGAACATCTTACTAACATTCCTACAAACATTCCTACATAATATTCACACATACCAGACACTCACTTCTCTTTTCCAATATTCTTCTACTTCCCAAAGGCTCTCTCCAGGCTTTCCCTCTTATCCCTGTCCGGGAACGGGAACAGGGGGGAAGGGGGGAGGTTCTCTCTTGTTTTCTGTGTGTGTTGTTATTGGTATATAGATGTATAGTTGTATAGCTGTTGATATATGGATATATAGGTGTGGATATACATAGAGATAGACCCTGTGTGATCGTTGATATCGGACTTGCCAAACCCTCAGTGCCTTTAATAAATCTATTGATTCTTAAGCGTTGTGTGTGGGTGCGACAGGGAGTGGTCTTCAGCTCTCGATCCCCTGAGGTGGGGGTGTGAGTCGCGGCTTTCTCTATCTCGGTCCGCGACATTATTGGCGTAGTCGGCAGGATTTACGAGGGTCTGTTGTAGCCCTGAACGCGCTCACTCCGACATAGAACATGGAGGGCGAAGGCAGGGACCTTTCGATTGACCTCGAGGGGGTGGCTGGCGTTGTGCCGGAAAACACTGAGGGGGGCACAGTGAGTTCATCGTGCACACCTCCTCATTCGTCGCATGCTGGAGGTTTGGCAGGGGCAGATGTGCCACCACAGTCTGTAGACGATAGACGGCTGCAGGATCTGGAGCAGGAGTACGAGGTGTTGAGGCAGGAGGTGGCGGACTTATGGAAGGAGCATGCTGAGTTGACGGTACATAGGGAGTTGGAGCCGTTAAAGCAGCAAGTTGAGGAGTTGGAGCCGTTAAGGCAGCAAGTTGAGGAGTTGGAGCTGTTAAAGCAGCAAGTTGAGGAGTTGGAGCTGTTAAGGCAGCAAGTTGAGGAGTTGGAGCCATTAAAGCAGCAAGTCGAGGAGTTGAAGCTGTTAAGGCAGCAGGTTGAGGAGTTGAAGCCGTTAAAGCAGCAGGTTAAAGAGTTAAGGCAGGAGGTTGAGGAATGGCGACAAAAGCAGCCAAAAAAGAAAGAGTTAGGGGCAAGACGAAAGGAGGAGCAGAACGATGAATATGATAAGTTGCTACAGGAGTATACGCAGTATAAGCAGGAGTCTGAAAGAAAATATAGGGAGTTGCAGGAGTCTGAAAGAAAATATAGGGAGTTAAAGAAAGATCATACTGACATGCAGACTGTATATGAAAAGAAGTTACATGATATGCAGAAGGAGCATACAAAGGTATTGGATGACATGGAGAGGGATGCCAGGTCAAAAAACCGAGACATCACAAGATTGCAGACAGAAGTTATGACTTTACAGGAAAATATTGAACGGCTCAAACAGGGGTCATGTCCTACACCCCCTGATCCTCCTCGGGGGGAGAAGGACGCCGGTGCTTTGGAGCAGGCAATCAGCCAGGTCTTACAGAGGACTGATATGACTACCAGTGAAAAGGGAACGATGATTATGGCGTTATGTGCCGCTCAGCAGGAGCGGATCTCCACAGATCCGTCCTCCCACACTGATAGAGATAGACCCTGTGTGATCGTTGATATCGGACTTGCCATACCCTCAGTGCCTTTAATAAATCTATTGATTCTTAAGCGTTGTGTGTGGGTGCGACAGGGAGTGGTCTTCAGCTCTCGATCCCCTGAGGTGGGGGTGTGAGTCGCGGCTTTCTCTATCTCGGTCCGCGACAATCCTTGTAGATAAGTTGATCAGGTATGGGTTTGGTGATCAGGTAGTGAGGTGGATCAGGAACTGGTTGATGGGAAGGAGTCAGAGAGTTGTAGTCAATGGGGCAGAATCTGGTTGGAAGTGTGTGACCAGTGGAGTCCCTCAGGGGTCGGTACTGGGACCGATGTTGTTCAACATCTTCATCAACGACCTGGATGAGGGTATAGAATGTACCCTCAGCAAGTTTGCTGATGACACTAAGCTGGGAGGAGTGGCTGACACACCAGAAGGCTGTGCTGCCATTCAGAGAGACTTAGACAGGCTGGAGAGTTGGGCGGGGAGAAACATGATGAAATTCAACAAGGGGAAGTGTAGAGTTTTGCATTTGGGGAAGAACAACACGATGTCCCAGTATAGGTTGGGGGCTGACCTGCTGGAGAGTAGTGTAGGTGAAAGAGACCTGGGGGTCCTGGTAGACAGGAGGATGACCATGAGCCAGCAATGTGCCCTTGTGGCCAAGAAGGCCAATGGCATCCTGGGGTGCATTAGAAAGGGTGTGGTTAGTAGGTCAAGAGAGGTTCTCCTCCCCCTCTATTCTGCATTGGTGAGGCCGCATCTGGAGTATTGTGTTCAGTTCTGGGCCCCTCAGTTCAAGAAGGACAGGGAACTGCTTGAAAGAGTCCAGCGCAGAGCTACTAAGATGATTAAGGGATTGGAACATCTCCCTTATGAGGAAAGGCTGAGGGAGCTGGGTCTCTTTAGCTTGGAAAAAATGAGGCTGAGGGGTGACCTCATCAATGTTTACAAATATGTAAGGGGTGAGTGTCAGGGAGATGGAGTTAGGCTCTTCTCAGTGATGACCAGTGATAGGACAAGGAGTAATGGGTGTAAATTGGAGCATAGGAGGTTCAAGGTGAATATCCGAAAAAATTTTTTTACTGTAAGAGTGACAGAGCACTGGAACAGGCTGCCCAGGGAGGTTGTGGAGTCTCCTTTGCTGGAGGCATTCAAAACCCACCTGGATGCGTTCCTGTGTCATGTGCTCTAGGTGACCCTGCTCTGGCAGGGGGGGGTTGGACTAGATGATCTTTCGACGTCCCTTCCAACCCCTAGGATTCTATGATTCCATGATTCTATGATTCCACACATTTCAGGGGAACAGAAAACCTGTAGCTGTGGCAGAGAGGTGTTTGCCATTTGGGGGTTAATTAGGCATTAACAACTGAGGCCCAGCACACATTTTCTGGGGATTAATGACCACCTTGGAGGAACCAACGGCCTAGGAAACCCTGGTTATTAGCGTTTAGGGCTTCTCCTTTCTCAAGGTCATGAGTACAGCTGCAGATCAGAGAGTCCCAATGCCCCAAAGGGCCCCTCTGCCCCCTGGGGAGTTTGTGCCCAGCTCTGCAGCTTGTGGGTTGCAGCTGCTGATCACCTGATAGTGGTGAGAAGGTTTCGAAAGCATTCAGAGGTCATTGTTTGAACGAGGGGTAACAGGTTCACAGATCAGGTATGTTTTAATCTTTCTAGTTTATAACATCCATCAGTTACTCTGTGTTACAATAAAGGTTTTTCTCTCAAGCTTATAAGCAGCTCTTTTGCTGGTGACAGTTCCCCAATGTGCCAGTACCATGGCATTGCCTGACTTGCCACCACCAAGAGATGTTTCCCAAAATGACTGGGAATTGCAGGATAAGCCACCCAAATAGATGTTCTGGCTTTGGTATGAAATTGGAAGGTTTATATTTTCGATACTTTCCATACACACACTTCATACAGATACACACGTACACTTTATATATACACATACATATATGGATAGAGGAAGGGGAAGAGAGAAGTGATGTGATGACAATGAGGTTCACAGAGGTCTGATCGCTTTGTACCTTACAAAATAGTTAGATTATATTGTCATGTCTCTACAGCTTCCCAAGACAGGTGATGCAGCATGGCTCTGTGTTCTCAAATAGGCCTGACAATTACAAACTTCTTCCTAGTTCCTTGCCTTATGTTGAAATCTGAATTAAGGAAAACTAAATTTTACCACCTCCTTTCTGAAGTTAGTATGACTTCTCACTCTCTCATGCATATATTTCTAGTCTTACCAATAAATCATTTTGCCTCTCTATCTTGAAAGTCTGCTATACATTTGATAGTAGGAAGCAACAGGTTTCATGAGACTAAGTAAGCTAAGGCCCAGGTTTTTCGCCATGTGTCTCCTGGAACAAAAACATGTGCATGTCAGTACTGTCCTTCCAACCTACAACAGTAAGAACTATTCAGATGGAAGTTGTCTGCCACCAAGTGCCTGGTTAACATAGCTCTGTAGCTCTTCCATTCTTAACTCATTTCAGGTTTATGTAATTTTGTGTCTCCATCCTCAGCTCTTGGCTGAGTTCTGTGAGAGGACCTCTGCTCCAGCTTACAGACACATGGTACAAAGCTGCTGATGCTTTCCCTCTGGTCCTGAGCTCCTCAGCTTCATTAGGGTGCCCCCAAAATGTTCTGGAGGTGCTTATGGGGGCAGAAGAGTTCCCTCAGCTGCCCTTCCTGTTCTGCTGGAGATAAGGCCCCTTTTCCCCTTTCTGTAATAAAATTAGCTGAAATGAATGTGCTTGGGCTTTTCAGCTGCCTCTGTTCATCACTTGCTGAGACACAGAATTAGTTCCTCCCAGCAGGACCCTCCAGAGATTACCCGAAATCGCTTCTTACTTTACTATTTTATGTGCCTCAACTGCTTCCAGTTAGGCAATTTTGCAAGTTTTTTTAAAAACCAGAATACGTTTGGTTATTTATTTGTTTGTTTGTTTGTTATTCCTTTGCCCTTTATCTTCTGTTTTGTCATTCCCAATTCGATTTCAGAAGTGTTTCACCTTGTCCTCCCTGCAGGCAGGGCCACTCTGGGGCACTGCCATCCACACCGGGCTGCACAGCCCAGTCCTGAACCACTAAGAAGTCCTGAACTGGGGGTAAGAAACCTGACAGTTGCTGGAAGGGTGACAACAACAGCTAGACCCCGTTAACTCCTGCCAGCTCCTGCCAAAACTTGCATGTGTTGATTGAACAAACTGACTTCCTGCACCAGAGAAGAAAGCGTGGCTGAGCAAAGGGAATAAGGCCCCCCAACATTTTTAACTTACTTTTGCTCAAGTTATAAGCAGGTGGGTAGTGTGACATATTTACAGCCACTTTCTGCTTTTTCAAGCAGAAGCCCTAGTGGTTTGAGAAATCATCATGGATCACACCAAAGGCAAACCCCCTAAACTTTTTTTTCCCCCAGCAGAAATGATTAATTGAGTTTTAAATAGCTCCAGACTTAGCACAGTGTGCATTTGTCCATTATTTGGCCTCCACCTCTAGGTGTGGACAAGTTGGGCCCTAAGTCCAAGCGCTGCACTCGGCAAGCATCCTGCTCCATCCTTGTCCACCCGGGCTCTTCTCTTAGTCACCAGCATTTGCCCTGACACTGAACATTGTTTATAATTTTAGCAAAAATAGATGACTTCAAGTGCTTTAAACCCAGGGCCTTTCAGAATCTCCCAGCAACTGGCAATACTGTTGAACACAGCTGCCTTTTGCACAGTAATTCCAGGTGTCTGGTAAGCCCAGGTGTAGGCTGGGTGTGCTCACAGGGTGGGGACCATTATTTTGCACTGGTAACAAGTTGGCATATGTCCATAGGGACATTAAAGTATTGGCTCATGTAATCATAGAATCATAGGGGCTGGAAAGGACCTCTGAAGATCATCAAGTCCAACCCCCCTGCTGCAGCAGGAACCACCTAGGGAAGATCACACAGGAACATGTCCAGATGGGTCTTGAAAGTCTCCAGAGAAGGAGACTCCACAACCTCTCTGGGCAGCCTGTCCCAGGGCTCTGTCACCCTCACAGTAAAGAAGTTTCTCCTCATGTTGAGGTGGAACTTCCCGTGTTGTCACTTGGTGCTGTTTCCCCTCATCCTATCACAGGGCACCACTGAAAGGAGACTGCCCCATTCTTGACACCCACCCTCCAGATACTTATAGACATTAATAAGGCCACCTCTTAGTCTTCTCAAGACTAAACAGCCCCAGGTCTCTCAGCCTTTCCTCATATGACAGCCGTTCCAGTCCCTTAATCATTCTTGCAGCCTCTGTTGGACTCTTGCCAGCATAAGTGGAAAATCTGTTAAACCAAAGAAACCATTCTTTTCCATAGTATATTATTGAAAGCTTTTCTAATTTTGATTTTGATTCTTTGCTAAAAGTCTTTAGAAGTAAAAACAGAAATGAGGAAAAAGGGCAAACAGCAATACAAATAACCCAAACAGCTCCCCATCCCCCCTCCCCAGGGAGACACATCAAAAATTCCCATTGTTTCAAGTGGAGGCTTTTCCAGCCTTAGTCATTATGGGCTGAGTTAAATGTACTCAACTAAGCACAGAAAATTACAGCAAGTTCTGACTCTTTTGGAATGCCTGACGTTATATTTCATTCTGTATCTTTTTGTGAAAATCAAGAAACAGATTTGGCTTGAGTACATAAGCTGACACAGCTAATGCATATTTCTCAGATCCTGTCAGAAAAGTAATTTAATACTGTGTTTCTCTATATTTTGTCTACTATGTCAAGGTCTTGGTCATTCCTGCCAGCCCACATGCTTTCCAGAGATCCCTGTTGGCCCGTAACATCCTAAATGGCACTGACAATCTCTAGAGAGAAACCAAATTAATTTGTGAGAAAAAACCTTCATGTTCTGGAACTTACTTATTTCGTTTCTTTACAATGAGAACATTCAAATAATAGTAAAACTCTTTGTATTATTCTAATATAAAAAAGAATAGTAAACAACCTCTGTTTTTTCTTCCCATTGAATCCTTTCTCTCTCCTTGTGGTCAAAGCATCTACCTGTAGGCACAGCCATGGAAACATGGAGCAAATTGCTGCACTCCTGCTCCTCTGGCTGGCTGGAGTCAATGGGAGGACAGGACTAATCCTAAATGTCACAGCACTAGTTCCAGAGCTACCTAAGGGCACGGAACGAAGGAGTTCAACCCCTGATTTTAGCTTTGTTCAGTTAGTTATTATGAAGTAGAGAAGATGTAATTGAGGTTTTTCTAGATAGGACTGAACTGGTGGGTCTTTGTTTGGGTTTGAGCCCATTTCACTTAGGTCAGAAATACAGAACTCCCCCAACAAGGAGCATTGGATTTCACAGGTTGGTAGAAGAATTTTGAATGGATTCTTGTATCTCCTCTTGGATAAGTGAGGTGGCTGGCAGTTGGCTTAACAAGCCCTTCTAGCTGGAGTGCACCCAAAGAAGAGCAACAAAGCTGGGGAAGGGTCTGGAGCACAAGCCTTACAAGGAGCAGCTGAGGGAACTGGGGGTGTTCAGCCGTGGGCCCCCAGGCTGTGGTGGCGCACGCAGCAGGCGTCGCTGTGCCCATCCTGGGGGAACACTGCCAGGGCGCTGCGGAGCTGGTAGGTGAGGTCAGCGTTGGGCAGGATGGCGCTGGTGCTGAGCGCCGGGCCCAGTGGCACCTCCTGCCCATCCCGCAGCCAGGCCACGCTGATGGGCCGTGGGTAGAAGCCGGTGACATGGCAGAGCAGCAGGAGCTGAGCTGGGCTGGGCATGTGGGCAGAGACTGTGGCCACAGGTGGCTCTGGGGGGATGAGAGCCAAGGGATGAGGGGAGCCCCAGTGGAATACTGTTTGGCCCCAGCGTGTGAGGGGCTTTTGGGGTGGCCATGCCAGGGTCAGGTTGGTCTTACCTTGTCTCTCTAGATCAGCTGTCCCATACCTGTACAGCGCGAGGATGTAGTCCTGGCAGGAGATGGAGAGGAGGTGCCTCAGGAGTTCTGAGATGGCCTTCTTGCGTGTGAGGGACTTGCTGACTAGCTCTGCCAGCCGGGATAGCTGCCGGGGCTCCCAGAACTGCCTCTCCACCGCAAAAGCTGTGAGGTCTTTGCCACCCTCCCCAACATCCATGAAGCTCCAGCTTGTCCTATTGGGATGCAGCACGCAGCCAGCACGGATCTGGATCACCAATGGATCTGCCAAAGGCAGACCTGGTGGAGAGGTCCCATGGGTGTGTGGGACATGGGTGGCATGAGGCGGGCTGTGGCTGGAGGCACACACAGAGGTGTGATGGACAGTGGGGTCCAGTGGGCAGCAGGTCATGAGGCCATGCTTCAGGAACCCCTAGGACACTCTGCAAGCCCTCAGTCCCCTTGGAAGGCCAGAGTGGATATGGAGCCAGTTAGCATGGGGTGGTTGTTTAAATAGAATGTTGTCCCCAAAAATATTTGTCCCCAACTTTCCCTTGCTGTGTGGGTCCTGCACCCCAGTGTGCAGAGGGGCTCCCCCATGCAAGACAGCAGGAGCCCTGAGGGGTGTTTGTGCTCCATCCACTACAGCATTTCCCATGTTGCACCCTATGAGACCCCAGAAATGCCACCCTCAGGGGGAAAAAGGGCACAGCTGGAACCCAGGGAAAGGGGCTGGGGTCTGGCTGGCGTTGTCCCCACACTCACAGTCCAGTTGCGCCTCCTGGGCCATTTCGCACACGTATCGGACTAGATTGCGCAGAAAGACCTCGGCGTGGGACTTGATCTTCTCTGCATCACCTTCATCTGTGGCTTGGCGGGCCCAGAGCCAGTGGAAGTGGATGTTCCAGTCGGCAGGTTCTAGTGCAAAGATGGGCACGTCCCCCAGGAGAGCCAGCCCAGACACCTCAATAGAGCTGATGTTGGCAAAGAGGCTGGTCAGGAGCATCTGGGAAACCTGTGGCTCTGCTGAGAAAGAGGATGGAGATGGGAAGGGCTGCAGAAAAGAGGAGATGGAGGGGAAGACTGGAGGGGAAACAGGGCATTCAGACTAGATACAAAGAAGAACTTTTCTGTTATGAGGATGGTGAAACACTGGAACGGGTTGCTCAGAGAGACAGTAGATGGAAACATCCCTGGAAACAAACATTCAAGGTCAGGGCTTTAAGCAACCTGATCTAGTTAAAGATCATTGCCAGGAGGGTGGACTAGATGATCTTTAAAGGTCCCTTCCAATCCAAAACACTCTATCCTGGGCTGCATCAAAAGAAGCATGGCCAGCCAGTTGAGAGAAGTGATTCTCCCCCTCTACTCTGCTCTGGTGAGACCCCACCTGGAGTACTGTGTCCAATTCTGGAGTCCCCAACATAAGGAGGACATAGAACTCCTCGAGCATGTCCAGAGGAGAGCCACAAAGATGATCAGAGGGCTGGAGTACCTCCCCTATGAAGATAGGCTGAGGAAGTTGGGGTTGTTTAGCCTAGAGAAGAGGAGGCTCCAGGGTGACCTTATAGCAACTTTCCAATATCTGAAGGGGGCTGTCGCGGACCGAGATAGGGAAAGCTGCGACTCACACCCCCACCCCAGGGGATCGAGAGCTGAAGACCACTCCCTGTCGCACCCACACACAACGCTTAAGAATCAATAGATTTATTAAAGGCACTGAGGGTTTGGCAAGTCCGATATCAACGATCACACAGGGTCTATCTCTATGTATATCCACACCTATATATCCATATACCAACAGCTATACAACTTTACATCTATATACCAATAACAACACACACAGAAAACAAGAAAGAACCTCCCCCCTTCCCCCTGTTCCCGTTCCCGGACAGGGATAAGAGGGAAAACCTGGAGAGAGCCTTTGGGAAATAGAAGAATATTGGAAAAGAGAAGTGAGTGTCTGGTATGTGTGAGTATTACGTAGGAATGTTTGTAGGAATGTTAGTAAGATGTTCGCAATTCTCACCACCGGGGGGGTACGGCCGAAGCCAATCCCTGGTCGGGTTCCACGTCCTGTCCCCCGAGACTCCAGGCAGTCCGCTCGGTACGTCCACACGCCAACAACCACAGGGAGCAGCGCCGCAACGGCACGGCCGCCTCCCGCAGTGGTACCCCCACCGCGCCGGCTGGATCCGTGTGAGTTCACAGAGCGCGCGCCGTCTTGCTCCTCCCTTTCCTGATTCCGGTCCCGCCGTGCCTCCTGGGAGCTGTAGTCTGTGGGTCTGTGCGCATGCGCCTGGTACCTCTGTCCTCCCCCCATGAGTGCCGGGGAGTGCATTACCAGGACTGGTCAGTAGATGTCGCTGGATTAAAGGCCATCATGGAGTCCGTCTCTCACAGGGGCCTACAAGAAAGCTGGGGTAGGGCTTTTTACACAGGTGTGTAGTGAGAGGACAAGGGGCAAGGGTTTGAAGCTTCAAGAGGCGAGATTCAGGTTGGACATTAGGAAAAAGTTCTTTCCTGTGAGAGTGGTGAGATGCTGGAACAGGTTGCCCAGGGGGGTTATGGATGCCCCATCCCTGGAGGTGTTCAAGGCCAGGTTGGATGGGGCCTTGAGAAACCTGGTCTAGTGGGAGGTGTCCCTGCCCTTGCAGGGGGGTTGGAACTAGATGATTTTTAGGGTCCCTTCCAACCCAAACCATTCTATGATTCTATGATTCATCCCACCCCAAGGGGACCCCCAGCAGCCTGCACCCAGCCCTGCTTGGGCAGTCCCCAGTCTTCACTGGACTCCCCCCTCCTTGCCTGCTCAGGGTTGCTTTCCTATCTGAACTTCCTCTGCCCCTGCTGCTCTTTCTCCTTCTCTGTTTTACTTTCGATGAGCTAATTCTCTCCCATCTTCAGACATCTCACACCCTCCTGTCCCCCCTCCTTCCTGCCCAGCACCTGCTGTTTGGCTGTGGGGGTCACCTCAGTTTGCCTGGGATGATGATCCCTCCAGAAGAATCACCTGTGCCAGGACCTGGATCTGCCAGAGACCTGCACATGGTGCAGAGGCCATGGAGGATGGAGGTGGGCAAAGGGCAAATGGCAGGTTTTGGGGCTCCCAGGCATCAGGAGCTCAAGGAGACCAAACCCAGAGATCAGTCCCATATTCCAATGTCTGCTGCTGCATCCCCTGGGAATGTGAGGTCTCACAGAGCTGTGGTGAGATGCTCTGTGCAATGGTAGCACCTGAAACACCCTCTCATGGGTGCAGCACCCCAACAAATAAGGGGCTGCTGGAAGGGGCCCACAGCACCACGTGTTGCTGAGACCCCCCTGGCACCCACAGGCTCTCTGCATGAGGAAGGCATCTTTAGGAGAACCCCAACATCCCAGGTCACCCCTGGCTCCACTTCCACTTGGGTCCCTGAGCCCCTGTGCTGGAGCCAGTGGGGCACAAATCCCTAAGCTGGAGGCAGGAACAGAGAGGGTGGGCAAGTGACAGGGCACCTTTGGGTCCTGGCTCCTGGTGGAGTGGCCTTTTGGTGCTGGGGATCATGGGTCCCACGCAGGGGACAGTGTCCTGGCTATGCGTCCCCTTAGGAACCTGTGGGGTCCTCTGAGAGGGGGTGAGAGTGGTTGGGGCGAGCCAGAGCTCCTACTTACTGACCTTCTGGGTCTGCACATATCCCAGGGAGGAGGAGAGGAAGAAAGAGGAAGAGGTGAGGAGGATGCATGGTGCTCATGGCAAGGCTGAAGCAGAAGCAACAGTGACTGTGGGAAAAGGAAGAACCTCAGGGTCCCACGCTTTAACCCAGCCCAACAGTCACAGTGGTGGCTCTCCACCAATGAGACCAGTGTGGAGACATTGGGAGGGCCCAGAGGTCCTAAGCTGGAGGGTGGGAATGTGTGGGAGGGAGGAAAGCTGAAATAAGGTCTTGAACATGAAGCACTGTGACAGGCTGGGGCTGGGGTGAGCCCAGCCAGGAGGAGAGGGCAGGGAAACAGAGGCCCAGGAAACAGCACTAGAAGAAGACCTGAGCTGGGTCCTCCACTGGTGGTACCTCCTCCCTGTCGCAGTTCTGGAGGGATGCATCAGCTCTGATGGATGTGACAATGGCTTTTGGGTGTCAGCCTGTGAGAGACGGACTCTATAATGGCCTTTAATCCAGCGACATTCCTGGCGATGCGCTCCTCGCACCCGTGAGAAGAGGAGAGAGGTACCAGGCGCATGCGCACAGGCCCACAGACTACAGCTCCCAGGAGGCACGGCGGGGCCAGAACCGGAAGTGGAGCCCAAAGGCGTGCGCTGTGAACACTCACTACGGATATAGCCGCCGCTGTGTGTGTATCGCTGCGGAGGCTGCCGTGGAGCCAGAGGCGCCTTTTCCTGTGGTTGTTGGTGTGCAAACGTACCGAATGGACTGCCTGCCTGAAGTTGCTGGAGAAGGAGGAGGGTCCCGACTAGGGATCAGCTTCGGCCGCACTCCGGTGGTGAGACTTGCGAAATTGACTACACTCTGACATTTCCTATTAACACTTACAGACATTCATACATACCTATACCATACGCTCGCTTCCTGTTAATCTTCCTACAGGCTCTCTCCAAGTTTTTTCCCTCCTATCCCTGTCTGGGACTAAGAACGGCGGGGGGGGGCGTGTAGGATTATATTCCTATCGTTGTTTGTCTTGTGGTTTTGTTTGTTTGTTTATTCTTATATATATATGTATTGTTCTGACTGGAGAAAAATGGCCCCTGTCCTCTCAGCCCCACACAGGAAGAAGGACTGCTTTGGGCCCCCCCCCAGCATCTCCAGCTCAGGCTTCTCCTGCACCACCTGCCTAGTACTGTGGTTGGGGCCCACCAGAGTGATGAGCAGTTTCTGCAGAAACAGTGCTGAGGAGCTCCCACCCTCCTGTAAATGCCTCCAGGAGAGGGCCTGGGGCTGCACTGCAGCCTGGCACTCCCCTTTCCTTCCCACCCCTGTTGGTGGGGAGCACTGTCTCCTCAAGTGCCCTCTGGGTGTGGGAACAGGCATGGTGGGGACCATCCCATTGCTCTGTCCCCATTGTCACCCATGTCCAGCACTGGAGGGACAATGGGGTGGCCAGAGCCAGAGCCAGCCTCCCCCCCACAGTGTCCCCTACCCACTGCTCCTCCCCAGATGTCCTCTGGCATCTCCTGTCACCAAGCAGTTTCTCTTCCCCTTTCCTGGGGTGCTCATACTGGGAGCAAAGGCAGAACCAAAACCACAGCGAAGGGGAAGTTTGATGGGGCACCCTGGTAAGTTCCAAACACAACTGAGGTGGAGGTGTCCCCTCTACAATCTGGCAGGACAATCTGGCAGACCCTCCAAGCACAACTGGGCCCAGGTATCCCTGCCCTGTGTCTTCATATTGGGTGTCCCCAGCTGTAGTGGGGACAGAGGGAAGGCCCATATAGGGCTGCTGTGAGCTGAGCTCCAGCACCCTATAACACCAAGTCTGACTTGAGGAGACAAGGTCACAAAAGCCCTGCCCTTCCATGGAGCTGATCCACGGAAATGTAGGGATGCTGTGGTGGCCTGACAGGCCCAGAAATGGCACCGACAGTCCCACTCCCCCAGCAGCTCACCTCAGCATCACCCAGGGGATGTCCAGCCATGCCACCACAATGTCCACATCCCTCACAGCAGGGTCACCAGTGCCGGGGGCAGAGGAGAGTGTTTGGCTGGTAGGATGGCAAAGCACAGCCATGAGGAGCTCAGTGAGGGAAGGGGCACAGGAGATGTTTGTCCATGCAGCCCTATGAGGTGACCATTTGCCCTCTCAGGTAAATGTTGGTCACTCCTTGCTGAGCAGCTGGTAGGCCATGAGCAGTGTGTGCACCATCACTCATGCAGGTGCATGTGAGGCCGTGGTGGCTGAGTAGCTGAAAGGGCAGTGGTTGGCACCTCATTTGTGCAGGTGCATGTGGTGTCACTGAGAGTTCTCCTCCCACGTTCTAGTCTCCACTCTCCTCACTATGGTCACAGGTTACAGTTACTTATGCTCGATGCACAGCTGGTTCTTTTGGCCACTCCTCCTTCCTTACACTTTTATTCTGTTGCTTCTTCCTTCTCGCTTGTTTCCTTTGCTTCAGAGTGGGTCCTCAGTGGTCCAAGGTTCCTTAGGGGAAGTACTCTTTCTGGCATGGTCTTATTCATAGGCCACAGTCCCTTTGGAGTGTACCTGCTCTTCCATGGAGCACCTCCTACTGCTCTGACCTTGCTGTTCCTTTCTCTGGGGGTTTACTCCTCTTTCCTAAATACATTGTCACGGAAGTGCCACAAACTCTCCATCAACAGCACAGGGCTCTTCATGATCTCTTCCCTCTGAGGTCACCCCAGGAGCTCTCCTCCTACCTGCTCAACCAAAATCTTACCAGTTATGCCCAGTACAATTCTTTACTGCAATACAGCTAGAACGGCTTGAACTGGATGACTATTTGGATGAGATTTTATTGGGGTTGGTGGGTATTAATCATAGTAGGATAGAAGTTACTTTTATGAGCTCTCTTTTTTATGACTATTGTCCTCATTGCCTGCCTTCATATCTTGATTTCTTAGGCTGCAGATCATTGGATTCAACATGGGAGTGGCCACACTCAATGCCCCTGGCACAATCTTGTTCATATTCAAGGAAGTCGTTGCTGTTGGACTCAAATACGTGAAAATCCCTGTCCCACAACACAATAAGAGATCCATGAGATGGGAAACAGAATTGGAGAAGGCTTCAGTAGAAGGGGTCTTTAGGATAGTGATGACAATAGAGATGTAAGATGTAGCAATAGAGAGGAAGGTGCCCAAAATCACCAGAGAAGAAAGTATCAGCTTTTGCTTCCCATAGATGCTCACACGTGCCAGTTGCAGCAGTGGCAGAACATCACAGAAGTGGTCACTGCACTGGAGCTACAACAATGTAAACCAGTTAGTAAAGCAGCGGGTGTTGAAGGTGACAGCCCTCAATCCAGCAAAGCAGGATGATCTGGGTGCTTGTTCTTCTACCTGTAACAGTAACCTGAGGGTGTAGCATATGGCTGTGTACCTGTCACAGGCCCCCACTGTAAGGAGGATCACTCTGCTATCCTAAGGATAAAGAAGAAATAACACAAGACACAGCTGGCAAAACAGATCAACTGATTCCCACTTACCAGGTTGGAGAACACCTCAAATCAAATCGAGGGGTTGGTTCGTTAAGGGAATGGAACAGAAACGAGGGGTCTTGTCCCCTATACCAGGAGGGATCAAAGGCTTTTGTTTCGTTGCCAGGCAATGGGATCTTCATGGCTGTGTTTCATTTGTGCCAGGAATATTTATGCCCAGCACAAACAAATCTGTGTTTCGGTTCCATTTTCTCTCTAAAGGACCAACCTTCAGGTCTGGGCTGCGAGAAACTTCTTTACCCCAAGGAGAAGGAGGTGAACATGAACCTTTCCCTTCTCAAAATTGGTATTTAAAGAAAAAAAAAACAAAAAACTTCTTAATCTGGCCCTTAAAATTCTGGTGCCTCCAGAAAGTGAAGAGCTCTGCTGTTTAAAGAGCTGCTATGCTCCTAACTCACAGCCAGGGGAAGATCCAGAGGCGATTCCAGGTTGGAGCTGATGGATCTTGCGGGTGTTTCCATGCTCTTTGGCAGGGAGGATGAGATGCCCTCCCTGTCGCTCGGCTTTGGCCGCCCCTTTGCTGTAGGACACCCCAGATCACACCATCCCAGGCGATTTGTGGGCAGGGATGAGCAGAGATCTTGCATGTTGTGAGCCCAGGAAATCCCACCAGGAGCGCAGACTCCGCAGGGATGAGGTGGCATGTTCCCACCTCCTGTGTTCGCTCCATGCAAAACCACCTGGGCAGGACTTGGGAAAAGCACCCACTGCCTTGGATGGACAACTGCGGTGAGGCTGTTGGCCCAGCATCCAAAATTAATTGCACATCAGCTAAACACCTGCCACCCCACAGAAGGGCCCCGTGTGCTCATTAGTGCAGGTTCCTGCTCGGAGTCTCGTTACTCTTCCTCATCAATTCTAAAAGTCCAAGCTTGGATGCAGGAGGATTTGTTCCAGGTTCTCTGCTGCCAGCACAGCTCACCGCAGCTCCAGGCCACTCTGGCCAGCAGCAAAGGCGCTTGGGCAGCACGGCGGTGGCCGGGACAGGCAGGTACAGCCGGCTGAGCTGCGCCACGGCCGGGAAGCGCCACTTGTGGCTCCTCCACCAGTCCAGGGGGTCGGGGCTGTGCTTGCAGAGCGGCTCCACGATGGATCCAGCTCTGGTTGGATCTTCAGCATGCACCCCATTGGGTCCTTCCCCAGCAGGATGTTGTAGATGATGGACAGGGGGGTGCTGGAGCATCTCTCCTTGTGAGCAGGCAGCTGCCCCCACCTCGCTGCCTTCAGCTCTGTAACCCGGGTTTGGCACCCAGAGGGGGGGCAGGACAGAGGGTTGCAGCCCTGGGACAGCGCAGCCTTGACCTGCTTGTGCAGCTCCTGGCGCAGGCCGGGGCTGAGGAACCGCAGCTCCATGAGCAGGGCTGGGGCAGCTCAGGGGGGCTCTGGGATCAGGGTGCCCGGGGCCACTGCCTGCAGGGTCTGTCTCTGTCTCCTTCCCCTCCCCAGCTCTCAGGTCACTGCTGGGGCTGCCCTGGCCAGGCCTGGCTCCAGCTGCCCAGGACCCTGTGGCACTGGGGGGACTGGAGCTCCCCACCAGTCCCCCTGGGCAGCCCCAGCCCTCACCTCAGCCGGGCCACGGCTGGAGCAGAGACAGAGCCTCCCGAAACTGCCAGGGCTGCGGGGAGGGGAGTGTGGGGAGATGGTGACCCCAGCACGGCCCGGGAACCAACATGGGCGCCCAGCGGCCCCTGCCCCAGGACCACAACTCCCATCATGCCCCGGGCGCTCCTCCCCTGGTCTGACCCTGCCGGACACCGGCCCCCGCCCCCCGGCCACATGGCCGCTCCCCGGGGCTGCCCCGGCCCTGGAGCCCCGTGGAGCTGGAGGAGGAGAAGGAGAGAGAGGAGGGACAGGGACAGAGTGGGGGTGGCAGGAGAGGGGCGGGAGAACAGGGGGAGTTGGGCAGGGAGCGGAGGAAGGAAAAACTCTGGTGAGGAGCTGGTAGAGGGATGGAGGGGAAAGAGATGGAGGGGAAAGAGATGGAGGGGAAGGGGACAGCGGGTGTGGGGAGGCAAAGAGGGAGAAGAGCAGGAGTGAGGAACAGAGAGAGGAGAAGAAGGACAGGAAGGAGGACAGAAGGACAGACAGACACAGGCTGGGCAAGGGAGCGGGACAGGGAGACAGAGGGGAAATGGAGAGAGGGGGGAAAGATGGGAGAGAGAGTGGGAGAGGCAGGGACAGAGATCAGGACACAGGGCAGGGGAAGGAGGGGAATCTGGAGGGACTGAGGGAGAGTGGCCAGGACTGGGGAAAGACGCCTAGGTGGGAGGAAAAAAATGGCCCTGCTGGTTTTTGGTTTGTTTGCTTGTTGGTCAGAGGGTGTGGGGGCTGCGGGGCTTAAGGAACATGTGGTGCTGGGCTGACAGTTCTCTGGGGCTCTGCTCCTGTTCCAGAGCTGGTGGGATTGGCTGCCAGGGCTCTGGGGTTCCAGGCTGACAGTGCTGGGGCTGTGGGGTGGTGGGGTGTCCGTGGGAGAGATTTCAAGGGTGTCACACAAAGGCCACGGTCCCCTCGCCTCTTCTCGCAAGAGGCCCCTACCAGAGGAGCTGGAAGACGCAGCCATGGCTCCCTACTCCAGATGAGCCAGCCCTGTGTTTAAGCCAATGTGGAATGAAGCCTTTTGTGACCATTTAGGAGCCCGTGTTGTGACTCATGCTCTGGGGCTGGTCGAGTGACGGGCTGTTTCTGTCCCTCTTGAGTCCTTGGCACGGCTCCTGGCCCTGCAACAGACTGTCTAAAAGGTCACCTCCCCCGAGCCCCCCCTGAGGGACAGGACCCCCTTGACACCCAGGACCTCACACACCCCTTTACACGCCCCTTTGTCATCACACACTCCTTTAGATGTGCAAACCCTTTGCACGCCCCTTCCTTTGTGCACACGGGGCCTTCACACACCCCTTTGCACAGGCTGATGTTGCATGCCTCTTAGCCCTTGCACACCCCTTTGCTCACTCTGTGACTCCACACACCCCTTGGCACACCCAGACTCTCGCCCACCCCCTGCCCTTTGCCCACACACCCCTTGCACGCCCCTTTGCCCCTCGCACACCCCCCTGTGCCCTTGCACACCCCTGTGCCCTCGACCCCATGGCATTTTTTTCCGTTGTTTTTTCGAAGCAGTTTCAGGGCAGGGGGGTTGTCCCCAGAGCAGGGTCTGTCACCCGGTGTGCAAGATGCCAGCCCACACACAGGGTCAGAGATTTGCTGTCATCTCCAGGTGTGTGCAGAGCAGGGAGCAGGGGCTGTTCCACAGACCCAGCTCCGCTCTCTGAAGCACCAGGGCAGCTTTTATACCCAACGCATGAGAAAGAACTTGATCTCTGAGATTATTCTGTCACTCTGTGAGGGTTTTACCCCTCACTAAGGGAAAATTGTCTCCCATAAAGAACTATTCACCTAGTAAAGGAGACAGGACTGCACCAGGACAAGCCTGGGCAAGTCCAGGACAAGCCTGGGCAAGCCTTAGACCAAGGCTGCTGCTAAGCCCTGGATGGAACTCTTGCAGCTGGCTGGATAGCTGTCTGATTGGCTGAAACTATATGCAAATGAACGGATTCAAAAGATGCACCAAATCAGAAGGCTCCTAGGGGCTATAAAGAGACCGCTCGCGAGAGCTCTCTTGCTTTTCGCCGCTGGACCTCCCTGCTGCCCTGCTGCCTCGCTGCCCTGCCACCTACTGCCCTGCCGCCTCGCTGCTGCCCTGCCGCCTCGCTGCTGCACCCGCCTACCTGCACCCGTCTGTGCCGAGGAGGAGAGGTAAAGAGCCACGGATCTCGGCTACGGAGGCTAGGTCTCCACCCGAGAATCCAAAAAAGGGGAAGCTTGAAGAACTATACAGCTACTACTCGAGAGCTGGGCTTAAAGCAAGAGCGCTAAGCTCAGTATCTGCTAGCCCCACTGCCTCGAGAGCACCTAAAAGAACAGCGAATCTCCCCAAAGGCGCTCTCTCTCTCTCTCTCCCTCCTCCCGTCGGGGAAGACGCCCGCAGCCTGCCGTCTGCCGCGAGCCGCTTTGCTCTAGCGCAGCCCGCAGTCTTAAAGGCGCCGCTACAGCTGCCGTGAAGCCTACAGCCTGCCGCCGCACCCAGAGCCGCTGCTGCCTTTGCTGTAAAGCCGCAGACCGCCACGTGGAAGCCGCCATCTTGAAGCCGCAGACCGCCACGTGGAAGCCGCCATCTTAAAGTTACAGACCGCTTTGTGCAGCTTGCCGAGACTGTAAGATTTAATAATATTTTTTTTTCTGTCATTAACCGTAATCTTTCCCCGGGGTAAACCCACAAACGGCCCTCACTTCCACGCACAACGTCAACCCTATTGAGAGGGAAACCGCGTCGCGCTATACCAGCCCCCTCTATCATAAGTTTTCTTTCTTCAATCTAAACTCCCACACACATACACACCCCTTGCGTCCCACCTTCTAAATTTACCTCCTACACATTTGTAACTCCATTCAAACAGTTAAAACATATAAAATATAACTCTGTGTCTGGTCTTCATTGCGTGTGGACGTGTGTGCTCTCCTATTTAGGGCTTCTGGTATATCATACATTGGCGTCATCGCCATCCCCAAAATCAGGGGCGAATCCTAAATATATAAGGGCTAACCGCTCGAGCCCATCCGAGTCCAAGTCACCGCTTGGACCGGGACACACTCACACAAGGGATTGGTCAGCTAACCCCCCCTTCCACTGACAGTGGCAATGCTCAAACCTGTCACCACCCCTGCTCAAAGGGTGGGGGCTCTTTGTTAGCAGGGGTCCCTCTAGGTTGTGGGGGGTATTTCAGTATGCTAATGGTCATTAATATGTTAATAGGGCAAATCCAATTACTCAGGGTTCCAACCCCCCCCTCCCCCCCCCCGGTGCTCCAGGCTGTCCCCAAGAGAAGCTGTGGGCAGCACTCCTCTCCATCTCTGTCCTCTCTCCTGCAGGTGTCTCGATGTCTGTCTCAAGGCTGGGCTGGCGACTCCCTGGGACATGTTTTTCTCTGATTGGAATCTGGTTTTGTCTCATTCTTGTTGTTTCACTTTTATCTGGGCCCTGTTTTTATTCTGCGTGTCCCTTATGTTCTCTTTGATGTGATTTTTTTCCCCAAATGTGATTTTTTCCCCCAAAAAAAATAATTAGTTCAATTAATAACTGACATCAGTGTGATTGCCATGAAACTTTTTTGGTATGGATGTTTTGAGGTTTCTTTTCCTGAAAACACATCAAGCTTTTCCTATTTATAAACTTGGGGAAGAGCCTGGGCTGCCGGTTGGCTGATGGAGTGGGCAGTAAAATAGAAGGGGTTTAGAATGTCCTAAATGGTGAGGGATTAAAAAGGCAGTGTGATGGACAGAAACCCCAGTTGGGATGTTTGATAGGGTGGGAATGTTTGGTGACAGGACAGAGTGACTTTTCCTGTGTAGTTGTGAGTGCCTGGGTGCAAAGAAACTTGGATAAGGCCCCAGGACTTGCCACCCCCATCCTGCTGCTGAGCAGTGCTCCGTGGGGTTGTCCTGGTGGGATCTGCTGGCATCTCCCTGGCAGGAAGGATGGGCTGGATCACAGAATCACAGAATGTCTTTGGTTGGAAGACACCTCCAAGATTATCTAGTCCAACCTTTGACCTAACACTGCAAGGTCACCACTAAACTATGTCCCTAAGCACTAGGTCCACATGCTGTTTAAATGCCTCCAGAGATGGTGACTCCACCAACGCCCTGGGCAAACTATTCCAATGCTTGACAACCCTTTCAGTGAAGAAATGCTTCCTAATATCCAGCCTAAACCTCCCCTGGCACAGCCTGCATCTGTTCCCTCTGATCCTGTCACACGTCCCCAGGGAGAAGAGACTGTCCCCCTCTTCGCTCCAGCCTCTTTTCAGGTAGTTGTGAAGAGTGATGAGGTCTCCCCTCAGCCTCCTCTTCTCCAGACTAAACAAGCCCAGCTCACTCAGCTGCTCCTCATAGGTCTTGTGCTCTAGGCCCTTTACAAGCCTTGTTGCCCTTTTTCGGACACGCTCCAGCACTTCTATGTCCTTCTTATAGTGAGGGGCCCAGAACCGAACACAATATTCAAGGTGTGGCCTCACCAGTGCCGAATACAGGAGTACAGGGTGTTCCTGGAGAGCAGGGCTGGCGGCAGGGAAGGGAGCGAAGCCCCGACGGCCGCCCCTTGGGCTGCGCTGAGGAGCACTCCCGGCAGCAGAAGAGCCGGGCTGGGGCCGGGGGGGCGTGGGGCCGGCAGAGCTCGGCACCGTCCGTGCGCCCGCAGGGGGAGCACAGCGCATGGAAGAGCCGGGGAGGGACTTTTGGCAAGGGCAGGAGTGGGTAAGGGGATAAGGGGAGAGGGCTTCAAACGGGAAGAGGGGAGATTTAGGCTGGACACTGGAACGGGTTGCCCAGGGAAGCTGTGGCTGCCCCGTCTCTGGAAGTGTTGAAGGGCAGGTTGGATGGGGCTTGGAGCTCCTTGGTGCCTTGGTCACCCAGGGAGGTGTCCCTGTCTGTGGCAGGGGAGTTGGAACTAGATGGTCTTGAAGGACCCTTCCAATCCAAACCAGCCTGTGATTCTCTGAAAAGCAAATCCCTGATGCTTTGCACACCCGGGCCTCTCTGGTACCAGCTGTGGCAGGGGCAGAGGCTGCAGGAGTGGTTGCTGTGCTGCAGGTTCCCATGCAGGAGCCTGCGGGATGTGGCTCCATGCAGAAGCCACTGAAAATTCACTTTTCCTCCCTTCCTGTCCCTGCAACTTTAGCAGGAGAGAATCTGAAGCAGCATGTTTCCTTAAATGCTCTAATTTCTCTGAAACTCCAACTTGGAGCACCAAGTTCTTTGTTTTTTATTTTGCACTGGAGCTCATGGTGGGACCTTGGGAGAAGTACATGTGGCTCTGTCCCTGCACGTCCCCATCTCTGGTCACCCCCAGTCAGCAGGTTTTCCTGCTGAGGACCCTGGTATCGCAGCTGAATGCCAGAGCCCTGGCAAACCCCAGTGAGGTTTGGGTCTGGGTGTTTCCCTGAGATGCATCATAGCTTGGTCACAAAGACCTGAGCCTCTGCAGGAGAGAGGAAGAGGAAAGAGGCAGGATTATTCCCAGTTCGAAAAAGAAAATAGTGCACCATGAGAGAGGTTAGGAGCTGTGCCTGGCTGGTTCAGGAACAGGGAGGTGTTTGTGATGTGGGCAGGTGTGTAAATCCCACCTGGAGCAGCTTGTTCCTACCTCCTCTGAGCTCCTGGCTCAGCCCAGCCTGGGGAGGGGCAACCAAGGGCTGCTGTGGCCTCCTGGGAGATCTGGTGAACGGGGCTACAGAGGGGACAAGGATTTTATTGGCTTCCACTTCTTCACGTGTGAAATGGTTCCTGAAGCATCTAAGGAATAAGATTTAGCATCATTTTGTGGGTCGGGCTTTCCACATCTGTAAACCAAATGGCCTGGCTCTGTAACAGGACCATGTTCTGCCTCTGCTGCCCTCCACAGCAGCCACTGCTTGTCCTTGTCTGAGGGCAGCTGAGTCACCCCAGCTCTGCTCCTCAGGATTGCTGCCTCCACCGTGCATGAGGGGCTCTCTGAGTGTGGAGATGGTAAGAGAAAGCCTGGTTGCAGGGTGGTTGCTCCATGTCTCTCCTCTTCCTTCCCTCCTTGCCTGCAGGCTGCTCTGCAGATCTTGCTACAGAGCAGTTTTCAATGTGCAGTGGCATGGAAGTTTGTCCCTCTGGCAGCGATGGACTGTCAGGGAAGCCTGGATCACTTTCTCAGCAGGACTTTCCTACCACCTTATCCCAGCTGTTTGCTAAGCAAGACTGTGTTTTACTACTTGGACTATCCAGGTATAATTATGTTAACTGTTGTACCAGGCAAAGTGAGTGAAAAGTAAAATATTGGAGTCAGAAAAGTCTGCTTTTGTGCTGTAGAACTCAGTTCCCTGCTCTCCTGCCTCTTGTGACCCCAGTGCCGAGTGCCAGCAGCTGTTGTGGGGACTTGGCTGAGGGCAGTGATCTCTGGGGACTCTCTGTGCTTCTGCAGCCACTCAGAGATGTTGGGTGACTGGAGGAGAAGGGCAGTGACAATCAGCATCCCCTCTGCTTGAAGCCATATGTTGCTGAAGGACCCTGGAAGGGAGAGGAGTTCACAAAGAGCAGCTGCTTGTTCTTTTATCCCTTTTCCTCCGGCCTGTCTGTCCTTTGGGTGTGAGGTCTGGGCCAGCTGCATTGACCAGGCTCTGCAGGTGTGTGTGGACATCTCTGTGCACGTGATGCTTTGATGCACACGAGTCAAGTAGAAGAAAAGCAGTGCAGCAGCAAAGCTGGACAGTCAGCTGAGAGATGAGCTGCTGCTCCTTCTTCACTGTTACAGACAGCAGAGCTGCTGAGGTCAACATTGCTGGGTGAGATGTGATTGTTGCAAGTCTTGTGTGATCCTGGAGAGCATATCCTGAGGCTCTCCAACTGCTGGTGCATGCCAGCTCAGCTGTGCTGAGGAATATGAGCAGATTTTTAGAAGTCATTTGCAAAGGCACCACCTCATTATTTTTTGGCTGCAGAGGTAGAATCAGTGTTCTGGGACTGTCCATGGCCACTTTCATTCAGACCTTCCGGCCTGTGCAATGGAGCCTGCAGGCACCACTGGTGGTGTGTCCATGTCTCACAGAAGGTCTGTCCTGTGCATCAAGCAAGGCAGGGCTCACACTGGGCAAAATGCTGAGTGACTACTCACTTAAAGACTCTACCAGCCTGCATACCTGAGAGGTGGCTTCTCCATCACGAGCACTGGCAGGAGAGCAGTAGACACCCCTTCCCCAGGGGTGAAACCCTCCTGATTTCAGATGCCACTTCTGCAGGGACTGAGCTGGTGTCAGCTGATGTCAACATGTCTGTATGTATTTGTCTGCAAATATGGAACCTGTGCTGCTCAGCTGGTAATCACTTCCTGACCAGAAAAGTCCCAAACTGGACTTGGCAGCAGGGGAGGTGCCTGGTGAGTCCAGGGTCCCTGGAAAGTTAAGTATTTTGTAATGAACCCTGGACAAAATGACACAGATTTTCCTCGTGTTGCTGCTTTTTTACATTATTCTAGTTGGAATGTTATCAGTGACCTTGTCATAGCATGTAAAGGAAGTAGGAAATACATCAGGCTGTTGTCTGTTCAAGCCATGAAAATGCTCTTTACAAGGTGTGCTGTGACACCTGATAATATTTCCAGAGCTGCTTTTAGGGCTGAGTGACCAGAGAGCTGAGGAAAAGATTGAAAACAAGGTGATGCAGGTGGACAAGACTTTTGTTTGTGCAGAAGAGTGAGTTACTGCTGTGTCAAAAAACACAGGTAAACAGTTGGAGAGATGTAAATCTGCTTTTAATTAGCATCACAAACTGCTGCTGTGACCCAAAGTAGCACAGATGGTCAGATGAGTGGTGGTGGGTGTACAGTGCTACTCCTGTGGTGAGAGCTGAGGTGCCAGGTGTGCAGGAGGGCGACCAAACAACGTTGTGCTTGACAGCAGTTTGAGTGAGGGCTTTTAACAGTGGCAAAAGCTGCAATGATGCAGTCTCATTTGTGCCTGGTGTCCCAGCTCCCCTAACACGCCAGAGAGCACCCCAGGAGGTACCAGCATCACCCAATGGGCAGCGGGGGCTGGGGGTGCCCTCCAAGGGACAGCCAGGGAAGGGCACACCAAGGGGTTTGGGGTGCCCCCCAAATGCACAGCAGGAGCCCGGGAAGCACAACAAGGCCCCCGGGGGTGTCCAGCCACCGTCTCCCGAAGTCCCACCCACCACTGCCACCAGCAGATGCCACCTTTGCCTCACCCCCACCAGCCCCCACACCAAAGCTCTCCCAGACCTGGTCCCACCATCCCAGAGCAATGTCCCAGCGTCCCCGGCTCCACCTTGGGGGCAGTTTCCCAGACAGGACCCCCTTCTCCCGCGGGTGCCCAGCGAGCCCTGCCTCCAGCCTGCTGACCTCTCATGTTCCCATCCAGGAGGCCCAGGAGAAGCTCCAGGCTGCAGCCCTTGCCCAGGTGAAGAAAAGCGACGCGCTGCTGCACCAGATGAGGGAGCGGAGCCGAGCCCAGGACGAGCTGCAGAGGCGGCTGCAGCAGCTGCAGGATGCTGCCAGGGAGGACAAGCGGCACCAGGAGCAGATGCAGGTACCCAGCACCCCTTCCCGGGCTGAAGCACCCACGGGGGGCTTCCATCCAAACCCGTCCCCATGTTCCCTGGCTGGTGCTGGGCTCAGCATGCCTGGTCACCCCGTGTGTCCCTACCCCAACTCTGCCCCAGAGCATTCGCCAGCTGAAAAGCCAGGTGGAGAAGGTCCTCAGCAAAGTCCATGAGGCACAGGAGACGACCGCCCGGTACCTGGCGGTTCGGGACGTCCTGAAGAAGGTGAGCTCCTTGCCCTGCCATCGTCCCACCTGCTCCCCCTGCAGAGGCAATGAGGTGCCCAAGGGGCTGCACTGGTGGGACACCATCCCGCATCGACAAGGTCCCCCTGCTCCCCTCCGTCCCCTGTCCCAGCGTGCAGGGGACCCCCGGGGCTCGGTGGAGTCACGCACTGTGGCTCCTGTGTCCCAGGAGCTGGCCCACCTGCCCCTGCACCTGGACCTCTTGTGTGAGGCGGACAAGCTGTACCGCAGGGAGCTGCAAGACCTGGAGCTCACGGCCTTGGAAGCCCGCAGAGCCGCAGATGTCACCAAGGTGAGATGGTCTGGGGCCCCGTGGGGCCATGTCCCAGCCTCCAGAGCCCACAGGTGGCCACACGTGCCCCAGCTGCTGAGTCTTCCTGCACCAAAGAGCAAAAGAGACAGAGCTGGGCTTGCCCCCAGCCTCCAGATGCCTCCAGAGCTCCTCCCAGCTCTGGCTCTTGGGCCAGCCTGCCCGGAGCACCAGCCGTGGGGGAGGCAGCATGCTCCATCCTCCAGCCCCACCTGCCCAGTTTCCTTCCCAGCCTGGTTCCACGGGGAGGGTAATTTTTGACGCTGGCCATCCCAGAAGCTTCAGCTGGCTCACCAAGGTCTGTTCTGGCTTTGGCTGCCACTTCTCCCTTCTCTGATACTCTCCAGGGGGACTTGGCTGAGCTGGAGACCAGGTTCCTTGCAGAGATCGAGCTCAGGAACCGCTCCCTGGCCGCCCTGAAGGTGCCAGTCACCAGAGAGTGGCTGAAGGAAGCAAGGGAAAAGCAGCAGAGAAGGGTGAGCTGGGGGTACCTGGTGCAGGCACGGCTGTGGGCAGAGGGTGGGCATCGGTGCCCAGCCCCCCGTGGGTGGGGGGGCTGCAGAGCCAGCTCCCCCAGGGTGCCACGGCTTGGGGGTGACAATGAACGTCCTTGCAGCTTGCCATGGGCTTCCTGACCCTGCTGGAGCAGGACTCGCTGGAGGGTGAGTGCCTGTTGGGGTGCAGGGGGTGGGATGCGGGCACAGCCGCAGGCATCCTTCCCTGCCGCTTCCCTCCCCCCCCAGCAGCCAAACTGGAGGCCATCAAGACCCAGAGGGAGCACCAGGCCAGGTGCACCGAGAAGATGGAGAGGGCCAAGGCTGCGCTGCAGTGCTCCCGCCTCTGGGTAACATAACAACCCATCTCTGGGAAAAGCTGGGGCTGCTCTAGCCCTGGGGGGCTGAGACCTCTCTGCTCGCCTTGTTTCACTGCGGGGTTATCTGCTCTCCTCTGCCCCTGGAGCCCCCCAGAGCCCCTCTGGTGCAGGCAGGGCTGGAGCTGCTGTTCTCCGTGCCACGAGGCCACGGCCCCGATCCTGTCCCTGGCAGGAGTGCCGGGGGCTGAATCCTCGTGCTCTCCCCTGGCCAGGACATCCCCTGCGAGCTCATGGCACGGCAGAAGTCCTTGGAGGACTTGGGGCATTCCATCAGAGAACTGAAGAGAAAGCAGCAGAAGCTGGAGGAGACTGTGAGGGAGCTGGAGCTGAGGAAGGCAGAGCTGATGTTTAGCCAGCCCCCCCGACACAACCAGGTACTGCTGGGCTGGGGACAGCCATGTCAACTAGGCCACCACCCTTGGGGGGGACATGTGCATCATGGGTGTCCTGAGAGGACGCTCCTTCCTTCCTCTGTCCCACTGCAACTGCCCAGCCCTCCTGCACTGGACGTTTTCCGAGCAGGGTGTTCCCCAGCTCTGCTCCTGGCAGAGCACCCAAAGCTCCCGCTGTGGCAGCAGGAGGGAGGACCCTTGCTCCTTGCCCGGCCTGGGGAGGGGGACCAGCAGCATGGGCTTGGCTTGCAGGCAGCATCTCTGCTGGGCACTTGGGGCAGGGGCCACCTGAGCAGCTCGTGCAGCAGGTTTGGGGTGTCCCTGCCCCCCTGGGCGGAGGGATGGATGGACGTGCATGCGTTTGGCTGCAGGGGCCTGGAGGAGGAGCTGCGGAGGAACCGGCAGCGGGAAGAGGCTCGGGTGGAGCAGATGCGAGCCCAGCTGCTGCACGACCAGCAGGTCCGGCTCCAGCTGGAGATCGGCGCTGACAGCCTCTTGGCCCGTCTGCACGGCATCACCGTGCCCGGCCAGGTCCCCGTGCGGCGCTGGGCTGAGCACGGCCCCGGCCGGAGCTCGGGGGGGCACTGGGGGCAGCCACTGTCACCCCAGCGGGCTCGTTCTCCCCACCAAGGCGGTTGTTCTCTCTCTGACTGCAGGACAACTCTGCCAAGGCCATGGGGGTGGAGGAGAAGCTCCAGCTCACTGGGCAGAAGCTGAAGTACCTGGGGCAGCAGGTGGCTGCCTTGCACCCCCACAGCCTGGACAAGCACAGCAAGGTGCGTGGGGGCTCCATCCCTGCTGTGGCCTTTGGGGACCCACACGGGTCTCTCCTGGATGGCCCATCCCAAGCCATCCTCCCAGCTGGGAGGATGGAAGTGGCCCCAGGGAAGAGCCATGGAGCAGCTCAGCCCCAGGTGGCACTGGGCACTGTGGGGTGTCCCCCCAAGGGGGACATTGAGGTGGGGCAGCCCTGGGGTTGTAGCACCCACCTGCCCTTAAGCAATTAAGCCGGGGTGTCTTTCACAGACTTTTTGGAGGGTCCGGAACTGGCTGGAAAGAGCAGCTGCAAATGATCCAGCGAACTGGAAGGTTTCCCTGGAGGACCCAGACAGTATGGTCCAAGGTAGGAGAGCCCAGCGGGGACACGGCCCTCAGTGACTGTCCCAGCCCCTGCCTGCTGGGAGCTGTGGGTGTCCTTGCCTGTCTGCCACTGTCCCAGCACCCCCCAACACAGGAGTTGTCTCCAGAGCTCAAGGCTGCCCTTGGCTGTCTCCAATCTCTGAGCATGGGTGGTGGCTTTAGGTGGGGTTGTGGGAGAACGAGGGCAACCGGTGGGGTGGTGAGCATCGAAGCCCAGCAGGAACAAGGAGAGAGGCTGTGGGGCGAGGAGGGAGACCCTCGTCTTCAAAGTCAGCTGGCTGTGAAGCACGAGCAGTGCTTGAGGCTGCCTGGGGCCTCTTGGATGCTCTTGGAGGAGCCACTGAGTTTTTGGCAGCTCACCACCTGTTTTAGATGCAGCAGGAGCTGTGTCCACCAGCCCACGGCTCCAGACCTTTCTGGGAAGCCCCAGCAGTGCTGGAGATGGGCCCTGGCAGCAGCATTGCCAGGCCCTGCTGGTCCTCCTGGGCTGCTGGGGGGGGCAGAGCCTGTGCCGGGGGGCTCGGCCCGAGGGCTCACCGTGATGCCACCAGCCCTCCAAAAGGCACCAGCTCTCCCTGGGGACACGGGCACAGTGGAGGTGGCCCCACAGCCTCTCCTCAGCCTGGCCCTCTGCACTCTCTCCTCCAGACCCCAGTGATTGTGAGGAGGACCCAGACACCCACCCTGTTGTCCTCAGCCGGGAAGCCATCAAGAAGCAGGGGCTAAAGCTGATGGAAAGAATGAGAAGCAGTGAAGAGAAGTAGCGGTCACTCCACGAGATCTTTGTGTGCCCCAGCCCCCCCTGTCGTGCCTTGGATGCCCCCCCCTCCCCCCCGTTTGCCCTGTTTCCAGAAGGTTCAATAGAGCAGATCTTTTCCCCTCCTCCCAAGCCTGTGGTGAAGCTGGATGTGTGGGGTGGGGCGGGTCCTAGGTCACTCTTGTCACCCAGAACGCATGGGGGTCAAACCCTGAGGGGTGCTGAGCTGGATTGGAGGCAGCCCCATCCCCCTGCGCCTCGCCCAGCTGCTCTCCCCGCAGAGGTGGGGATGGGCCGGGGTGGGGACAGCTTTCCCGGCCAGAGGACAGCGGGGGCCAGGCTGCCTTTCTCCCCCTTGGTCCTGTGGGGCCAACACCTTCCTGGGACCTGTGCCCCCCAGACAGCTCTGGGACCCCAGTGGGCTGGAGTCTGTCCGAGGCAGCTCTGGGGAAAGGTGGGGCAGGGGCTGAGGCCTGTCCGGGCGCTGGACCTCAGGGTGGGTGTCCCCGTGTCCACGCGTGGGAGCAGAAGGGCAGACCTGCCTTGGGAAGGGAGAGCCGAGTCTGAGCTGAAGCCCCAGCCTGGGGCTGCCTGGCCTGCCTGGGGACCCTTGGCGCCTCTTCCCTCGCCCGCTCCCTGCACACACCTGGTGCAACTCGTGCTCCTACCCCTGAGCTCAGAGCAAACGGCAGGCAGGAGGTCAGGGAGGTGCCTGGAGGGAAGGTTTAACCCTGCATGACCCAGGACAGCAGAGGACACTGCCCCAATTGGGCCTGTGGCTCAGGGATGGATCCCAGCCCTGCCCATGGGTCACCCACACCCAACCCTGCAGGCCGCGGTGCCGTCTCTACCGAGGCGCTCGGAAAACAAGGCTGCCAAGAGCTGGGGCCGTGTCCCCAAGTCCAGCTACAGCCAGGGCTTCTGCCTGGGACCTGGAGTCCTGGCTGGAGACCCAGGAGAGTCACACCTCATCCACCACTGCAGGGGCACAGCGGCATCAGCCCAAGCTTTCACTGTGGTTTCTGCTTCATCCCTGGACTTCACGCTGACATCACTAAGGTTCCTCTGACCACCCGTCTTGCTGCCTTGAGCAGAAGACAGCTCTGCTTTTGGTGCAGGGGGCCACCAGGCTGATGTGGAGGAAAGGGAAGGGTTGATACCAGCTGGGTGAATGTTGCCCATGATGGCTTTTGGCCCAAGAAGGAGCCTGTCTTGGCATCTGCAGGCACAGAGGGGGCTTCAGCACCTGAGGCCAACGGCATGAAATTCAACAAGACCAAGTGCAGGGTCCTGCACTTTGGCCACAATAACCCCAGGCAGCACTACAGGCTGGGGGAAGAGTGGCTGGAGAGCAGCCTGGCAGAGAGGGACCTGGGAGTGCTGGTGGACAGCCGGTTGACCATGAGCCAGCAGTGTGCCCAGGTGGCCCGGAAGGCCAATGGCATCCTGCCTTGTATCAGGAATAGTGTGGCCAGCAGGAGTAGGGATGTAATTGTCCCCCTGTACACAGCACTGGTGAGGCCTCACCTTGAGTACTGTGTACAGTTCTGGGCCACTCACTTCAAGAAGGATGTTGAGGTGCTGGAGCGGGTCCAGAGGAGAGCAACAAGGCTGGTGAAAGGACTAGAGGGAAAGTCTTATAGGGAGAGGTTGAGGATGTTGGGGTTGTTTAGCCTGGAGAAGAGGAGACTCAGGGGGGACCTCATCACTCTCTTCAGCTACCTGAAGGGAGGTTGTAGTCAGGTTGGGGCTGGGCTCTTCTCCCAGGCAACCAGTGACAGGACAAGAGGGCATAGCCTGAAGTTGCTCCAAGGGAGGTTTAGGTTGGATATTAGGAAGCACTTCCTCATGGAGAGGGTGATTAGACGTTGGAATAGACTTCCCAGGGAAGTGGTGGAGGCGCCGTCCCTGGATGTGTTCAAGGCAAGGCTGGATGTGGCACTTAGTGCCATGGTCTAGATGGTGTGGTGGTGTTGGTCATAGGCTGGACTTGATGATCTTAAAGGTCTTTCCCAGCCTTGGTGATTCTGTGTCAAATGAAGAAGGGACCATGGTGGGACCGAGACAGCACTGGTGAAGGAGGGAAGGGACCCACGGGGGTGGTTTCCTGGCCCAGGTGCAAAGCACAGCAAGGGCAGAAGGGTGGATGGGGCTGGCAGCTCCCCACAAACCAGCCTCTCCCCATAGCAGAGGTGTGCCAGCCCTCGGACCATTTGGGAAGCCTCCTCTGGCCCATGCCCATCTTGTGCTGGGAGGCAGTGCTGCAGGGGGGGGAGCACCCCGTTGGCTTTGGCCAGCTGATGTCCCATTGGCCACCCACCAGTAACCCCTAAGTCCTTCTGCACAGGGTACTCTCCATCTCTCCCTGCAGTCCATGCTGGTGCTGGGGATTTCCCTGACCTTGGACTTGGCCTGGCTGAACTCGCTGAGGTTCTCATGGAAGCCCTCCTCCAGCCTGTCCCTCTGGATGGCACTCCTTCCCTCCAGTGTACCAAGGGCTCCACTCACCTTGGTGCAAAACCAAAACTGGTGTGTCTTGGGTGATGCAGAGAGCAGAGGAACGCGGAGTGTGGCCTTAGCTCTCTGCCAAGGACATCTGGGGAACCCCTTTCAGATGTAGTTGGCAGGGCTGCCATGGATCAATTGCTGCAGAAACATCATTGCACCTCTTCCCAGGCAGGGAAGGAGTGGACTCTAAAGTTTTGGAGAAAGAGACATCAGGATCCAGCTGGACCTGAGAACCTCCCAGCTCCTGCAGCAGAACTTCACTCGACTGCAGGAGGGGGTTTGCACTTCCTGAACGGCCTAATCCCACTCCCCTCCTCAAAGCAGCCCAGCCTCATCGTGAGCATCCAGGGAAACCCACACCTGAAAACACCAGGCACTTGGTGATGTCCCTGAAGGGACAGAGCAACCCAGGCTGACACGTCCTCTCAGGAACACGCTGGGAAGTGTTCAGCTGAGACCTGCTCTGACATCAGAGCAATGAGGGCCTTTAGTTCCCCACCAACATGAGACCATCCAGACTGAGCAGTGGAACCATCGGGTGACCCAAACGACACTGGGCATTTGCAGTGACCCCGGAGGGCCCACAGGGAAGCAGCACATTTCCCTGCACCAGTGGGGACCTTCACCCAGCAGCTCCTCCCTCCCACACACAGAGCGTGGGGCCTGCTCAGACACAAGTGCTTACAGGGTCAGTGACCTTCTTGTTGGTTTGGGTGGGGAGGAACTGAACGACGACCCGATTTCTGAGCCCAAAAGTGCCAGCAGAAGAGATGCCAAATCTGTGCAGCCATAAGGACACCAGGCAAGGAGAGAAAAAGTTCCACATCCCCACCGAGGCACCGACATCGAGAATAAAGCAGAGGTGTAGCCAGAGCAGATTCCTACCCTGTTCATTGAGAACAAGCACACCAGACAGCACCCACAGGAGCTGGTCTGCAGTCCGCTGGGACCTTGTTTGTGCAGCCATCAAACACGAGCACAGACAGCGAGTGTCGCGGACCGAGATAGGTAAAGCCGCGACTCACACCCCCACCTCAGGGGATCGAGAGCTGAAGACCACTCCCCGTCACACCCACAAACAACGCTTAAGAATCAATAGATTTATCAAAGGCACTGAGGGTTTGGCAAGTCTGATATCAACGATCACACAGGGTCTATCTCTATGTATATCCACACCTATATATCCATATACCAACAGCTATACAACTATACATCTATATACCAATAACAACACACACAGAAAACAAGAGAGAACCTCCCCCCTTCCCCCTGTTCCCGTTCCCGGACAGGGATAAGAGGTAAAGCCTGGAGAGAGCCTTTGGGAAGTAGAAGAATATTGGAAAAGAGAAGTGAGTGTCTGGTATGTGTAAATATTATGTAGGAATGTTTGTAGGAATGTTAGTAAGATGTTCGCAATTCTCACCACCGGGGGGTACGGCCGAAGCCAATTCCTGGTCGGGATCCACGTCCTGTGGATCCACCCGGGTACCCCGCTCCACCTCCCCCCCTGCAGTTACTCCACGGCACCCACCACCCGGGCCTGACCACCGCTGGGGCTGCCACCACAGCCCTGGCCCCTCTGCCTGCCCCACGACCGGCCCCTCTGCCTGCCCCGAGCCCTGCTCGCCCCCTCCTCTCTGCTGCCCCCTCCTCTCTGCTCGCCCCCGCCCCTGGACCTGCCCCTCTGGACAAGCCCCTCACACACCCCTCCTATCACCGCCCCCCAGGCAGTACCCACCGCACGGTTGTTGCCGCCCGACATCCCTCCCCCCCGGCACCCCCCCCGCGGGCATTACCCCCATTTACCACCCATCCCACCCCCCGCTCCCTCCCCCGCCGCCGCCCTCCCGTTCCGACCGCCCCCCCGTTTCCCTCCGCACGGGTTTTGGCGGCGCCCGGCGGTCGGTGAGGAGCGGCGGCCGCCATGTCCATCGTCACCCCCCCCAGACCCGCTTCACCAACGGGGCCGTGGGGCGGGCGCGGCGGGAGCGCTTCGAGATCGCTGCGGCCGCCACAAGGGCTGGGATGGCACCGCGGAGCGGGAGGGCCGGGCCGCCCACGGCGGGGCCTGGCCCAGGGGCGGCGGCTGCGGGACGGGGCGGGGAGGCCCGTGCGGGACTCGGCTGTGGGGCCGGTGGGGCCCGTGCGGAGCCGGGACGGGGGAGAGCCCCGGGCGCTGTCGCTTCCCTGGGGGGTGACACTCATGGGGCCGTTTGGGTTGGAAAAGCACAGAATCATTTGGGTTGGAAAAGACCTTCAAGATCATCGAGTCCAGCTATTAACGCTGCCCTCCCAAGTCCAGCACTGAGCCATGTCCCCAAGCGCCACGTCTAGACGACTTGTAAACACCTCCAGGGATGGTGACTCAGCCACCTCCCTGGGCAGCACATTCCAATGTCTGACAACCCTTTCAGAGGAAAAGTTCTTCCTAATGTCTGGTCTAAACCTCCCCTGGGGCAGCTTGAGGCCATTCCCTCTTGTTCTGTCACCAGCTGCCTGTGAGAAGAGACCAGCGCTGACCTCTTTATCAGGCAGTTGTAGAGGGTGATGAGGTCTCCCCTCAGCCTCCTCTTCTTCAGACTAAACAGCCCCAGTTCCCTCAGCTGCTCCTCATAAGCCTTGTTCTCAAGGCCCTTCACCAGCTTCCCTGCCCTTCTTTGGACACGCTCCAGCACCTCGATGTCTTTCTTGTATTGAGGTGCTGGACCCAGTATTCGAGGTGTGGCCTCACCAATGCCAAGTGCAGAGGGACAATCACCTGGTCCTGCTGGCCGCACTGTTTCTAATACAGGCCAGGATGCCCTTGGCCTTCTGGGCCACCTGGGCACACTGCTGGCTCATATCCAGCCGGCTGTCAACCAGCACCCCCAGGTCCCTTTCTGCTGGGCAGCTCTCCAGCCACTCTTCCCCAAGCCTGTAGCGTTGCAAAAAAGTGCTCTTTTGTTTCATGCAAAGGTTCACACCCGTTATCAAAGGCCTTTCAGACCAGGCAGGCAAGGGAAGAGCTTGTGGCAAGGTGCAGAGAATGTAATAGATATGAAGCACCTGTGCTTTCTTGTTGGTAACCCTGGGGTCTCTGTCTCTGGAGAGTTATGTTCACTGGTTGAACACAGGCTGCATCCCTGCTGCATGGAGCCCTCTGATGATCCCACCTTGGAGCAATGTGTGGGGCCAGGCTTGTGGGCTGAGCTGGCAGGGATGGCCAGGTGTGGGAGGTGCTTTGTCCGCTCCCATCCTTATTTCTTTAACTCAGAGCTGTTGCAGGCAGCAGCACCATGACAGGGTGACTCTCCTACTGAAGACCAGCTTGGTCTGGGTTGTAAGGACTTGAGCAACAAAAAATAAAAACAATAAAGCAGCATGTGGGTGACTGCAGTTGATCTCCCTCATCACGCCCTGAAAGCCAACCTTGCTCAAATCACAGATGAAGTGGATTCCTGAAATAGGCTACCTCATCCTTGGTGGCTTCATTGTTGGCTCCCTAAGGAACTGCTGGACCTTGGAAAGGGCTTGCCCAGAGCAGGAATGTACAGGAGATGGTGTGAGTGCCCTTCCATGCACTGACCTCTGGGCTTGATGCTCTTTGAGGCCAAGGAAGGGTTTTGCTACCAGCAAAAGCTGTTCAGCCCCAGGCAGTGGGGGAGGTGGGTGGGGACTCCCGGGGCAGCAGCCAGATCAGCAGGACAGGGGTGCTGGTGATGAGGTGGATGAAGGCCAGGTCGTACAAGTGAGACACAGAGGACATCTCCACAGCCCCTGCACCCACTTTGCTCTGCTCTGTAGTGGTGAGGACAAGGGGTACCCCAATATATCCCAGCTGGATGCCAGTTCATACCAACTTGGTGTTACAAATGAAGGGCTTGAGCACATATGCACAATTTTAGCCTGAAGCTCATTTTTAAAGACAAGTTATGAATCTTTACAGGAAGGATGTACAATAAAAACACTGGTACAATCCTGAAGTACACCAGTGCTATGGCAGCTGCTGCTGTGGGGTGGTTGGAAAAAATGAAAGTGTGTGGCATAGCTTGTGTTAATTGCTCTGAAACCTTTTGGTGTGTTATGCCTGGCAAACCCTGAGAAGCTCAGCTTCCTGTGACACAGGAATGGTGTTTAGTTGGGGGGTTACTTTTTTTATAAAATGCAAAGAAAAGATTAGACACTATAATGATACCGTGGTTTTAAATCTCTGTGCTAGAAACAACCTAATTAAATTCCTGACATCATCAGTTTTGTTAGTGAATAGCAACCAGGGATGTGGAGGAGTCTTGCACCTTCAGCACAGGGTTTCAATACAAGAGCCATTAGCTGTGGTAGGGAAGTGGAAAAACAAAGGGAAAGGATGGGACACATTTTTTTTTCTCCCATTGATCCAGAACACAGTCCTGGTACAAGATCTGTCATTAATTAGCAGGGCTTTAATGTAGAGGAGTAGGCCATGGGTTTTCTCTAGAGAATGTAGTAAATGCCAGCATATTGCACAAGGTAGAGGAGACAGAATATGTCAGAATTACTCAGACTCCCAGAAAACAAGTCCTTGTACACCGTAGTGAAAACAGAAGTACGTATTTTACACTGACTCATGGGGGTATTGATCTGTCTGTACATCTCTAGCGCAGAAGAATGCAATCTAGATGCATCAATCATTTACTACACCTGTCTTAATGTGGTTTAAAAAAAGTCCAGATTTTCTTGGCTAAGTGTTGACAGCACTGCATGGTTCAACACTGTGAATTAGCATGGAGACAGCAAACACGGGCAGGAGGGAAACAGACTTTCTCCTAAGGAACTGATGAGAATTACTCCATGCCACTCTCTCTGTAACAGGGGATGCACCAGTTAGCACTTCATTTCAATACAAACAACACACAAATGACGTTCAGGTACCAGGGTCTGAGATAAAACTGGTGTCTGCAAAGGCAGTGAGGCTGATTCAATGCCATTAGAACAGAGTTTGCTTTGGACTCGTGAATAAATTGGGACAGTGTGTCTGCAAGCCACTCTGCAGTATATTTGTCCACTCTCTGGGCTCCAGTTCTGCAGCTGAGAGTATTGATACTTGGCCTTGGAAGTAGTGGCAGCAGTTTCAAAACCAGTAACAGGGTCCTCAGTGAGCATGTATGCAGGTGTCACCATCCAGTCACCTTCAGGTGGTGTTCCTCAAGCACTGTGTCAGTGCTCAGCCCTGGGAGATGCTGTGTTTCTGAGCAAGAAAAGCCTGCATGCCTTGTCCTCCCTCACATCCCCAGGGAGATATGAAGATGCCCCTTTCATCAGGGCAATCTTTTTATGACCCCCCCAGAAAAAGCAAGCTGCTGCACCTTTCGGGATTAGACTGATGTTCTCAGCTGAGGTCAGAAAATA